>JABFDZ020000045.1:15607291-15617915 GCA_019775955.2 Pollimyrus isidori | reverse complement strand
CTCACAGGAGTAGTGTATGGGAGGGACACTGCACCCACCATAACCTCACTTTCCTGTTTTACCTCACAGGAGTAGTGTATGGGCACTGCGCCCACCATAGCTTCACTTTCCTGTTTTACCTCACAGGAGTAGTGTATGGGAAAGACACTGCACCCACCATAACCTCACTTTCCTGTTTTACCTCACAGGAGTAGTGTATGGGCACTGCGCCCACCATAGCCTCACTTTCCTGTTTTACCTCACAAGAGTAGTGTATGGGAGGGACACTGCGCCCATCATAACCTCACTTTCCTGTATTAGCTCACAGGAATAGTCCCTGGTGTAGTTTTATGATAATGTAGCATGTCCACTTTAAGGTCTCATGTGTTGTATATTCAGACTTGCTTTTCTGCTCACCACTATTGTAATGAGTGGTTAACATAATGTAGCCTTCCTGTAAGCCTGAACCAGTCTGGCTGTTCTCATCTGACCTCGGAGTTTCAGCGCACATAATTGGCGCTTCGTGAATGTTTCTTTTTTTAGTTTTTTTGGTAACACTGTACTTGAGGGGACACAAAATAGTATATGAAATATAATAATATGACACACAATAGTATTACACAATTAGTTGTACAATACTAACTAAGTAACGCCAGATTAAGTGTTACAAACTGATCTCAAGTTTGTACATCATTAATGTCACACATTGTTTATCTCAAATATGTACTGTATTTGTTACTATATCTGTAAATTCTATAATCCTTTTTGAACTTCTGAAGAAACCAGATAAAAGTGCACTGTAGGAACCAATAATAAATCACACATGTAAAATACTGATCTGATATTTGTTCACCATTAATGAATTGTGACACATCGTTTATCCCCAAGCAGTATACTGTATCTGTTAATTCTGTAAGTCTTAGTGAACTATTGAAGGAATTACTGTAGGGACTACTGTGAAAAGCTGATGTCAAGTTTATTCCTCAATAAGGAATCATAGAACAGCGTTTATCTTAAGCAGTGATTTGTACTTCGGTGGTAACTGAGTTATTACAAACTGTGTCACCTCAAGTTAAGCGTTCCCTTTTTTCTAGAAGCTGTTATACATGAAAATTCCAGAAGATTGGATATTTCTCTTATACTCAAAACACCCCGTCTTGCACCAACAATCACACCCAAAGTCACTTAAATTACATTTTTCCCCCATGTTTGATCTCTTGACCCATGTCTACATGACTTTATAGACGGAACTGCTGCCAGGAGATTAGCTGATGTGTGCGGGTTCCCAATAAAGTGGATGGTAAGTGTTCAAGACCAACCATACTGACATGTAAGTACTACATATACCACTCGGTTGCTTTAACCTCCAATAGTGATAAAGTTATTGGAAAAAAATAACCTCAACATCCCCACAACCCTGAAACCAGTTGAGTTTGCATTCTGGTGTGGCAGACCCATTGGTGATGCCATTTCATTCATCCCGCATACTGATCTGGGACACCTGGAAAAGAAGGGCGTGTACATCAGTGTGCTGTCCATCAACGGCAGCTCAGCCTTTAATGCCATGGCGCCATCCAAACCGGTGGTGAACCTCACAGATTTCATTCTGGGCAGCTCCATCTGTGACTGCATGTTTGACTTCTTATCTAATAGGTCCCCACCCAGATACCATCCGATTAGCTGCCTCATCCTGCGGCTATGCAGTCTGTTCAAGCCTGGGCGGCGGCTTCATCAGCCTTGCTGGAGACGCCACTGTGATTGGCCTCATCAGTGACAGTGATGAGACTGTGTACCAAAGGGGGGTAAAAGACTCGTCTATGTGGTGCCACTATAACAACCTTTCTCTGAATGTTGACAAGACAAAGCAAATTGTTGACTTTAGGAAGAGCAGAGGCCTTTACCTCCCTTAACTGCTCATCCAAATGACCAACTCATGACCTTCTCCTGGTCCCCTAACATCAGCTGTATCCTCGAGAAGACTGTAGATTAGGTTTTCTTCAGGAGGCTAAAGAGCTTTAGGTTTGAAACCAACACCCTGGTGAACATTTTCTGCTGCACCATTGAAGATCATTGGCACGGACCTTCCTTGCCTATAAATGATCTACCTCTTCTGCTGCCAGAAGAGGGCTGAGTCCATCGTCAGGGTTGCCATGCCCCCAGCTCATAGCGTCTTCTCCCTCCTGCCCTCAGGTGCATCCCCTCGCATTGCTGAGACTCTTTCTTCCCCCAAGATATCAGGTATCTGCATCTGGCCACCCACTGCGTTTACTGTATATTGTACACTACCTTCCATATATTCCACTTTATCAGTCTTATTTAATATATTGTGGTTTATTTGCACATCCTTCCCCGTTGCATCCTGTTTATTGATCACTTATTCTTATATTTTGCTGTCTTGCCATTTATTGCATCGCCGTTTGTCCTGTATTACACTGCTTCTTCACTTTTGTCTCTCATGTACCTCACCAGCTGTGGCATAAGAATCTCTTTGTGTTTCTCCACACACATGTGCCGAAAGCATTTTAAACCAGAAACAAATCAATACACATGTTTAAAATATAATATGAATTATATTATGAATATATTTAGTGCACTGGACAAGAAATACTGTTACTGTTTCTAACAGTCTTTATTTGCCAAAAATGCTTAATAGATTGTTGTAATTCTGCTTTTTTTTCATACTGCTTAGGAATTATATTCAGGGTGAAGTGATTTTAAGAAGGCATGTGATTTGAACATTTCATATCCTGAAAAAATGGATCCTCTACAATAGCGTAGAGGTGCAAATCTTCAGCTATAAACACTCCCAAAGCTCTGGTTATTGCTTTGTGTGTCTGAGCTAGTGCTGAGTGATTGCTTAAAAAATGCATAAAGAGAGAGGAGTCTGATCACTCTCTTCTTCTGGTGGCTGCAAGTGATTTGTGTGGATGATGTCGGTGTAAATGGCTAACCATGTCTGATGTGTTACTGCAAAGCTGAGCAGCGCTTTTATATTCTTGCAATTGAAGTGCAACAACTTTCTTCAGTTGCTGCTGCAGGTCATTTTTAGATCCAAGGAGATTCCACACACCACACTTGAAGGATGGTGGACCATCTTCCACCTGTGAATGTTCACCTTCACTTGGCATTTCCAAAGGTTAAGTCTCACCACTATCTGAAAGTTATCTGAAGTTTGACTTTGACTGTCTCTTCGATGGCTATAGTCTAAGCCTCCAGGAAACCCATGTGGTGGTGGGCAAAGTTTAAAAATCCCTAAGGTTGACTGTTGGTGAATTACAAGTAAAATCTTGAGGTTACCATGTTTCTGAAAAAAAAAAACAGACGCCCGCTTCATGCTAACAGATTATTTGGAAGCTATGGCAGAAAAAGTTTTTTTTTTCCATTTAACCTCAAACGTAAGCACTTGGAGTTTGCGAGACACTACTACAACTTTGCCTGGAACAAAATTCAATGGAATTTTTTGGCAATAAACATAAGGTGGGTTTGGCGTAAAAAGAAGGATGGCTATAATGAAATGAACCTTATCCTAAATGCAAAATATGGCGGAGGTTGGGTGATGTTGTAGGGCTGCTTTTCTCCAAAGGCCCTGGAAACCTCGTTAGGGTACATGGCACTATGGACTCCATGAAATACCAAGACATTTGAAACCAAAACCTGGCTGCCTCTGCCAAGAAACAAGAGCTGGGCCTTCATTGGATCTTCCAGCAGGACGGTGATCCTAAGCACATGTCCAGATCAACACAAAAATGGTTAACTGACCGCAGAATCAAGCTTCTGCCATGGCCATCTCAGTCCACTGACCTGAACCCCACTGAAAACCTGTGGGCTGAGCTGAAGAGGAGACGGCACAAGAGAGGGGCCAGGGCCCTGGATGATCTGGAGAGGAGAGCACAAGAGAGGGGCCAGGACCCTGGATGATCTGGAGAGGAGAGCACATGAGAGGGGCCAGGACCCTGGGTGATCTGGAGAGGAGAGCACAAGAGAGGGGCCAGGACCCTGGGTGATCTGGAGAGGAGAGCACAAGAGAGGGGCCAGGACCCTGGATGATCTGGAGAGGAGAGCACAAGAGAGGGGCCAGGACCCTGGGTGATCTTGAGAGGAAAGCACAAGAGAGGGGCCAGGACCCTGGATGATCTGGAGAGGAGAGCACAAGAGAGGGGCCAGGACCCTAGATGATCTGGAGAAGAGAGCACAAGAGAGGGGCCAGGACCCTGGGTGATCTGGAGAGGAGAGCACAAGAGAGGGGCCAGGACCCTGGAAGATCTGGAGAGGAGAGCACAAGAGAGGGGCCAGGACCCTGGGTGATCTGGAGAGGTTCTTTAAAGAGGAATGGACTCCGATGTCCTGCTCTGTATTCTACAATTACATACAAAGTATTACAAGCGGGGGTGCCGTTAATTGTGGCACATGTGTTTTTGTTGAAAAAAATGATTTCTTGATGAAAGATTTGTTTTTCTTTCAATTAATTTATTTTAAAGAGAGGTTGGATTTTTTCAGCGGGATATGAAAATACTGTTTTACTAACCCTTTTTACAAATTTTCAGAATGGGTGCCAATAATTGTGAAGGGCTCTGTATATATATATATATATACACACACACACACACACACAGATAAATGTTGCAAAGGGCTTGTCAATAGAAGTTTATTTATTTTTTATTTGCTATGCCCATATGACATTTATAAACAGAACAAAGGAGAAGATAGAAGACAGAATAATTATCTCAGCCAGGAGTGCAAGAAGGTTGTTCTGCAAAAAATGTCCTACTGTATGTTCTGAATCCAGGCAAAGCTGTTTGTTTGAAACTGAAAATGCTTGCAGTGGCCCCTAGCATTCTCCAAGAAAGAGAGAAAAAAAAACATGAGGTAAAAAAGCACTGGCCTTCTCAACAAGTATATTCCACAGGACTGCTGGTCTTTTTGTCATTGCTGCATATGTAGTTGAATTGCAGTTAATGGAATCGTTAATTTTGCACTGCAACTTTTCCAAAGCAATGACAAGCAAAGGCAGTGTCGTGAAATGCATCTCACTGTACCCGGCACTTCTGTCCATCACTGGAAACAAACTATGGACAGATCCGAGGCACCCGGCCTTTCTGAACCGCGGGAGAAAGCCAGCATAAAGACAAGAAGAATGTGTGAACCCCGCACACCCAAATTCGTCGGTGGAAATAAAATTCTTAGAGCTGCTGGCGGGAGGCTGCCCACTGCCTACGGAGGCATCTCAGCACCCAATTCATGTATTCTTCCTCAGTAAAGTTTAAAACATGAGTAATTAGTTTGCAGAGAGGTTCAGACTTTGAAACATCAGTGACCCAGGGATCACAGGTTTTGGTAAAAGGGAAACTGGAGGGTTACAGGGGTCTGCAGGCTCAGTTGGGTTGGGGAGATCTTGCCACTCCATTGGACAGCTGGTTCAGAAGAGCTGTGGTATGCATAATGTTGTCTCTGTTTAAGCCTGAGACAGTCAGTCCTGCTGCTGGTGGGTCAAAGTGTTTTGCTGAATCCCAGCTTGAAGTTTGTTGACTGAAATAATTATATGGATAGGAAAAGCACCTTTTTCTGGCATTTGAGCTCAGATTGTAATTAACACGTGTTCCCTAAAACCTGAAGAGTTCTGGGCCATGCTTAGGCAAAAGTATGCCCATAGTTTTGTGGAAAGAATGCTGAATTATTGTGGGGAAATAATTAGTCTGAAACCTAGTTGTGCAGGCTGAAGTAAAGCCTCCATAGGTGCAGAACCATGTTTGGAGACCTGTGATTTTTGGTGAGGTCGCCAAAGCTTTCATAGGAATCCTTTTAAAAAGGTCAGGAACTCTCGTCCTGAAGCACCATCCGTGCAGGGTGATGCTGGTTTTTATTTTATTTGGGCTCCCGATTGCATTTCTAAAAGTAATTATTTGAATATAAGCTCATCTCATCTGGTGTTTCAGATGCAAGTCAGGCTTTCATTAAATTGCATCCCAAGAGCCGCGAGTAGCTCTCCAGCACTGAAGCTGCCAGCCTTGGTTTTAAGGCAAGGTTATGCAGAGAAGCTAATGGTAATAATAGTGCATCTAGAATATTTTTGAGTAAAATTCAGAGATGCTTACATTTAGAAGAAGCTCCTTGGTGGTAGCGTGCGGGAAAATACAACACGACTAGATTATTTGTTTGTATCTTCACAATAATACGATTGTAAGATTGCTCCATGTGGGATGGCAAGCATATGGGGATTGAGGAAGAGGAAAATAAGGGAGGGGAACAAAGATAAAGGAGAGGCAGAACTGTGATGTGTAAGGAAATAAAAGAGGAGCGGGGTCTCGGAAAAAGCTGGTGTGGACCTACGGATCTGGCCATGCACTGGTGAAAAGTGACCTTCCCAGCCAAGAATATGCACTCCCCGTCTCCTTAAAGAGTCTTTTTGGTCGTTTTGTTCTGTCCTGTAATCATAGTAAAACAACGACACACACAGACACACAGCAGTCACCTCCGTGGTCTGGGTTGTCGCCTCGACATGATAGGCTGCTACTACGGCAACCGCTGCTGACAATAAATTCTACAGATGTTCTCGGAACTGGTTCCGAATTCTGGTTTATTCCCTATAGGCTCTATATACAATATTTGCTGGGTTATTTGCTTGCTTGGCGTGAAATGAAAAGGTGCAGCATAGTCTTTGCACATAATGAGTTTATACTACTAAAAGTCAGGTCCTGGTAGTACAGTATATCAAGTGACTATTGCTTGATATTGCTTGATATTATTAAGATTTCTGAATGAAACCGCTTGATTTGCATTGGTTTGCCCCAAATTTAGCATTTACTCTGACCTATGCCACTTTATGACAATGCCGGGTAACCAATGAGGAATTTTCGCTCTCATTCAGTGACTCTGATATTTCATTAACCTTTTTAATGCATGCAATTTTGGAGTCAGCAAGACAGATAGGGATCACCCCTCCTGAGTGATTTCCTAAATGACAGCCCAGTGGATTAATGTAATGGAAAATGACAAGATAATTTGATCTAGAGAGCGAGGGGCTGGGGTACCAACATCCATTAAAGAAAATCAAGAACAATAGCTCACCTCTCGACATTGTTCCCTAAACAGGGAACGTAAATGCAGATATCTGCCAATCCACAGCCATTATAATGAGGGGGGTAAAGAGCACTTAGTTACCACGATAAATATTCATATACAGCATCAACTGTAAATGTCATTGTGAAACATCATCCTTCCGTAATTATTTAAAAGACATCAACATTAATTAATTGCTCTAAATGCCAAAAATGACTGAATAGCCAAGAAACAGAATATGAGACCACTTCAGTGCTCCGAGACCACTTTCAGAATTGAATGTTGCAACTATTAAAATGATTTAATTAACTTATTTTTTGATTCTATATAATGTTTCAAAAGCAGAACAGTGCTCATGATGAATTACATCTTAAAAAATCTTTTTAGAAGAAGCATAGAGGGGTGAATCATTTCCAGTGAACACATCACAACAGGAAATAAACGCGGCAAGGAAGGTCAGAACGTCACAGACAGGAAGTTCTATTCATTTAATACTATTAGTTTTGTCAAGTTCGTAAAATGAAAAGCAAAGTAAAACAGAAAATGAAGTTGTGCTGCATCAAAAGACAGGATGTTAACTGGTGATTGTCTGTTGGCGTCGTCTTAACCTGAAGTAGTTGGCATTGCCTTAACCTGAACTAGTTGGCGTCGTCTTAACCTGAAGTAGTTGGCATTGCCTTAACCTGAACTAGTTGGCATTGTCTTAACCTGAAGTAGTTGGCATTGCCTTAACCTCTTAAGCTCTGGGGCTATTTTGGCGAATTCTGCCTGCATTTGGCCTACCCAAATTAAAAGGCTTCCCTTACCCACATGCCTGAAGTAGTTGGCATAGCCTTAACTAGAACTAGTTGGCATTGCCTTAACCTGAACTAGTTGGCATTGCCTTAACCTGAACTAGTTGGCATTGCCTTAACCTGAACTAGATGGCATTCCCTTAACCTGAACTAGCTGGCATTGCCTTAACCTGAAGTAGTTGGCATTGCCTTAACCTGAAGTAGTTGGCATTGCCTTAACCTGAACTAGATGGAATTTCCTTAACCTGAACTAGATGGCATTGCCTTAACCTGAAGTAGTTGGCATTGCCTTAACCTGAACTAGTTGATTCCATGGTTTTTTTTATTCTAACCAATGCCCTGTCTGTGCAGGAACAAACAAAATGTGTCAATCGTCTGCCCACACTTACGACTGACAACTAGCAGTCAGCTGTCAAATTTTTACAATGGTTATTGTTTATGCTTTGAGAAATTAACATAAAGTCAACATCTCCACATACACGGTAGAAAGTCATGGTAAATCCATACTTCAGAAAGTATTTCAGCCCCTATTCATATTTTGTTAAGCTGCAGCCTTATAATAATTAATCCTTTATTGATTCCCGTGGGGAAATTGTCTTTACGCCTCCCTCAACTTGCTCTTTGTAGAGTAAGCTGTCAGCGAAGGGCAGCCACCTGTTGGGGTGTCCGGGGAGCTGGGGGTCAAAGGTCTTGCTGAAGGACCCGCAGACGTGCTGAGGCTGGGTTTGAACCTGTGACCTCATGATTACAGGCACACAAGCTTTGCCCACTGTGTATAAAAATGCTAAAAATCATTTAATTTTGCTCATCAATATTCCATAACAACAAAGCTATAACATGATTTAAAAATATTTTGCAAATATTTTTGGAAAAATTATTGGATTGAAAAAAACTGAAACATCATATTACTCATTATGTATTTGAAGCACTTTTGCATCATTTGCTGTCTTGACTGTTCTTGGTTATGACATGACGAGCTCTGAACACCCAGAACTGTTGGATTTTCCTGCCCTTCTTCTGTGCAGATCTTCTCAAGTTTTGCCAGTCTGGATGCGGACTGTCGGTAAACATCCATTTTTAGGTTTCTCCTCAAATGTTTCCAAAAGGGGTTTTGTGTCCAGGCTGTAGCTCAGCTGCCCAAACACATTCACAGAGTCATCCTCAAACCACTCCTCTGTGTTTAGCGTCATTGGGTGTGAACCTTCAGTCCAGTCTGAGGACCATAGCATTCTGGAGCGGGTTTTCAATCAGGATATCTCTGTACTTTGTTCCATTCAACTGCCAATGAAAAACACCCCCCCCCCAGCATGATTCTGTCACCATGTTTCTCAGTTGGGGGGGGGGGGATATTGGTGCCTAATTTCTGATTTACTTCAGACATGTTGCTTACAATCGAGGTCGAAAAGTTTATTCTTGTTTCATAACACCAGAGAATCTTTTTTTTCTTACTGTCTTCAGGTGGCCTTTTGCATTTTCTTATCTGTGTTTTATTGAGATTTTTCTGGCCCCGAATCAATGGTATGTCGCAATGATGGTTGTCCTTCTGGAAGTTCAGGCATGATCTTTGGAGCTGAGCCGGAATGACCATTGTCTTCTTGTTCACCTCTCTTACCCTTCTCCTCAGTTTGGCCAGGCAGTCAGCTCTAGGAAGGGTCTTTGCTGTTCTACACTTCTTTCATCTGAGAATTATGAAGGCCAATGAGCTCTTGGGAACTTTCAATGCTGCAAAGAAATTCTGTAACCTTCCCAAAATCTGTGCTTTAAGACAATCCTGTCCTTGAGCTATGCAGGCAAAAACCTTGGTTTGGATATTGCTTTGATACATCGTTAACTGTGGAACCATTGCATATACAGTCATACACCTTTTTAAATCAATCACAAGGTCTGAATACATATCCCAGCATGCTCATGGGCAACTGTAATAGCCTCTTGTACTGTGTGTGCCCTACAGTCCGGCGTCTGACCTCTTTATTATTCAGCTGTTCTCTGTTAGTCCTTTTCAAGGCTTAATGAAGGGGAATTATTGTCCCGTAAATAAGACTCCTCGTCATTCTGCGTTGTCGACGATGTCTTGGTCTGCCCCGTATTACAATATAACTTTAATATGTTCTTTCAATATGTTATTTTTAATAAACTTGCAACAACAAAATAAAAAATATAAAATGCAGTTTTTATTTTGTCGTTATGGAGTACTGAGTGTACATTGATGGGGTGAAATTCATTTAAACCATTTCCGAGTACTTTCTGAATACACAATATACTTATAGTGAAACTTTAAAGATGCCCCTCACTGCTTTAATTGCTTATTTACATTTGCTGATATACTCATTTGCTTCTAAATGACTGGATTATTACATCACATTTATGGGAAGACTTTCTTTAAACTGCCATGCAAGGGGTGAATAAATGGAGGGGAGATTTGAGGAAAAATATGTGGTTAGAAGGTGGATGAATTTATTGGATCCTAATTATTATTAAAAGTTTATCAGATATAAAAAGAATTGGAAATTTTCTATGTTATTAAGGAGTCGCTTTGATGTTTGGTCTCTTCCCAACTTCTGTCTGCCCTAAAAGAGAATTCATGAATAAAACTGAAATGTCCATGCCGTGTGTGTAAAACTGAAATGTCCCTGCCGTGTGTGTAAAACTGAAATGTCCATGCCGTGTGTGTAAAACTGAAATGTCCACGCCTTGTGTGTGAAACTGAAATGTCCATGCCGTGTGTGTGAAACTGAAATGTCCACGCCTTGTGTGTGAAACTGAAATGTCCATGCCGTGTGTGTAAAACTGAAATG
>JABFDZ020000045.1:15406093-15419859 GCA_019775955.2 Pollimyrus isidori | reverse complement strand
GCTCTGATTGAATATTGAATTGCCAATTGCAAAATGAATTGCCATTTGAATTTTTGTGCTTATAATCTTCCATAGTCAAATGGCTGGTGTGATATTTTCAATCCGAGGCAAGTCTGCACACTCATTTACATGCATGTAACAGTTTTATTACCATGTAAATAGTCTGTATGATTTGCAAACTCCCTCGAGGCTTTTAATATAGCTAATTTTAGGTTTATAATGGAATGATATCGAATTGCCTTAATTTTTTTACGCAATTGTGAGAGTCAGAAAGCGTGAGTGTCACGCTAGGTGCGTAAGAACTAGCAACTCGGGAAAGACTACTTTTTAGATAAGGAACATACTGTACCTCCAGTCAGCACCGACACATTGCAATACGTCTATGCATTTTGACCTGTTAATTGACAGAATTATGTCATTTAAAAGCACGAGTTAAACGTCTTGGGTGAGTTATTGCTCTGCAGGTGCACTACACTGTATATGAACTGCTTTGGGAAATACACTTACAGTTTTGTAACTGAAACCGAGAAAACCCGTAAGCATAAACGGAAGACTTTAATCATTCTCTAATTCCAAAACCATTAATAAAATCATTTAAAATCAGGGCAATTCCGTCGAGTGTTATGAGCAGATTTGCTACATTTCACGCTACACGTCCACTTTTAAAGACGTACATTTCTGAAACGGACAATAAAAAAAGCTGGAATCACACTCTTCGTTAGCCGTCCTGTTTACCTTCACTCCCTCTAGTGTCCAAAATTCCAACTGTCGTTTCTTTACAGATCCTGAAAGAGTGAGCCAGGAGTCTGGAGAGTAAACGAGAGAGAGGGAGAGAGAGGGAGAGAGAGAGGAGACCTCCTCCAAATGACATCAGTGCCTTTTCGAAGCGGAGCTAGAAGCAGCTTCAACTTCACACTTGTAGTGGCCTCCGTGTGACCAATATGCCAATATGCCGCGGGAACAGGCAGATTCCCTCTCGCTGAATATACTTCGCACAGGCTAGTGTCCATTGCAAGCTTTGCCATCCTCGGAATTGAAGACTTAAACCAGCTTTTTCACAGCCTATTCTTTTTAACTGGATTTTTGTTGTTTTTTTAAAGGATGCTATGTGCAGTTTTGTTTCCTTATACAACAGGTAAGGTTTATGTTATGGATTTATCTATTGCAACTTGTGTTGTACTACATTTCCTATTTAATTGCTATGTACCATTTTCTGTGTTTCTTTTCTGTAATGGATATTTACATCCCTAAAGATTACTTTGTCATTATATATATATATTTTATATATATAGTTTTTACTTTTTATGTCTTACAAAATGATAGTGTTGCATTCATTTTTGCAGGCGCTAGCAGAATCTTCTTTTTCGGCCACAGTTATTCAGTATTGTAACGTAAGGTTGAAATACAGGATCTCTATGGAAATAAGTTTTTTTAAGCTTATGTAAATTTTAACAGCGGTCTTTTCACACATGGTGAATACGTGCCTTTGATCTTACGCTCTCATATGCTCATTGTTTTAATACTTGCATCTCTTTCTGAAGGGATGATGAAACTTCGTTATCAGAACACGTCGTAAGACACGAATCTGGGAGAGACGAGCTCTTGATCTTTCATAGAGATCTCTTCTCTCGTCTATCAGGTGCTACTAGACGTGGTTTCAGTACCATTCGGCTGTGATTTCCTGTCTTACTGAACTGATCGTAATGCGAATGTTTATTAGATAACCAATGCTTCAGTCTGTGGACAACAGGAACCGTTATCCTCTACCTGCTTATAAACATTAAATATATCCACTGATCTTCCCCTTATGCACAATCATTTGAAAGGCTTATTTTAAAAGGAGGTGCATCTTTTTCAACTTAAATATTTATGCATGTATAACAGCATCATTGATATTTTTCTTCATATTGAACTTTGTCAATAAATCTATAAATATATGAAATATCATGGCAGATTCTGAATGTTAACATGCATTCATACATATTCAGATATTTTACATGGTAATGAGACATTGGGAGAGAGAGTCCTGTTTTTCCATTTGCAAAGAAAATTGTAATCCCAAATTAAGTATAACGAGAAAAGCAAATACGGCAGCAACAGTCTCACTCATATCAAAATGAATGATGAATACAGTGCCGTTAATTCAGTCCTTCGTTAATCTCAAACTTAGCATTCTCTATTTGTGAATGTATGTTCTGTCCGCTGCACACACTGAAGGCATAACGTTTAACTAATTAAAATATTAGTTTGAAAAGGCTTTCTTTTATCGGTGAATGGGTGAATATATACATGTATTTTTTACACTATTGAACAGATTTTCCTATCGTTCTGCTCGCCTAGGGAGCATTTTGTTGGGATCATCACAAATGAGTTTCTGACACACAATTTAAATGTTCAATCGCATCAGCTTGAGACAGAGGTATGACAGACATTGTGGATGAATAATATTATTATAAATACACAGATTTTTTATTTGGTGCAATGACAATAGTCTTATTTTTATTGTATTCTCAATATTTCCTGCTTAGGTGAGTATTTGATATCCAGTCTAATACCTTAGAAAATACATTTGCATGGTTCTAGATATAGCCAAGTCATTAATGCTACGTTAATGTACACCTACAGAGAGGTAACAGCGTATCTTCTTCAGCCCTAAACTTGTTGACACTGAAAGGGGAAAACACTCAAGTACTGGCAGTTTTTTTGTGAGGAAAAACAATCTAGCATAATATAACTGGGAAGGGGGCTGAAGTTGGCCTGGGTTTCCTGCCTGACCACTGCACTAGTGCCCCCTAGAGCCATCTTGGGAAGGACATGTCTCTCTTGCAATTGGTTCTATCTCTCTTCCTGCACCATGTAGATCTCTGTGTGTCAGACAGCAGATGGAGGAACGATTCAAATATGATCACATTGTCCCCCATAAATGTTCTCCTAAAGGTCTAGATTTGAGAACTGCAGGCAACCTATTAAATGATGCCCCTAATGTCGGGAAGCATAAAAACTCTCCTGTTCTTTGACAACTAAATTACTAAATTATACTAAATTATAAACAGCCTATTATAGATGTTTATGATAACTTATCAGATAAGTGATATATATTATGAAAAAGGAAGATGAGGTGTCTTGATTTTAGATAAAACAATGAGACTGTTTACGTTTTACTCCCTTCATACACATTCAGATCACTGTCAATGGTCTATGCCACACACTTACTGCCAATGGTCTACGCCACACACTTACTGTCAATGGTCTACGCCACACACTTACTGCCAATGGTCTACGCCACACACTTACTGTCAATGGTCTATGCTATACACTTACTGCCACGAGATTCTCATGCCTCTCATATTTAGAATTTTTCTGAAAGTGTTTAAAAAATGGATCATTATGTCTTGGAGGAACAGTGAATAGATAGTCAAAGTATCGTAGAAGATGTTGAAGAGCTTAATAATTTCTTCGTCCAACCTCCAGTGATAATACAGTTATTCAGGGAGATTTTCAGTTATTTCTGCTGAGTCACTGTCTAATTTCTCCCCTTGTTATTATTGAAAATGCAGTGCTGTGCATATCTTCAGTGCTGTGCATATCTTCAGTGCTGTGCAAATCTTCAGTTGCTATTTGAAAGTATCTGTGGTTCAACTGAATGGATATCATAGAGCTATATTTTCTAGTAGTTAGTCTAGCATGTAGCTCCTAAGCTAAAGTGACAGGGAATCTGCAATACCGACCACTACTGACTGGAAACCAGAAAATCGTTCATAGAGTGTAGTATAGAAAGAAGCTTCCGGCAGAAAGGATTAAATGAAATCTACCTGGATGACTTTCTTAGCCATTGACGTTAAACCTTGTTAAAATAGCTTGAGCAATAGATATTATGTGCAATAAAATGAGATTTCGTAGTATATGTCTACTCATTTTCCATCATTCAAAATACCTCACAGAGTACGCCACACTCTCAAAGAAAATATCCCCACAAAACTAATCTAGCAGCAGCCTGTTCAGATAGCTTATTTGAGACGTCTTTTATAGGAGGCTTTTACATATTTGAGATGGTAATTGTAGCATCTCCGTATAAAGTCACAGTGACCTGTAAACCACTTCGTTTGATAAAAGGAAACAAAACTGAAAGCACGTCACATCTTGAAAGCACTTAGATTATCTCATAAAAACTGCATTTGAAAAGTAGCGTAGTGCAAGTTAGAGCAAATTTCCAGACAGCAAAGCATTCCACCACCTTTCAGATGCCAAAGTTTAAGTTTCAGTTAAGCTGAACTGATATGTGTAATATACACAGATATACTCACTGACATGTTTGTGTGCAAACAGGAAGAAAAACTATGTCCTGAAAATTACATTTACCAGGTAGGTTTTTAATACACAAAACCCATGAAATTCACTTAAACACATTTAGGATCCTTCTGTCTAATTTTATAGAAAAGGCAATTACGTGGACTCTGATCTCTATGGCAAAAACATGACTATCCTACTAGTTAGAAACACAGTCCTCACTCATCACGACCCCAGCAATCCTCCTGGATAGTCGCATTGGACCAAACATATGGAAGGGTTCAGTGATGCAAGGGTTTTATCTGTCACATGCACGGTATACAGTCACACTGTATCCTGCAGTGAAATACGAGGAGGTCAACTACACTATAATAAATAGCGAGTGCAGAATAAAAACGCCAAAGGAAACATTATGATAAATAAAGAAGGAACGTTAATCAGAATCGTGTTTATCAGAATCAGAGTCGTGTTTATTGGCCAAGTATGTGAGCGAACACATACAAGGAATTTGGTTCTGGTCAATGGCGTCTCTCAAGCACAACAGTACAAAAAACACAACAATATATAGACAACACAATGAACAAGACTCTGGGCAATATGATAATAAATAGTCCACCAATCTTACAGTATATACAGAATATACAGTATATACAGTATGTACAGAATAACACAGGATTGTTTACATAAGTGCAGTTACGGTCTAGCAGTGTGAAGCAGTGTGATAGTTGTTTAGGAGGGAGATGGCGAGGGGATAGAAACTGTTCCTGTGTCGGGTGGTTCTAGTCTGCGGGCTTCTGTACCGTCTGCCAGAGGGCAGCAGGTCAAAAAGTCTGTGTTAACACGTAAAACCTAAATTAAAATATTAAATTATGCTGAAAACCAGGGATGTGCAACAAAAACCGTCAGGTGAATAAATGAGAAAAAGTAAATTTGAACTTAAATTTGTCAATTATGTATTCAGTAGTCTAATGGCTCGAGGGTAGAACTTCCTTCTGAGTCTTTTTTTTTCTTTTTCGCCTCAGCAGAGAAACCTTTCCAAATGGTTTGCAGTCTAAAGTTAGTTTGTGTACAAGTGTTAAGACAAATAGGTTGTGGTCTCAACTATGTGATGGATGAGTGAGTAAGTGAGTTAACAAATAAATACTTACCTTGGCCTCAAAATATAAACCTGTTCTGGAAACGTCCAGAACACTATCAGTCAGTTTATTCCTGTAAATTAAGATCTACTCCATAATTTTCCCGTTTTTTAGCTTTCCACGACACCACAATCCAACACAGCGATGACAGACTCATTAACTATGATTTCCTGCAATTAAAATAAACACAAAATGCACTATGTTAGGGGAGAGTGCAGCATGAACTGAATTTTAAAATCATTAAAAAAAAAATTGTTTCTGTTTCCAATTATTCCATTGCCTGCACGAGAAAAGGCACTCGTGTTTTAAGAAAATTGTCTTCCCAAAACCGCTCTCCTGTCTAAACATATGTTTATGAGATGCATTTTATTTTACACATGTAAGTTCTCTTACATTACAGGAACAAAGTTATTGCGATAGAGAAGAGTAGAGTTCCATTCTATATTGCTATATTCAGCATTCAGATAAAAGTTAAACAAGTCCTTCCCCAATTTTCTATAATTAAATACATAGAACGGACAAGTCTGATTATGTGCCTTGGCAAAGGGGGTACATGTTATTAAATGCTATATCACAGTTAAAATATAAGTATACAGTATATTAGAAATGTACAAGGAATGTAATTTCAGTATGAACGTTACTTTAGCAAAGTCTAAAAACAGCAGCAAGACAATTTAACATACATATTTTAAATTGTGAAATAATAGTATATAAGCTAAGTTATATAAGCAAGAAAGTTAATTGTATATGAATTATATAATGAATTAATATAATTGTATATGTCAAGGAAATCTTCAGTATGCAAATAAGAAGCGTATTTCAGTATCAGGAAAACATTGCTAGATCAGACACATCATGGAGACGTCAACGTTTTCTCTTTTGAGCACGTGCTAGAAATTTCACTTGTATGACGTCTGACGAGGAGATCTTCATAAACTCTGCAGGCGTCCAGGAAGAAAATCCTCAGGTTACACCACATTTATACCTTGAAACCAAGACTTTGTTTTTATTTGCTATCAGCATTAGAAGGGATGAGGGTACAAAATCGCACTAATTCCCGTGCTGGTTGTCATAGACTCCAGATATTTTTCCTTCACACCCTACCTTTTAGCCTGGGCACCTACTTATAATTTCGCAGCCATTTTAGATGCCCTGTCTGGAGATGGTAATTACTAGTTGGAGGGTGACAAGCGAGCACTGTCCCTGTCGATGAATTTCCATTTTTAATAAATGCAGTGGTTTTTACAGGCTGACCTTTTTCAGTCTGTGAAAGGTTCAAGGCAGAATGCATCTTCCAACTATGACAGATATATATGTATATATCAGCAATGTTCACCTATGTCCTCCTAACATTAATTACAAAGAATCCCTTTGGTCAGGACAGTGGAGAGAATGACCTGAGGCAGAAACTGGGCAGGGAATGTTAGTTTATTATCGGTTTTCATTTTTGAGTTCGATGCCATGCAGAAGGAAACAAATAAAATGGATATTTCCGTGCTTATAAATACAGGCTGTTTTCTTGGGGGCAAAGACAATGTAGCATGGCAGTTATACCTTTTAAAGAAATGGCGAAAGGTGGAATTCATCAATGCAAAAATCACCTGACATTTCCCCTTGTGATAGCCACACCTTCCCTAATTCTCACAGAAATATCCACATCAAAATCCCATCCAGAAATGAACCATTCGTCTTTGACCTTTCAGGTTCACGGAAGTGCGGCAAAAATGATAATTTTCCTTTTGCTTACTTCAACCTCGAAAAGAGTAGCACCGCTAATCTTGTCAAATTTATGCACTGTTCTTTCAGAGACTGACTCAAGGAGCGGACATGGGGAGGAATCCCAAACCACGGTGCACGTCTGACGGCAGGGCTCCATAACTTCGTTCTCGGCCTTTGCCGTCCGGCGGAGGGTGGAGTAATGGCAAGAGAGTATCTGCGAAGAATTGCTGAGCTGAAGAAAGCATTTCCGTGAAGACCCATTTTGGAGTACGGAATCTAGCTCAGACCAGGAGAAAGGCACACTGGGGAGATGTCAGGGTTGGAGATCAGTACAAGGAGCGCTAGTTCAGTCCTGTGGTAGATATATAGTTGGATGCTCGACTGCACAACTGCAGCTTGGCGTTTGGGTCCGAGGAACATGAATGGTCCCCCTGATGTGAGGCAGGAGGTGCCGTCCTTGTCCGCTTCACAGAGTGGTCCCTTGGAAAGATACAAAGGGTATAATTTGTGTCACGTCTGCTAGCCCCGCCGATAAAAGGATTCTACAAGCACAAGGGCTTTAATATTTCGCAAATCGCATTCTTCTGTGTAGGAGCCGGAGGCTTAAGGTCCGTCATCAAGCAGAGGTGCTTTTATATGCTTATGCAGCATGGAGAAGCCTTTGTGAGGGATGAATGCTGAGAACCGGGGGGGAACAAGTCAAAAGGGCACTTGGTGCAAATAGGATACAGTACAAGCAGAGGGAGCTCAGACCACACTAATCAAGTATGCTTAAGAAGAAAGGGTCAAAGTTTGCAAGATAAGAAAATTGCAATTGGACATCCACACTGTTAGGATTCACATCTTCAATAAGGTACGTAAAATAACAGTCCGTTTTATGTTTATACAGAAATACAATATGGTAATTATGCATTTTTAACAAAAATCACTACCTACATGAATGCTATCATTAACGCTATCATCAAATGAAAGCCATGTAATTTATCCCTGTATATCTATCTAACCAGTTATTACTAATTACCCTGATAACTATATATATATATATATATATATACACCCCATGTATTCAGTAGTTCAGTTATTGACCCTATATTCATACTATTAAAATATGAATATTTGTATGTATTCGTTAGAACTCCTCCTGATATAAATGAGATGTGATTTCAGATCGAAGACCTAAACAGTTGCATTAGATTCTTGGGTTATATCATGTATTGTTGAAAAGGAAATGTGTGTAACAGATTTAACATGTTACATTTAGTAGCTACATCTATAACACGGAATTTAATTACTGCCCAAGCATGATCATTTTCATTAACCCTTTTTTTACAGACAGATACTGTTAATTAATCGTTTTACCATAAGGATAAAATTTCACATTAACATATTATAATTGTGGGTTTTATTTGTGTCTTTCACTATAATTCCATAATGTATTCACCTTAAAGTTTAAAAAAACAGAATTACAGCGCAGAGTAAAATCATTTTCTACACAACGTACTAACTTTATGTTAACGTCTATACTTATTAGCAGCTAGAATAATTTGACGGTGGATATTAATTTGCCTATCTTGGCAAGTTAGATTTTCCAGTTACACATCTAGTTAAAGGTGGTAAAATTAAACAAAATGATACACAACAGTAACTATATAGACACACAGTACTGTTCTACTGTTTTAAGATCATTTTTGGAGCTGTTAATCTGGGTAGTGAGTATGCTTTTGCTTATAAAAAAATAACAGTAGGATATATCAAAATGAACAGTCACACAACAAAAAAATGCAGTGACAATTCATTCACAGTCATGGATATATTGCTAGAAAACCTAACTTTGTTTCACAATCCTCTCCTTAAGGGCAGCCCAACCATATATTCCTTCCATGTACTCATTACAATTCACCACCATCTCACTTAATCGACTTAGTCATATACTTTTATAGAGGTATTGATATGGCAAACATGGTAATCAACAAAAACACTGATGTACTAGATGGTTATTGCAAATCCTGGGGCATTGATTGAGTTTATTGTTTGCCCCTTGGGGTGGGTGAAAAAAAAATACACCTTACTTTCTTTATATGTTACTGCACATATCTGATGCAGACATAATCTATCGTTTCATCTACCTATGGGGGTAAGAACAACCTCTTCTGCAAAGGTGCAGCGTGCCAGCATTGAGCGTAAATGAGCGATACAGAACCTCGAGGGAAGGTTTTGAAATGGCTGCGTATAACATAGTTTCACCGACATAATGTTGGAATTTTGCAGTAATAAAACATCATTAAACATTTTTTTTTTTATTTCCCTAAAATCATATAAGCAAATACACAATATTACCAAGTTAGGTATTACCTAAGACAAGTATATCAATGAGGCTAAAAATAAAATGAATAATTCAACAAAGAACAGTAACAGAATTTGAAATGAATTGAAGTAATAATCTTGTGTTGTGTGTTTTCTTCTTGCACAGTGAGGGAGGGGCCAGCTAGCAATCATTCAGAATGGTCTGCAAGTACAACAGCTGTCTCCTCTTCCTGATTAGAATTGGGCTCCTTCTCAGCCAGAACAGTCGGTCAGTGAGCTCCTCTTCCTGTCCATCAGCCTGCCGATGCGATGGAACGTTTGTCTACTGCAATGACCGAGATCTTACCTCCATCCCACTGGGCATACCAAAAGATGCTACCATACTGTACTTGCAGAACAATCGTATTAAAAGTTCTGGCATACCTGCAGAACTTCGTAGCCTCACCCAGGTAGAGAAGATCTATCTTTATTGCAACAATCTTGATGAGTTCCCCACAAACCTTCCTATAAACGTTAAGGAGCTGCATTTACAAGAGAACAACATTCGGGCGATCACTTATGCCTCACTTGCCCAGATCCCCTATATTGAGGAACTACACCTGGATGACAACTCTGTATCTGCTGTCAGCATCGAGGAAGGAGCCTTCAGGGACAGCAACCATCTCCGGCTGCTGTTCTTGTCCCGGAATCATCTGAGCTCTATTCCATTAGGACTTCCTATGAGCATCGAGGAGCTCCGCTTTGATGACAACCGCATCTCATCCATCTCGGAGGAAGCCATGCAACACCTCATTAATCTAAAACGATTGGTGCTCGACGGCAATCTCCTGAACAACAAGAGAATAGGAGAAATGGCTTTCGTGAATCTGATCAACCTCACGGAGCTCTCGCTGGTCCGCAACTCCTTCACGGCTCCGCCCGCTAACTTACCGAGCACCAGCTTGGAGAAGCTGCAGCTTCAGGACAACCACATGCGGGTGGTGCCAGTGGGGGCCTTTGCCTTCCTCCGCCAGCTTTACCGGCTGGATCTCTCCGGAAACAACCTAAGCACTTTGCCACGGGGCCTCTTCGACGACCTGGACAACATCACGCAGCTGCTGCTCCGCAATAACCCGTGGTGCTGTGACTGCAGGATGAAGTGGGTGCAGGACTGGCTGCGGTCCCTCCCCGCCAAGGTCAACGTCCGCGGCCTGATGTGCCAGAGCCCCGACAAGGTCAAAGGGATGGCTGTCAAGGACCTTCCCGCCGATCTCTTTGACTGCGCGGAGACCTTCCCCACTTTGGACACTAGCACTGTGTTTTACACTTCGCCTCCTTCACGAGGAAAATGGCCCGTCCTTGTGACAAAAAGACCTGTAGTCAAGGGACCCGACCTCAGCGATCACTATCATAGCAGCACCCCCCCAGGCGGCAAGATCATCACCCTCAGCGTTAAGTCCCGAGGGGCGGAGACCGTGCAGATATCCTGGAAGGTGGCACATCCAATGACCGCCTTGCGGCTCAGCTGGCTGAAGATGGGCCACAGCTCCGCGTTCGGGTCCATCACCGAGACTATAGTCCAAGGAGAGAGGACTGAATATCTGCTGACCGCTCTAGAGCCGGAATCTCCATATAGGATATGTATGGTTCCCATGGATACCAGTAACGTTTATCTGTCCGATGAAACGCCCGTCTGTGTGGAGACGGAAACGGGGTCTCAGAAGGCATTCAAAACCACGACCACCCTGAACCGCGAGCAGGGGAAGGAACTCTATAAAAATCTCAGCGTACCTTTAGTGACAGTAATGGGTGGGGCCGGCGCCTTCCTGCTTATCGTCATGGTAGCGTTGGTGGCGTGGTACCTCCACAGGAACGGGTCTCACCTCTCGAGACACTGTAACTATAATAAGGGTCGGAGGAGGAAAGACGACTATGCAGAGGCAGGGACCAAGAAGGACAACACCATCCTGGAAATCAGGGACGCCTCGTTCCAGATGATACCGATAAATCACGGCATCACGTCCAAGGAGGAGTTCGTGATACATACGATTTTCCCGTCTAACGGTTTGAGTCTGTACAAGATCACAGACAGGGAAAAGACATGCAGCAGAAGTTACAGAGACAGTGGAATTCCAGACTTAGATAATGCTCATTCATGATAATGAATATCCGTGTAAAACCATTGTATAAAATAAATGTGACCTGAACTTATTAGTTTTTTTGCAAAACACTGGATCTGACAGATTAAAGTAGCAATGTTCTCTACATTTGCCATATTTATATTTAAAAACTTTTTTTATTAAGAGGAAAGGTTTAGATTGCAGGTTTAGAAAGCAGTCGGCGTTATGCGACCAACTGCACTTATATATTTTAGAAATTTGTAGTAATTTGTATTGTATTCTCAAGGTTAAAGGTTAATGTTCCGCTAAAATATCATGACTTGTAAACTGTGAAAGTGGGTTTTTATTAATGTGTTGAACAATCAGACATTTTCGATTTGAGTCAGTTCACCGCAAAACTAGCAAAAGCACAGGATTTTTAAAGGTTATGTTTTATATATACACAACATGATCAGAAAATGTAATGGGAAAAAAGAGAGAACACCGTCACCTAAAAAATACAAAAACAAAATTGTGTTATCTTAACAAGGATGTATAAAGCATTCGGCAAATTTTGAGCTTTAATTCATAAATATTTATTCTGTTAAATTTACAAGTGTCAGAATGGGTGACAGCCTGCAGTTAAACATGCAAAGAGGCAGAACATGTCAGTTTAATATATTTCATGTATCTTCCAGAGGTTAAATATAATCGGGAGAGAAGGAACCATCACAGAAAGATGCATTTTTCTTTGCAACATTGTGTCTATTTTTTACTAATCTCCTCATTTTTTTAATTCATGCACTTTTTGTTTGCCAGGCGTCACAGTTATTTGTCTTTTACAACTGAAAACCAAAGTGCGTCGTACGCCCTTTGGCCGGTCTTGTACGTGCCTTGATCCAATGCTTATTGTATTTAGCTTTTTAAAAATCAGTGACTTACCTTTTTTCATACACATTTGAATATGATAAAATATTGTTCATATTGCAGAATAAAGTGAACAAAAAGAAACCATGTGGTCTCTCTCCTTATGCCGTATTATGCGATGACATGCAATGCGAGCAAACTCAGATAAAGTGAGGAGAATTTTCTGAATGTGTAAAAATACATTTGAAATTACCATTTAAAACAGTACGACTCATAATAATTATAACGGGTATGGATCATTAGTGAGTAATTTAAAGAGTGCGTGTGCATACTAGATTTGTTTTGATTTCCTGACCAAATGCACACCAATGCACAGATGTTATTCAATTTCTCTGCAGAGGGGAAAACCTTTATAGGTGTAGTCTATGGTCTATGGTGGTCTCCCCTTGCCAAATACTCACTTAGCCCCCATAAATGCCAAGCGGAAGTCAGCACTCCTTGCTGACCTAGTGACCACAATGTGTTCTACCGACAGCCTCCAAATTGCAAATATTGACAGGGCTGAAGCAGGTTACATTGGGAATTTTATTTTGTTTATATAGTTATGTGCATTAGCCAAAGTACAAGTGCAATTGAATATTTGTTAAAATATTGATTTTGTTTTTTTTTGCAAAACTTATTTTTAATGTAAATGTTTGGCATGAGCTTTACATTGAAATATGTCTTATGATTTTAAAATGAAAGAACATGAAAAAGGTCAGTGGCAAGCAAAGCAGGGGAAGATGAAGCAGATTAACCACCTAAACACCAGCCAACCTGCTCAGTCTGTCCATTTATGTCTTTAATGTACTTTCATACAGAAATTGAATATTAGAGGACAACCGTTATCAGATAAAACCCCTTGGATAGTATCATGAAAGCAGTTAAACACAGAATATAAAACTAGTGAGATAAAGGTTGCAGGCAACTTTTCTCCATTTAACAAAATAGGATTCATATTTGGGCCAATTAGTTCACATTTCTATATACATCCATATAATGATGTGTACAGATGGGTCCCTGTGGATGGTTAGGCCAAGAATGCCAGTGCTGAAGGCCGTTTTCACAATAGAAAAATTAATCTTGTGATTCTGTTTTATAGCTTCCATAGGTAACTGGCACATCTGATACAGAAATGAAAGTTATTTGCTATGGTGCTCAGCACGGCAGCGGTCCCTCAGAGGAGACCTTTAGATTATTGCTCCAAGAAGACGACGTTGTTGGCTGTTAATAGTTACCTTTGATACAAAACAACCAGCGTTGGGCATTTCAGGTTCACAAGCTACAAATCCAGACCAGGATTTTGTTTTTGCCAACCAGTTCAGCATAAGGAGTC
>JABFDZ020000045.1:15179682-15191646 GCA_019775955.2 Pollimyrus isidori | reverse complement strand
CAGCCCTCGTGTGGATGATCCCAGGTGCCTCTCGTTTCAGCCCTCGTGTGGATGATCCCAGGTGCCTCTCGTTACAGCCCTCGTGTGGATGATCCCAGGTGCCTCCCGTTACAGCCCTCGTGTGGATGATCCCAGGTGCCTGTCGTCTGCTCCTCATCTGTGGTCTTCCTCGTCCCAAGCTCCCCAGTCCGGTCATTGTATTGTTACCCTGTGAATTTGTGGCTGCTGACTGCTTGTTCTCCTCCATGAATCCTGCACTCTGTGTTTCCGTCTAGCTCTCCCCACCCAGTTTTGACCATTTGTGCTCCATTTCCTTTTCCCTTTTGTATTGTTTCATTTGAATAAAGCCCCTTTACTTTCCCGATGGCTGCCTTTGCCTCTGTCCTTCCCGCACCGTGACACTCAATTTCAAATCAAAAAGATGCAGAAAAAAAATGTCTTGTTTTTGGTTTTCTTGAAGACCTTAAAAAATAGTAAAGCCAATTTGTCTGTGCTGACACAAGTCACTACCCCATGGTTAATTTGGAAAGTACATGCATGGTGAGACTATTTCTAAACCATTTACCTAGTGGAAGGTCACTATATACAAACAGTCCCTCGGTTAAAAATGTACTTACAAAGGGACTTAAATACTATGCTTGGTGATCACGATCACATACACTACGTTGTTATACTCATGAAAATACTGTGTAGCTTCAGTGGTTTATTGACCAAAGGTGCAGTACAGTACATATATAAAGCCATGGAAAAAAGACATTTCTCCATAATTTTAAACAAATGTGCATTTTTAAATTCTGGTTTAATCCTGGTTCTGCTGGCAGTAGGCTATGCTGAGCAGCAGGATGCTTCCAGGTTCAAAGTTTAAAAGACAGTCGAACACAAAAAGAAGGTGAAGCAGGAGACACTGGGAACAACTCTAGATACAATCCCGGTTAAGGTTGGAAGCAACTTTCAAATGCCAGAGGTGAACATTAACTTACCCCACAGTTTCTCATGGATCAGAGGATGACATCAAGTGACCTTCAAAAGAAATGGGAAACATTTCACCAAGCAGGTGTCAAGTGCACTGCTAGGAGGGTTCATATCAGACTGCTAAAAGCAGGACTGAAAGCATAAAGTAAGGGCATAAAGCAAGGACATAAAGCAAGGACATATCAAGGAAGTATCCCTTCATTAATGAAAAACAGGGAAGAACCAGGCTGCAGTTTGCAAAAGAAATATAACGAATATAAAATGAAATGAATCTGCACGTGGTGAACATTCATAATATCAGATGTAACGGATAACAGAGTTGGCAGTATGGGCACACTGCTGGTCCCATGTCAGTAGCGTGTGGCACCCCTGCCCACCCTGTACAGCCGCCGCATCCTGTCCTGCGGCAAGTCGGCCCACAGCTGCTGTAACTGGCCCTCATGATCCTGCAGATTGGCTCTGGGTCTGAGTTGAGTTCTGAGCTGATCCCACACATGTGTGACTGGGGAAAGATTGGGAGACCTGGCTGGCCATTGGAGGACCTCAGCATGACGCAGACAGTCCATATACACATGTGCTGTGTGTGGATGGGCGTTGTCTTGCTCAAAAACTGTACAAGGGTGCTGTCTCAGGAGAGGTAAGACATGCGGACAGAGGAGGTCACTGACGTGGCGCTGTGCCATCAGGGTCCCCCGAATCACTACCAGAGACGACCTGAAGTCACACCCTGTGGTTCCCCACACCATGATGCCAGGAGTAATGCCAATGTATGATGCCAGGAGTAATGCCAATGTATCTGTCCACAACATTGGCCCTCTCCCCTCGGCGCTCGGCCATACATGCAAACAACAGTCATCCATGGTAATGAAGAACCAAGAATCATCATTGAATAAGGTACGAGGCCACTTGTCATCAGTCCATGCCTCCTGGTTACGGCACTACTGATGAACCTGTCTCTGCGCTGGTGTTAACAGCAGCCTACGCAAGGGACGGTGAATGCCAGTTGTCAAGACTGGCATTCACCCATGGTGCGGTCTGTCTTGGACGACTGGAACCTTCACGACATGTGTGGGTGCCCTCATGTGCCCATTGCTTCCAATATGGGGCGACTGCCCCCACATGTCAGGAAATTGCACGATATGACCACCTGGTCTAATACATATTCTAATACAGGGGTGGGCAATCTTCTCCACAAAGGGCCGGTGTGTGTGCAGGTTTTTGGGGTAACCTGTAGGTCAGCTGTTCATAAACCCAGGTGTGTGGACTCTTCAGCCAATCAGTTATTTAATCTAATTAGGGAGTTGCAGTGAAAACCTGCACACACACCGGCCCTTTGCGGGTAAGATTGGCCTCCCCTGTTTTAATACAAACATTTGACTGGCCTAAATATCTCACCATGTCGTATTTTTAATACAGCTTACTATAAATACCGCTGCTGCGCTACACGGCGCCACATCTCTGCATATGTGTCTGTCAGATCTTGTTAACAGTACTGACCTCCGCCCCTCTCAACCCACATCTGGTCTCGGTGACCAGTCAGGATATCAGCTCAGCTCGAGTTGCTAGGCCGTCTCCTTAGATTGAGTGAGACCAAAGGCTGAGCGGTTGACACCACTGGCTGCGTAATCAGGAACCAAAGACAAGGCTGCAGTTACACTCCAACAACACATACATGAATTTTTCTGACACTGGCAGAATGCCTTGATCATTATTTCTTTTTTGTCTCCTTTCGTAACTATCAATGGGCTTTGATTCTACTTCCTTCTGGATCTATTTAAGCCTCTGGTGCCCGAGGCCTCCTCTTTTATCCACTTTTGAGGTAATGTGACATTCCTGGGTCACATTTGACCTATATCAAAAAGATTTATCCTAAAGTGCTACAAATGGTTTTATCCAGCAGACTCAGCACAAATAGTCCGAGGCCATTAGAAAATAGAAGAATTTAATTATCATTTTTGTTTAAATCAATTTTAAAACTGCCCTCCTGCATGTCTGTAATGCTGTGTTGTGTATGATTTTTTTTCTTTTGAAAACCAGTGCGAAGTTTCATCATGAAAGTCATTTATACTCATAGTGTCTCTATAACACAGCTGTTACCGTAGTCCATACTATAGCAATGGTTCCATTTATGGTGCGTCACAGATTATTTACACAGACAGTCTATTGTGTTTTATTGCCCCTGCCACTCACACTGCCCACGGTGCAGGTTGCCCAGACTACCTACACCATATATAGTGAGCAAACACACACACAGCTATTTACAATAATTAACACCACACATGACATGACTATGCATCGCAATAACAACACAATACATAGAAATACACAGAACTATTTGCACTATCTAAAATTTGGCTCTGGCTCAATGGGTCTTCCCCAGCGCCAGAGAAAGTTATGGAAGTATGCAACTCTCCCATGGGCTGTCAAAGATGGATGTCCAATTTTTGCATCTTCTACCACTAATCCAACTCTATTTGATGATCTCTCCACCATATGCAAATAGGCTT
This sequence comes from Pollimyrus isidori, assembly GCA_019775955.2. NCBI lineage: Eukaryota > Metazoa > Chordata > Actinopteri > Osteoglossiformes > Mormyridae > Pollimyrus > Pollimyrus isidori. Next base: position 15,188,167 of record JABFDZ020000045.1, on the reverse strand, counting down.
CACTCTAAATGTTTCTTATGTGGTTCCTCAATGGTGGACCAAGCATCTTCGAACATTTCGATTAGCTTGTCTAACCACACACCTGCTCCATCTTCATTGGCCCATCGTCACTGTGGCCACTTGTCATGCAGTGCCTGCTAAATACTGATGCTCCTTGCTTTACAATGATTTGACTCAGGATATTTCAACTTTTTAATGGTGTGATGGTGATTCATGTTCAGTAGTCATGGATTTTTGAATTTTGATCTGTTCCTAGGCCAGTGATGCACAGTACAATACTGATGGTTTACAATCCACCCAGTCACCCAAACCACACTCTGTAGCGATGTTGACCATCTCATACAGTGTTTAACAACAGATAGTATGGTGGTTTTTGTTCTGCATTTGAACAAATATTTACTTATTCTGTGGGAGTAGTTACAGTGGCATGCAAAAGTTTGGACATCCTTGATTAAAATGTCTGTCGCCCTGAATAGTTAAGTGAGCATAAGATGAACTAATCACCAAAAGGCATGAATTTAAAGATGACATGACTTCTCTAATATTATAAGCCGTAATACATTTTTATTTCCATAATTCACAGGCTTAAAATACTAAAAAAATGAAAAGGGCCTGAAGCAAAAGTTTGGGCCCCCAACTTGGTGAGTACTTAGCAACTCCTCCTCCTTTGGTGAGTTTTACAACTTATAGACATGGCCAGATCGGGAGGTGGGCAGGGATGGACACCCGCACCGAAATCTCTGCTCCGCCCACCCAGGTAGTCACCTTTACCTTGCGGCACCCAAATCTGCCAATCGCGTTTATTTCCCAGCAGATAGTCTTCTGCGGAGCGATCATAGTCGCCTGTGGAGGAGGAATGGCACCTTATTTTTATTGATGCTCCTTCTTATTAAAATATATCTTTTGTTGCTGTAGTTTGCTGCAATGTCGTTTTGAATAACAATCCATGAGAGTATAAAGTAGAATTCATAACCATGACATATGAATATGCCCATGTGCCCCACCTATTTATCTGGTCAGAAGCTGCCACCGCTCTGTACTTTAGCCCATTGTGTGAATTGCTCCCCCCCCCAACTTGAGCAGTCTAGGTGTGGGCCTGCTTGTAAACAATTTCTGTAGCCAGCTAAGAGTCTTTCAGTTTTTCAATTTCACCCATTCATATTAGTAAAAGACTTCTAATTCTGCGAGATAACTTGAGCCGTCTTGCGCTTACTGCTCTTTTGAAGTCACAGATGTTCAATGATGTCTGTGTCGGAGACTTGTGAGGGCCATGGCAAAACCTTGAGCTTGCGCCACTTGAGGGATTCCATTGCATATTTTTTAGGTGTGTTTCAGATCTTTGTCTTGTTGTAGGACGCATCCTCTTTAGAACTTCAACCTTTATTACAGATGGTATGTTGTTTGCTGCCAGAATTTGCTGGTGTTTATTCAAATCCATTCTTTCCCCTACTAATGACATGTTCCCTCTGCCACTGGCTGAAACTCAAGCCCAAAGCATGATTGATTCATCTCTGTGCTTAATAGTTGGAGAAGTGATCTTTTCCTAGAATTTGGCATCCTCTTTTCTCCAAACATACATTTGCACATTGTGGCCAAGAAGTTCTATTTTGAATTCATCAGTCTACAGGACTTGTTTCCAGAATGCTCCAGCCTTGTTTAGATGTTCCTTCACAAATTTCAGACACTAAAATCTGTGGCTCGGTTGCAGGAACAGTTTTCTTCTGCTGACTTTACCATGAAGGTCATGTTTGTTCAGGTGTTGCTGTACAGTAGAACAGTGCACCACCACTCCAGAGTCTATTAAACCTACCTTGAGGTTTCTATTTCCAATCCTTCTTAGCAATCCAATTAGCAGTTCCTTCAGAACGTTTTCTTGGTCTTCTACACCTCCACTTGACCTCCGCCACTCCTGCTAATTGCCATTTCTAAAAACATTACAAAATGTTTACAAAACAGTTCTGTGAAAACGCATTTCTATCTATTTAAAACTTAAGAACATACAAAATTTACAAACGAGAGGAGGCCATTCGGCCCATCAACTCATTAGTATGCCTTCTCCTGCTTCGTGAGCAGCAGTTATTTTATGTTTATTTTATGAGTGCTATGTAGCTCCTTAGAGGAGCCCTTGGCTGCTGGTTGTTGGGACAAGGTTTGAGAAGTCAGAGAATTGATACAGCTTTGCAATTTACATCATCTGAGGTATTGTAATGATGGTTGTGAACACACCATAGTCCAGACAAGCTATGGGACGTCTGCAATCATGGTAAACATGAGTACATTTTGGTAAATCTGAGACCTCAAATATGTTGGGGTGCCCAAACTTTTCTTTTTTTTGGTATTTTGTACCTGCAAATGACAGAAATTAAAATATAATCTTGTTTAAAGCATTAAATAAATGTGTCATCTTTAACTTTATGCCTTCTGGTGATCAGTTCACCTTCTACTCACTTAACTATTCTTGGTAACAGATATATTAAGCGAGGGTGCCCAAACTTTTGCACGGCACTTTATTTATTTAGTTTCTCATTAATGAAGTGCTTCTTCTTTGTTTTTTTGGTTCTTATTTCTGGGAGCCTAAATCACACTGTCCTAGCAGAATGTCTCCGATTTTTTGTGAAGGTCAAACTCTGATTTATGAGGCACTGCTGGATAAATTCCTCCAGCATAAGGAATTTGCTTCTGCTCTCTACCTGGATAGTTTCTGGTTATTTCCAGTGTCTCCTGCTTCACCTTACTCTTGTGTACTGCCGACTTTGAGTCTGGAAGCAGCCCGCCTCGCACTGTATCCCTCTGCCAGCCGAATCCGGATTAAACCAGGATTTAAAAATGCAGATCTTTTTCAAATTTAGAGTGGTCTTTTATTGATAATCATATTCGGCCTATACTGTCTATTTTCAATTTACAATGGATTCATTGGAACATAAACCTGTTGTAGGTTGAGGAGCTTCAAGTGAATAAATGAATGTGAATGTTACTTGATATATACAGTTCTAACCATGAAGCAAACACATATTTCTATTCTTAGGAGATGATTCCAGTAAATACAACAAAGAAGAACCACAAGTACAACAAGGTTCCCCTCTTGTCAAAACTGCGACTGAGACACGAATGAGCCTCAGCAAATTCTTCCTGAATTTCAGCTCCTCCGTTTCATATTTTATCATGCCTTTCACACTGAAGCCAAGCGAATTGCATGCTTTTATTAAATCTGACTGATAATATCTGTGGGTGGCATTGTGGCACAGTGATTGGCTTCAGGATCACATCCCAAAGCAGGGTCACTGTTCCTATACTGCACTTGCTGCACACAACATTCATTTGCATTCAGATACCACAAATAATAATAAGTAAAAAAAACTTGACAGTTAGACGGGGATGGTTGTTCAGTGAGTAACACTGTCGCCTCACACCTCCAGGGTGGGGGATGAGATTAAAACCTGCGCTCTATGTGCATTCAGTCCGCATGTTCTTCATGTGTTGAGCAGGATTCCTCAGACAACGCAAGGACTTGGATTTATAAGTTACCTGAAGTATATCCTTGCTTGCGTGTATGTTCCCAATGAGAGACCAGCATGCTGTCAAAGTCGTACCCCAGCCTCGTACCCCACACTGCCTGGAATAGGTTCCAGGCCCTCTGTGACCCAGACAAGACTAAATAGATGGAACATAATTTCTGTTTATCTTTCCTCTAACTGCCAAGCTAAAGGAGCTTAGTACTAACAACAGTGTTTTTGCGGCAGAATTTATTCAAATCATACTGACATGCATATCAAAAGTAAGACATGGCGCTTGATCAAAATATGTGTCAAAAAGCACATTTCTCCTTGTATTTTTTCTAGTATTTAGATAGAGTCACATGGAATGTAAGGCTGTGAAGAGGCAGCATCACCACTAGCCCTCCTGAAGTGGATAATCTGAACTGTGCAGTGTGCATCTCCCAGCTCCCCCCAGAGGCTTTAGCAAAGTCCCAGGGGCCACCTTCTCGAATTAGGTATGGGATCGATCGGAACGTGAACAGGACGCCTCCGCATCGCCCATCATTCATCAGCGCTTCTGGCTAATGGGGAACCATGGGCCGTAACAGGTAAAGGCAGGCAGCTAGTCAGCCACTGAGAGAGAACATGTGAAAGAGAAGAGGCCGGGGCAGCATGCTAAAGCACCCTCAGATCCAGCAGCCTTGCTATTTTACATGTAAAGCGCCCTGGGACACCTCTGTTGTGAAGGGCGCTATATAAAAATAAATTGAATTGAATTTACATGAAAATGCAGTTGCCATTTGTGCAAGTACATTGCAATAAATGCCTTTTTGCATATCCCAGTTTCTCTCCTTTTTTGACATACAGTCATATATCATCGCTATCCAATGAAAACCACGTATGTCTATTTTTGACCATCAAAATTGTCATCTGTGTCCTGATAGTGTTTGACCAATTATTAATGTTTTATGAAGTCATCTATTTAGCTAGTACTCATGTTTGTACAAGTTAACATTTATATTCAGGTATTTAGTGCTACGTTGTTAAAATTGGTTATTTAATAACTTAATATTGATAGTTATATAGCTAGCTAACTAAAGTTATTGTTAATTTTGAATATAAAGCAAGAGTAGTTTGTATGTTGTGGACAGTAATCCACATAAGTGTACTTAAAACATTAAATCGCTCATTTACTACATTTAAATAGGTGTCTATTTGTGGTGTGAAAGGTGTCTCATTATGTTGTTTTGTTTATTTTGTATAGCAGTTTCTGAGAAAGGGAATTTTTCCACGCTCCTGAAATAGTGGATTTTTAAAGATATGTGTTTTTCATTGGAGAGGAATAATACAGTGGTGAGCGTAGGGCTGTGGATGAGATGGCAGGGCCAGCCATCCATCTAGGTCCCCTGAAGCACTCTTCAGGAGGGTGAGAACCTTGCTGAAGGGCCCAACGGTGATAAACATAGTGTGACAAGCACAGGTTTCAAACCCATGGTGACCGATCATAGGCACAGGAGCCTAATCTGCTGAGCCGCATACCGCCCAACAAGTTGATTTATTTTGACACCGAGTTGCATATTTGAGAGCATTAGTTCATAGTTCAGCTGTATAATAATGTCAATTGACATTATGAAACAATGAGATCTGGTTGGATCTGAGAAAAACTAAGTAAAATAAATACAAAAATGCAACAAAATAAACCTTGCATGGTTTAAATGTATGAAAGAAACATACATGAAGTAGGAGGATGTGAGTCAATAATTAGGGGCAGAATTACATCATAATGCAGTGATGTCTTCTGGCACAGAAGCAGAGAGACTCATCACCCCAAAACACACTTCATTGTGTTCATGGGTCTAATGTCAATGAAGCACAAGACAGTGTAAAGATGGATGTGTTATGTTAATGAACCTGAATCACCAACACACAGTTTCATGTGTTGGGCTTTGAATCTAATAACCCAGTTCTGCACACAGACATCTGCATTGTGGATTTGTACCAGCATCTATACCAAGGGTCTCACAGTAACGAGTTTTATTAGCTTCCGTTCATTCCAGTTGTCCTTAACGTTCCATTGAAAGCTAAATAACTACATCCAAAGCTTTCACTCTAATGTGGGAAATTCGAGCGTTTTCTGCACCTAAACTTTGTGAATGAACTTCATTACGTAATATTTCCATTACATGACTGACTGGACCACTGCGACCTTAAATTTCCACCTATTTTTCTTTTGCACAAAGAACTCATACATTGATGTCTGGTAATGATGAAGTCGATCTTTTTAAAACGCCAGTGTGAAATGTTCCGGAGCCTGCAGAGGGCGGTTTCCCTTTGAGATGTTTTCTCTGATGATTATCGTGACGTTGTCACAGGTGAGCTTCAACTGTGCCTCCGTTCTGAGTGCGTCTGAAAATACCTGAGCGGGTAAAACACAATGCAGAAAATGATTCGTCTTCTGGTAAAACGCAAGTGCTATCTGTGCTAGCAAAGACAAGAACAATGTGTTTAAATCTCCCAAATGACGCGGGAACTGAGTCCCTCTTATCTCAGCTTAACTGGTTTCTTCAGCAAGGTCGTGCTTTGTGCAATTTGATCAAGGACAAGGGCTGGAATGGATGGGCGAAAACGCACCGTCCATCTGGTGGGCCTTACAGACAGGTCCTGCCCTGTGGGATCTCCATAGTGGGAGGGATGCAGGTCACGCCCGAGCCCCAGACACCAGCCGACTTGTAGCTAAGCCCAGTCTATATAAAACCCAGTATGAACGTGGATTGTGGTCACACAGCCACAGAAATGCAGCACCAACTAGTGTCAGCCACTTAAAAATTCTTCATCTATAATGACCTGTAAGTATCTGTTTTAATATGCAATCTGTTGTTCATTTTTATACCATATTTATAGCCAAAGTGATTCAAAGTCAGCAAAATTCTGATCAGATCTAAAGCATCTGAGCTCAGCGTATGTCAAAAGCTATACATTAAGTCACCTACGATTAAGATCTTACATGTTGCGAGGGGACGTATGCGCATTCAAGGTCAACCACCAGTATTACAAACTGCTCTTAATTTACGAAAGAAGTCAGTAATAGTTAAAGTGAAGCCATTTAAAAAGCTACTGATATGTTAATGCAGAACAGCTCTGATATAGTGTGACTGAATTCTGACACAATGCCAACACCATCATCGCCCCTGACTGTATTATGGACATACATTATGCCTACCGTCTACCATATACTTATTTATAATGGAAAAAAATACACATTACACACTAGTAATGTGGAGAGCGTAAATAGTGTGCATCCTTTGTGTTTTACCAGGTACGGCAAAATTATAAATACATTGTTATTAATCACTGCCTATATACAACATGAAGCTCACCGTTGTATTGATATAGTTTGTGCTCCCAGCCCCTGTCCACCTAAATGGGTCATGCATAGCTTGATGAGATAGCGAGCTGTAATCATATCACCACTCCACCCTTAACCTCAGGGGTGCTGCCTCGCCCGGTGTTCTGGCCTCAAAACTTGCCCTCACCTGTGTATACATGTGTGTCTTTGTCTGTTGAGATAGAAAATGGGTTTGTGAAAACAACTCACAGGGCTAAAGAAAGTGCTACTTTTGGCAAATCTCTTTCCCAGTAACAACTTTGTAATCATGATGGGAAAAAAACTCTGAAATTCTGAAAGAGCTGAGGTGACAACTTGCCGTGTTTTTTACCAGAGTGCCTCTTGCGTGCTGGTGAAAAGCAGAGTGTGGATTCTGAGAACTGTAGAGATCCCCCAAGAATTGTCAACGTGAGCTCGTTCTGATTGAAGCATCTGTGTAACGGCTATCGGTGGTAGAATCAAGGACGGCACACCAGAATGGTTGTAGAAGGCCGGTTTTACACTGCATCTTACATGTATGCATTTAGGACACGCTTTTGCCCAAAGAGACGCACAAGTTCGGTACATAGCACAGCTAACATGCTGTAGAGCAGTGTTTCCCAGCCCAGTCCTCGGGGAACCCCGGATTGTCCGTGGTTTTGCTGCCTCCCAGCTCCCAGCCAATCAGGAACACCGATACCTGGCACAGGTGCGCTGGGAGCTGAGAGGGAGCGAAAACATGGACTGTCCGCGGTTCCCCGAGGACTGGGCTGGGAAACTCTGCTGCAGAGGAGATGACCAGGCATAAGTGCAGCAAGGTTGAGCTGCCAATGAAGGCCCAGTTACAAGAGTCACGCAATCCTGTACAATCATAGTAAGAACATGCTACGGCAAATATTCACGTCAAAACTTAATCTCTAACAGCGTCTCTGAATGTTAAAAGGTGGTTCTGTTACAGTCTTCTGTCTATATGCACTGACCTCCTTCTTTCTATTACTCACTTTCCATGTCTTGTATGTCATTGTAGTCATTGCTATGTACTGCTGTGTGTCGTTTTATTACATATTTTTATTTATTCTTTTATTTAGCCCTCGCTTGTAACTTTGTTTGACTTCGGGAACACGAAAGACCACAAATAGATGCAAACAGAGACGGCAGTGAAGAGTAACTGCCGCATGTTTCACGATTTGTTAAAAGACGGAGCGTGAAAGTCCATCATGAAAGTTCATCTTTTCCAGAAGGTACAACAGCCACAAAAGAGAACAGAAACAAAGACCTACTTGTAGTAGGTTGGGAGGAGAAGCCTAGAGGGACCTATCAGCAGACACCAAGGTCTTCAGTTACTTGTCACTCTGGTTGAGGCGCATACATGGGACGCCTTGTAAGATGGACTGGCGGCTGATAGGCCTCGTGAGCAAAGCTCCGGTTTGCTAGAGGGTTCTGCCGGGGAAGCCTGAGAGGGTCCTGACTGGATGCTGCCCAGCCGCTCTCCATACGCTGTGTCACAACACCTTAGATCTCGCTTTGCAGCTTCCCAGAAGCTGCCAGAACACCTTGGCCGGGGTGATCCCTTCCAAAGAAAGAGGCACAGACAGTTCCCTTCCAAAGAAAGAGGCACAGACAGTTCCCTTCCAAAGAAAGAGGC
>JABFDZ020000045.1:14958101-14968320 GCA_019775955.2 Pollimyrus isidori | reverse complement strand
CTGGAGATGGGGTCAGCCAGTGTGCAGTGTCCCTGGAGATGGGGTCAGCCAGTGTGCAGTGTCCCTGGAGATGGGGTTAAGGATCTAGCTCAGGAACCCACAGACATGTGGCCGCAGGGACTTTGCTGAAGCCCTCGCTGACCCAGATTGACTTGACATTCTTAAGAGGGCTGAATCATTTCCTAACCGGTCTCAACAATATCTTCCTTACTGTTGTATTGTTTTTTTTTCTTGTTTAACTTTCAAGAGCGTGATATGTCGCTCATTTCTCATGATATGAGAATAATAATAATAACAAAAAACACTTTTCTTTCAGGTAACGAGAGCCCTGCATGCAATATCAACAATGAAAATATGGTGTAATTATCAAAGAATGAGGAAGGAGACTGTATATATGAATTCATTAATATTCTGTGCATTAATATTTAAAGCATATTAGCATTTAAAAAATATGTCTGAAAATACTTCTAGATATCGGTTGTTTTGTTATGAATGGATGCATACAATCACCAATCCAGAAAATATAGTTATTGCATACAGATTTAAAGGTAATTCATGTACTTGATTGATTTGCTTTTTCAAATCAGTAGGAGGAGCCAGGAAAAATATATTTCTCTTGGTTGTGCCAGCGATTGTGGAATAAAGGACTTTTCCTTGGTGACAGACTGGAATGCTAATGCTTCTGGGCTGTTTCCGCCTTGTCACGGCCCATTATGAGACGGCTTAGACTCTAAGCTGCCAATCAAAAACCAAGGTTAAGCCCTTAAGTCCCTCCCCTTTTGAAAGTGAGTTTGTTTCCCAGAACATGCATCAACAGTTGAGCTTGTGTTTCAAACGGCTTAGGAGTCTTTCTTTGGGAAATGACACCTATTTTGTATTAATGATTTTTTAATACATTTGTGCTGCTTATGTAGTTTAAATGCAGCATTTCATACATGCACGCATGCATCCATGCATCCATCTATCCATCCATCTATCTTCCTTATCTGCAGTACAGGGTTACGGCGAGCCTGGAGCCTAGAAGCAGAGTGCCAGCCCGTCGCATGTTAAATCCCATTCTTTGACAGTGCATGTGCAGCTCACAGGGCGGTGTGTTGCACCCTGGGGAACTTTTGAAATGTTATTTTGATTGATTGCACTGCCTGGTTGATTATGCCTGGAGCAGCCATTGTACTATAGGTGAGGTTCCCCCGTTTTCCTTTTCAGTTTTACGATGTAAACATGACGATAAGCCTGCAGTTCAAAAGCGCACTGAAGCGTGGAGCCAAGATTAATTATCAAATGGCGTCAGTGAGCGACGCTGCGGCAACTTGCGTCAATACAGGGGCAGGTAAGAGCGCATGAGTGAGAGAGACGTTGTGCTGGCAGGGTTAGGGTTAGGGTTATGGTGTTTACTGGAGTATCCGGCTCTCAAAGACATCGGCCTGAACCCAGAGGAAAGCCCTGAAACTGGCCAACCTGTACTGGACAACAGGACATAAAAGGTGGGTGCATGCATGCATGGGCATATTTATATTAGAAAATATATATAATATTTTTTATTTACTTTGAATTTCACACACTTGGGGATTTCTAGAATTCTCTGTCACCTACAAGTCATTGAGCTCCTGTCACATGACCCCCATCCAATCAACAAGCAGCCTTGACATGTGGCCTCTCCCCCTCATTAAAGGCTGTGCTTCTTCCAGCTGGTTTAAACGTGTCCCGGCGTGTCTCCATCTCTGTTGTGTTCCTGCTAAATCTGAGCCACAGGCATCATCTTGCAAACAGCGGCTGCAGTTTTATCACACGGCAAAGGACAACAAATATGCATACAGCCTTTAAGCTGAAGTACAAAAAAACACGCTCAGAATATTAAGTGCATTAGGGCTGTAACCATCATATGAAATATGTCATAACATAACAAACAGCGGAACCGGTCTTTATTCTGCCTTTCTTGCCAGATGTTATAGCTAAATTGCATCTGTCTGCCTTCTCTTGATCCCAAAATAAAGACGGCTATGCTGACAGGGTGAGAGATGGAATTATGTCCGCCTCCTCAGAAACGTCTGGGCGGATCGTGGAACAGAAATTAAAATCCCAAGGAGAGAGACTGTCTTACGAAAAAGAAATAAGAAGTGAAGCCACTGGACGCACAGGCGTGTTGTAAGATGAAGAGATGGATCCCAGGCAGCTGGTTTCCAAACTGCTTCAGGGGGAGGGAATATGTGACCACCTTTAATACCTACCCCCCCCTCCCCCAGCCCCTGGAAATTAGCACAGTACAACCATTAACTGCATAACAATCCAAATATAACCTCCGCATCGCCTGGCTTCCTTTTCCATGCTCACTTGCAGCGACATCGTTCACCCGGCCATCTTATCTGCTCTCTTTAATGTCCCACATGTATAAATTGCAGCCTAAGTACTAACAACACAGGGAGTTAATGAATGAATCTGCCGCAGTGAAGCAACACCGGGGGGGTGTCATTATAGTTTCATGTTTTTGGTTAATGCTGTAACTAAGGATGCAGGGAGGTTTCTGGTGGTCTGCAGGTCAGGATTTGTTTGCTGTCACCACTGAGGTCTGGTTTAACGTCTCCTTTATCTCCCTATTAAACAAAGAGTTTCCTATAAATTCCCAGTCTGGTCCTCTGGGAGCCACAGACAGTCCACAGTCTTGCTCCCTCCCCGGTAGGGAGCTGGTTTGCGAGAAAAAATGTGGACTGTCTGGCAAGGAGCTCAGATGGAACAAAGACGCAAACCGTGTTCATCGTCAGCTCTTTAAATTAACTTTATATAATATGCATTACATGTCACACGCATGACATGGAAATATTCTGCATGGTCTTGCTACCGCACAAATTCTCCTAGCCACCAGGAACCCTGAATTAATCCAAATACTACATAAGGTGCTTCAGTATGTCAGTAAATGCAATAAGACAGGTAAGGCAAGTTTGTATATAGCTCATTTTCAAACTCCGAGGTCATTCAAAGTGCTTTAGATAAATTAAGATCAAGTAATAGCCAACATTGTATTTAGATTTTAAAACAAATAAAAGACAATTAAAGTAAGAGCAAAAGAAAATGTATCAACAAAGGCACTGTGGGATAAAAATGTTCCATGCTTGGTTTTAAGGGTGATGACACTTCACTCCATTCTTGTCGAAAGGGACTCGGTTCTAGTTCTGAGTGTCAGTAGTTAAATCCCATTTGGCTTTTGCCTGCCAAGCACAATTATAACAATTAATATATAAACATTAAATGTATTAATACATTAGTCAGGAGCCTGAACATGAATTCACAAAATGGGTTAAAAAACTGGGAAATCACGAGAGTGTCAAAGCCCTCTCGTACTAGTGTTTGGCCCCAGTCTGCTTTTTGAGTTTCCACAGACGTTTCTCTAAGCTGTCAGGTTAACAGTCAGGGGAACCAGGCGGTATTAAGCAGCTACAATCAAATCTTCACCCCAAGAAGGCCATCATAAGATGTTTAAATGATTATAGAACCTTTGCATTAACCTCCATTCTAATGGAAACCTTTGAGCAGCTCGTATATAAATATTTAACATTCAAAGGGAGCCATTTAAGGTCACGCCAGGAGCAGAGAGGTTGGGTCACGACGCCGCTTCTCTTTGTTCTTCAGTCCTCCGAGTGACATTTGGGGACTTTGTGCGGGCAGGCTTGTGTTCTCATCGTATTCTTACTCATCGTTTTCCTTTGAAGCTCTTTAATAAGCTGATACAAGCACAAGGTTGGGGGACGTCTGCTTTGCTGGAAGTGATAAAAATCTCAAGGTGCTAAATCACTCAGGCGGGAAACTACAGTAAATCACGAAACCACATACAGTAACAGCGTGGTGATGCCATCAAGATGATTTAATAGAAGTAGCTCTTGCAACCCTGATAGATGGTATAGGCTCTGGCTGATTTGCATATTTTGAACACAAGCTTGGCAATTACCCTAAAGGGACCTGGAGCAGGCAGGACCTATACAAGCTTAAGGGTATATTAGGAGAAAATGAAGGATATTCCATCACAAATATTATGGAAAGCTTCTCCTCTCGCCTTCAGTCCAGCTGGCCTCATATAACACTGGCTGTCTCCAGCTTGTCTACTGAGTTCTGCTGGGTACCGTAACGTGGAGAAGCTACACAAGCCCGGCGTTTGAACAGTGACCTGGCCAGGCCAGCACGGGGACTGCCTCACACTGGCTGAAATGCTAAACGGAAAGCAACTGTTAAACGAGCAAAACAAAGAGAGTCTACCTCTGACAGCAGTTCTGGAGGGTTAGGGTGACGTCCCAAATGAACAATCAGGGTCTATTTCAACCAGACTAATTGAATTCCACAGCGGAGCTACAGCCCTGAGGTAACTCAACCTATGGTTTTGTGATAATTGTTATCCACCCCTTTACACATTTTAATTCTCTGTATCGTGATTTTAACGTTTGAGTTTGAACTTTTTGCACGGGATGCTTGTTGGCCATGTACAGATGTATATGTTTAAAAACATTGTTTAATCTTTTAATCGTAAGCATCCATGAAAACTTCATACAAGTAAACATTGGGTCTTCGAAAAAACCTTAAATTTCTGTACTTGATTAATTGAACCTAGAACTGCAAATCTACTATTATAATAATAAAATGTTCAGTAATGATATGCAAGGAATTTTCTGAAAATTCTGTGAGACAAAATAAGATCTAATTTGTTTCTAACGGACAAGGAATTTATTTGTGACAATAATCAGAGTTGGGTCCATAACAATAAACATATGGTTTCAACCATTTTAAAAAGTAATATTTAACTAGAAAGGCTTGGGAGTGATTTCAATCAGCCATTATGAATTATGCACATTGTTGTGGTTGAGCAGAGGGCATGCAGACATGGCCACGCCCACAGCCCACTACATCATAGCCCCTTGCCAGTTATATCCACAGCTGGATCCACTCTCAGTAATGAGGGTGATGAATATAAAGGCCAGGAAAGAAAATGCTTTGCTCTCTGAATGCTGCTTATTGCTTGTGTCTTTTGGTTTTTGAACAGCTTAAATTTGGGTAGTCCTGTGTTGTCAAGCTTTATATGGTCACAATGGCCAAAACGTGCCCTTTACCCTTTTAATATTCATGCACGGGTGGTTGGGGGTTTGTATCCTAATTATACTCTGTGTGTCTGCAGCTCCAGTTTCCCTCTGCAGTCCAAAGATGTGTGAGTCGGCTAACTGGCTTTGGCCCTGCTATATAAATGTGTACCTCTATGTGCCCTGTGATGGACTGGTATCCAGAGTGTACCGCTAACTCCTGGCCAGTGAGTTACTGGCCACCCTGACGAAGATAACGCTATCCATCCATCCATTTATGTTCACACTTTTCTCTCTCTCTTGCCAGATTATATATCACGTGAACTTTATTTATAAAGCATTTTAAAAACAACTGTCATTGACCAAAGTACCATACAAGATTTAGAAAAATAAAATGGGAAGCGATATAACTCTGTCAGACATGAGTCTGAATTTTTTCTTGTGTTACAGAAGCTCTACTTGCGACAAAAAAAACACACATCATGAAAAAAACAAAACCCACTCAAAATATTCTCAGGTCTCATTAAACACGCCGGTGTGTTTAATGATCTGTACATGTTCAGCTCAGACGCAACCATCGTAGATTTCATAGGTATTTATATTCTGTTTCGTCTGTTAACATATGCACCAATACTGCCAAAATAAATTCCTAGTACGTGCATGCAGTTGTACCTCGCCAATAGAGTAAAGTCTGATTCTGATTACCTGAAGGAGAAATGCATAGAATACAATACAGAATACTTATGATGCATGTATATATAAAAATGAATTATAAATCAAGATCATATAAATGCATGACATGGACAGGTTGTGTAGGGCAGCTGTTCTGCACATCAGTGCTTTGAGCTGGTATTGTTGCACTCCTCTGTCCTCTTTTCGTCTTTTTAACCCACAGAATGCAGAAGATGGTGGTGCAGAGAGCATGCTGTCATTCAGCAACCAGAGGGTTGCTGGTTCGAGCCCCGCCTTCTCCTAACCCCATCAAAGTGTCCTTGAGCAAGATGCTGAACCCCGAATTGCTCCCGGTGTGCAGGTTGGCACCTTGCATGGCAGCCTTTGGCACCGGTGTGTGGATGGGTGAATGTGAGGCATAAATTGTAAAGCAGTTTGAGTACTCGGAAGAGTAGAAAAGCGCTATATAAATGTGGTCCATTTACCAATGTCCACTGACTATATGTGGGGAAGTTGGTGGCACAGAGGGCAGTGCTATCATTCGGCAACCAGAGGGTTGCAGGTTCGCGCCCTGCTTACTCCTGACCCCTTCAAAGTGTCCTTGAGCAAGATGCTGAACCCCAAATTGCTCTCGGTGTGCAGGTTGGCACCTTGCATGGCAGCTTCCGCCACCGGTGTGTGAATGTGTGTGTGGATGGGTGAATGCGAGGCATAAATTGTAAAGCGCTTTGTAGAAAAGCGCTATATAAATGCAGTCCATTTACCATTTTATATGTGTGTATGTATGTTTATTTATTGCGCCGTCCCCTGTCATCTCTACAAACTGCAAGTGTGAAGTTTCCAAATGGCTTCAATCACACATCTTAGGCGCCCCATTGCATAGCCAATCATTGGTTCCTGGAAGCACGGAGCCCTTTGTCTCGCGACTCCCATTCCTCTTAGCAGTAACAGCAACACGCCTCATGGCAGAGTCTGTGCAGGCTGCAGGTGTGCCAGTACCAACATGCCGGCTGCTCGTCTGCAACGCTGCACCTTCATACCCAAGTTCCCATTAGTGCAGCCATGCATCGGTGCGTTTCATTAACCAGCGGTTTGACGGTTTTCAGGGACTGACACAGTACTGTGCAAATGTCAATGCGAATTTATTCCATCCAACAGTTGCTAATATCTTACTGGGTGACTCTTCAGTTCCCAAATGTCTCCTCAGGGCCACCTCAGCCATTCCGTGTATTTGGTGAATTTGTCCACCAGCTCAATTAATTAATTAACCTACGTTGTTAAATTAGCCGATGAGGTACTGATCAGCCAAACATAGTCGGGTAGCGCCAAAAACGTTAAAAAAAAAAAAAGCATTTATTGGATGGTTACTGCAAATACTGGGTTGAATTTATAAAGTGTTTGGAAATGACAAAGCTATAAAACACTTTGACAGACACAATGTCCCAGTTTTACACCAGCATTCTCTCTAACTGAGAGCTCTGCACCGGGCCGTGCATCTTATCTGGGCATCATTCTTCGAATATTCTACGTCCCATTAGCTGGCTGCTCTTTGATCTGAGTCCAGATCGCCGCTAACGCCATTCATGTGGTAAACGCTCTCCTTTATGGCCGTGCTCTGTCTCGGTCTCTCACGTTGACAGAGAAGGTATCCATCCCTGCTACCTGGCAGCTGAGCAGAGACCAAGGAGGGACCACACTCTGCAGGTACGGTCCTGCCGGCAAGGCTCTGCCCAGAGCGGCTATGGCCTGCCAGCTTGGCATGGGCCGCCAGCCTGTTTTGTTGGCCCATTAACGCTGGGGTTTTCAGTCGCCGGCGTGTCCCAGCAGCTCCAGCAGGAGGAAGCGGAATGCGATCAGCTTCTGCGTCCTGAAAGCGGTGGACTTTCTGAGGGAAATGGTCAACCACCATAGACACCTAGATCTGCTTTGTGGTTTTGAAAAAAAACCCCAAAAACATGCAGTTAGGTGAACTGGCATTTCAAAAATGTGTGTATGCATGCGTGCGTGCGTGCGTGTGTGTGTGTGAGTGCATGCGCGTGTGTGTGTGTGTGTCTGTGTCTGTGTGTGCGTGTCCTATGATGGACGATGGACAGGGGTCCGGTCCCCATGTCCCAGGTGTCCACCTCCTAGTTCTCTGTGCCTGGGGTAGATTCCAGGAAAGTTCCAGGCTCCCCACAACCTGTGCAGGCCCTCTGCTGGATACAAAGTGAAATTTGCATTAATGGAGTAATCTTATCCTTCTAGCTGAATATTTAGGTGGACTCAGGATTTTAAAACCTACAGCTAAAGGTGGAACCTTTTCACCTGAAGTGATAATATTATGACGTGCGGATAAGTATGAACTATATTTACTGGCGGGCTATCGTTACACGCCATGTAATCTGATTTCAGTTGGAATTTGAAAAGAGAGACATGTTCAATAAAGAAATGTTGTTTATCGCAGGTCTGCTCGACCTGCCGATACAAGCATCACAGGGTGTGAGCATGTGTTCTGCTGCAGTCAGTGGACCATGACATGAATCACGCGGATGTGGCTTCCCAAAGGATGACCTTTGCCTTTATCATGATGTTTTTTTTCCTAATGATATGGGTGTGCTGTGAGAATTGGAAAAGTAACTTTCCTGGGTGTGTGCAGGTGTGTGTGAGACTCGAGAATCCAGAAGGAAGCTTTCTCTATCCCAGCAGTTACAAATTCAAGGAAACGAAAAGTTAAATTGTCTTCAGAATAATGAGACCAAAATATTCTGCATTTTTCCTTTTTTTTCTGTGATCCACATGGGAGAGCAAAAACACAGGCAGAGATTAATGATGTGAGGCCCGTTTGAAGATCTGAGTAATGAGCTGCCCTGAAACCACTGCCCTACATCAGGGATGGGGGACTGATTGCTTCCAGATTGATCCTCCTTTTAAGGCACTTGCTCAGGTATGTGTTTGCGATTCCACACAGCACATCCTAAAGTGCATGGCATTCACTGCAGGGGGAAGATTATGAAGAGCAGAGCTGCAGAAGAAATGATTCATGCATCCATCCGTCCATCCATCCATCCAGCCATCCATCCAGCCATCTACCATCTTCTGACCACTGCCCCAGTACATGGTTACAGGAGAAATCCTGAATCCCAGACAGTGTAGAGCTCAGGGATCGGCTGTTGGTGTCATAAGGAGTTTGATATTGGGTGGGGGGCAAATTTATTGGCGTTGTGGGGGGGCAGTGCATCGTGACATCATTAGGGACACACCTGTGATACTAATGCCATAAAAGGATGCGATGTCAGAAAGATTTTAACATCATTTTTGAATAATGAATATTTTAACATTTGAAATAAGACTATCACTGTTTAGGGTGCAGTTTCACAGCATAACTAAGAATATGAATAACTGGTCCATATGATAGAATGATTCTGTTTCATACAGGACTACAATATATGTCAGGTATATTTGTTTATTTGTTGGGGGGGGGGATTTCTGATGCCCCCGGGAATTAGGCAGGGAATAACACAACAGAGTCTCCTTTATCTAAATAACACCGTTATATTGAATTAAATACAAAAAGGTGATTTAAGTCAAAAAGACTTAAATAATTTGTAGTTAAAGTCCCACACTGAAGTAACACGTCAAACACACACAATATGTAAAACACACGTAACATGCAAAACATATATGATGTAAAACTCATGTACAATGTAAAATACACAGGTACGATGTAAAACACAGGTAGTCTGTAAAACGTGTACCATGTAAAACACACATAATACGTAAAACATATGTAATATGTCAAACTTGTACAATGTAAAACTCATGTACCGTGTAAAACACAAATGTATGATGTAAAACACAGGAAGTCTGTAAAACACATGTACCATGTAAAACATGTATGATATAAAACTCATGTACCATGTAAAACACACATATATCATCTAAAACACAGGTAGTCTGTAAAACACATGTACCATGTAAAACTACATAGTCTGTTAAATGCATGCAACACACACATATATCATGTAAAACACAGGTAGTCTGTAAAACACATGTACGATGTAAAACACACATATATCATCTAAAACACAGGTAGTCTGTAAAACACATGTACCATGTAAAACATGTATGATGTAAAACTCATGTAGCATGTAAAACCACATAATGTGTAAAATACAAGTAATATGTAAAACATGGAGCGTATAGACAGCAGGTCATCTGGTTCAGTGCAGGGGCCTTTTGGGGGAGGGGCCGGTGCCACGTGAACACGCCCGCACGGCATTTCACGGGGGAGGGGGGGCAGGTCTCACCACACTGCTGAAAGAGCCCCAGCTGACCTTTTGACATGATGCACACGGCATTGGGGCCGACTGGCAGCCCACAGGTACCACGCCTATTTAATCACCACGGCAACAGTGGCATCCCAAAGAGGTCTGATACATGGCAAGTGGGAGGGGCCTAATCCAGCTGTTTGTTAAGTGAAGCTTGGCTGAGGTGAGGATATGGGCCATATG
>JABFDZ020000045.1:14932704-14943660 GCA_019775955.2 Pollimyrus isidori | reverse complement strand
AGACGCAGCGAGGTGCGGGTAGGGGGGGCAAAGACGCAGCGAGGTGCGGGTAGGGGGGGCAAAGACGCAGCGAGGTGTGGAAGCACAAACAAAACCAAAGCGCCGACGCCTCCGAGGACCAGGAGCAACCAGGAGGAAACAGAGAAAACAGAGAAAAATAAAGAAAAGGAGTCGCTTCTCAGGGGAAGAGCTGCTGAATCTGAGAGAGGGAGGTTCGCTGTTCACACACTCGCTTATATACAGGAGAGGTTTTTCTTCTGAGACACCCTGTTCTTCAGACATCCTGCCAGCCTCCCCTCTCTGGAGCCCTTACCATGCTCTCTATGAGGGCAGCACGCTGCTGCCAGTCACATCCTCCAACTTAAGTCTGAATTCAGTTGAATGTTTAAAGACTGTGTCCATCTTGTGCAACTGCAGCACAAAACATCACAGAATAAATCTGGAGTCTGGCTCCTCAGTCTCCCCTGCAGTGCCAGAGCTTCCAGGACGGGAGGGCAGTGATGGACAGTGGGGGGACAGGGACCATGGGCTCAGTGATCACACACATTCACACACCGGCTATAAAGGGCACCACAATGGAAGCACTATGTAACCTTCTTTAGCCTGGATCATTCAGCTGGTCAGTTCCAGGTGGAAAGTGGGAGGCAGAGAATAATATACATTCACCGTCTCTCTCATCAGTGCACCCTCTTTCGGTCTCTATAAAGCAAATTCTCAGTGCAGCTATCCTCCTTCATTTAAGCTTGGGGCAGTTTTACTTACACAAAAATGTTCTGAGGGCAAGATGAAAAATGATTGGTTCATAGAGATAACCAATCAGATTGTAGAGAAGGTGGGGCCAAGTGACTAGAGGAGGCGGGACCAAGGTATTATGAAAACACTAATGAGCCTGATTTAAATAACTGCTAAAACTTTACTTTCCCCTTCACTTTTCTGGAAGAAAACAGCTACTGCTCCTTGGGAGGGCGCCAGGCCTCCCGTTTGACGGAGGTGGTCATGGGGGCAGGAGCTGTACCACCGAGCTGGTGCCGGCTGCCCACTTTCTCCCCCAAGTGGCTTCTTCGCTGTCCCTGATGCGTGGCGCGCTCAGCAGTGCATATTCCGCTATACCGTACTGGAATATGATTCGATGACCGTGGCCCTGTATTAAATCAGAAACAGCTTCAGCTTGCTTCAGCATCACTGTGTGCGCAGCTAAACGCAGGTGTGCGCAGCTAAACGCAGGTGTGTGCAGCTAACCGTAGGTGTGTGCAGCTAAACGCAGGTGTGTGCAGTAAACGCAGGTGTGTGCAGCTAAACGCAGGTGTGTGCAGCTAACCGTACAGTAGGTGTGTGCAGCTAAACGCAGGTGTGTGCAGCTAAATGCAGGTGTGTGCGTGAACCTCAGCACAGCTGGGTATGAGCTAACAATTCTGTGGTCACCGGGCTTCTGTAATAATCACCCACACATGACTCAGTAGGGAAATACGTACAGTTAGAGGTTTAAAAAGAAAAAAGCATTTCATAAATACTAGATAATGATCCGTCCAATTTCTAACTGGTTATTCTGGTCAGGACTGTGAGATCCAGACGATGACATGCATTATAAAGGATCCCGCCACGGAAATAATTATGCTCAAGATACTTGTAATGACATTCTGTCTAAGTTATTGTCTAAGTTAAACTGTAGTAGCCGACTGCACTATTAATGTTTAATGTGTTTTAAACAGCATTTCTATAAACCAAGTGGCTGAAGAAATGTATCAGCTGTGTAAAACTTTGTAGATATACAGTATTGAGTTCAGTTTGAGTATCTGCCATGACTCCATGTGTGTGGAGTCTGCATGCATTGTGGGGTTTCCTCTGGGTACCCCGTCCCCCCATCCCCCCAGTCCAAAAACTAATTTGGAGCTACCAAATTGTCTGCAAGTGTGCATGTGTGAGTGAATGGTGTGTTAATGAATGGTGTGTGTGTGTGGGTGTGTGAGTGAATGGTGTATGTGTGTGTGTGTGTGAATGGTGTGTGTATGTGAGTGAATGGTGTATGTGTGTGTGTGTGTGTGAGTGAATGGTGTATGTGTGTGTGTGTGAATGGTGCACGTGTGTGTGTGAGTGAATGGTGTATGTGTGTGTGTGTGAATGGTGTGTGTATGTGAGTGAATGGTGTATGTATGTGTGTGTGTGAATGGTGTGTGTATGTGTGTGAATGGTGTATGTGTATGTGTATATGTGAGTGAATGGTGTATGTGTGTGTGTGTGAATGGTGTGTGTATGTGTGTGAATAGTGTATGTGTATGTGTGTGTGTGAGTGAATGGTGTATGTGTGTGTGTGTGAATGGTGTATGTGTGTGTGAGTGAATGGTGTATGTGTGTGTGAGTGAATGGTGTATGTGTGTGTGTGTATGTGAGTGAATGGTGTATGTGTGAATGGTGTGTGTATGTGAGTGAATGGTGTATGTGTGTGTGAGTGAATGGTGTATGTGTGTATGTGAGTGAATGGTGTATGTGTGTGTGTGTGTATATGTGTGTGAATGGTGTATGTGTGTATGTGAGTGAATGGTGTATGTGTGTGTGTATATGTGTGTGAATGGTGTATGTGTGTGTGTGTGTGAATGGTGTGTGTATGTGTGTGTGTGTGAATGGTGTGTGTGCATTGTGTGTGAGCGTGTCCTGAAATGGGTTGCTGCTCTATCCTGCGTTGTTCTCTGCTTTGCATCCATAGACTCCAAACCACCTGCAACCGTGAGTAGGACAAGTGAGTACAGAAAATGAATGGAATTAGCCATAGATTCATTAATTCAGTACAGGGGTCCTGGAGCGTATCCCAGGATCCTTAGAGCACAAGGATGCCCCGTCCTTCCCAGGGTTGACACAAACAGGATGGCTGATTTAGAAACACCAGCCTAAATCGCACGTCTTTAGACAGCAAGAGGAGCACCACACACCCACAAGGACCAGAGATGTAAGTTTGGTTTCAATACTGCTAGGGACCAAATCAGCGCAGAATAGAATAGAATAGAATAGAATAGAATAGAATAGAATAAACCTTTATTATCCCACGAATAAGAAATTTAGGTGTTACAGCTCTTACACAAAAAAGAACTGTAGAACAACAAGAGCAGGTAGGTCAGTTGTCTATAAACACAAAGATAAAAAATACAAATATACAAAAGTTTAGAAATAAATAAAAATGTACTTTTGTATATTTGTATTTTTTATCTTTGTGTATATAGACAACTATATACAAGAACCCCCTTGACCCTCCTAAAAACCTGGGACTCCCACAAAATTGGTAAGAATACGTCCCTATTGTCCATCCCCAGATCTACACCCCTGGCTAACACAGATAGAGTAGTAGGGGGGTTCAGTTCCCCAATCGTGAGAGGCAACAGTGCTGCATTTGTGATATGTGATATACTGATGCAATAAATAGATCCAACCTTTAGGGGGCAGTAATGACATACAGGTTCAGTATTATACAGTATTACTGGCAGACTTCCGACAAGGGAGCCCAGGAAAAAAAGAGCAATGTGCATAAGGCTGGGAACAACCCTGGATGGGGGGGCCAGCCCATCGCAGGGCGCACACACACACCAACACCTATGGACAATTTAGGAACTCCAATCAGCCTCAGCACATCTTTGGGCTGTGTTGGGGAGAACCAGAGTACCTGGAGGAAACCCCACGACGACACGGGGAGAACATGCAAACTCCACACACATGAAACCAGGCGGAGACCGGAACCCGGGTCCCAGAGGTGTGAGGCAACAGCGCTACACAGTGTGCCGCCCCTGCATATGTATTTTATATATTATGTATATTGTGTATTATGTTTGAAAACCAAAATAATGAATGTTTTCACTGCATATGTCATTCATTAGGTGAACCTATTAACACTTTATCGCGTAAAACAGTCTAAACTACAGAAGCCAGAATAAGACAAAATGAAGACTTCAGCATAGGGGTGGCCAGTCTTATCCACAAAGGTCGGTGTGTATACAGGTTTTTGGGGTAACCTTTAGGTCAGCTGTTCAAACCCAGGTGTAAGGACCCTTCAGCCAATCAGTGCTCTCATGAATAATCTAATTAGGGAATTGCAGCGAAAACCTGCACACACAGCAGTGCTTTCTGGGTAAGATTGGCCTCCCCTGCTCTGGCGCGCGGCTCAAAGAACTGCCTCTTACGACTTGCCGACGTGAAGTAATTTGTGTTATCTGTCTCCATGGCGACTAATCCAGTGCTGGGTGGGAATAAGTACAAAGCTTAATTCAGGAAGGACTGGGCATGAGACGCTAGGACTGGATGTCAGTCAATCTTAGATACACACACACACATACACACACACACACACACATACACATACATACACACACATACACACACACATACACACACACACAAACACACATACACACGCACACACACACACATACACACACACACACACATACACACCAGGCAATTTGTAAATACTGCTTCACCTAAACACACACGCTGTATCAGACTGTCGAGACAAACAGAGAATATGCAAATCGCACACACAGCCAGGGCTGGTTATCTTACCTGTGGTCCTGCTGGCGTGAGGCTATTCCCTGAGAAATGACTCTGTAATTATTATGCTTAAATCACTTGAACATTTCTTATTCGCCTTTCTAACGAGTTGGCAGGGTGCCGCTTTTAAACTTTAATTAACATTACTTGTATTGCAACAAGTCTAAAACGATACCAGCGTCATAGATTGTACCCTTAATCTCTGTGAAAATAGTAAATTAAAAGTTAGTCAATGGACAACATAGTGTCTGCTATGTCAGTTGAACCACAGGCCTTGCAAAATGAGTTTCTGTAAGCCTTGTGGGGGTAGCAGGGTGGGGGTGGGGTTGGTTGGGCAATCCCACCTCTGCCGTGTCTGTGGAGTTTGCATCTTCTCCCGTGCAGTTAGGTGAGGAAACATCCATCATTGATCTGTAGTGTATGCAGCCTTTGTCGCGCTGGCATGCTATCTGGGGTGAACACCAACTTGGCTGGGACAGCCCTGCACTGCTAATGGAAAATATCTTCAGATTTTTAGGGCAGAGCTGTTCAAATCACGGTCCTCGAGGTCCGAGCCCTGCTGGTTTTCCAGCCTTCCTTCACCTATCAGTCAGGTGTGAAGCCTCTGACCAATCAGAACCAGTAATTATTAAACTAACCATCTGGGAGACCTGAAAACACGGCCTGGATTTGGCATCGAGGGCCATATTTGAAGAGCCCAGTTTTAGGGGGATGAAATGAGGCACAGAATAAGGTGACTAGTAACTGTAAAAAACTACTTTTATTTCACACACAATGTGCTGTTGAAAGCCACAGAAAGACTGAAAGACAAAGATTGTTCTGCATGCTCTGAAATGCACAACCTAAAGTGTTGTTTTTGAATGATATCATGAAAAGGACAGAGCTTCATCTAACTGCACATCTGCCAGTCAGCTTCACCATCTCTACTGTCTGCGAGATAGAGATAGACCACACCTACAGACTGGCATCCAGATCAATCCCAGCGTGCAGGTTGGGGTTTC
Source organism: Pollimyrus isidori (assembly GCA_019775955.2). NCBI lineage: Eukaryota > Metazoa > Chordata > Actinopteri > Osteoglossiformes > Mormyridae > Pollimyrus > Pollimyrus isidori. The sequence continues at coordinate 14,938,129 of JABFDZ020000045.1, read as the reverse complement.
GTGCAGATCTTAACAGCGGCCCTTCGATCAGACTGGCTATCTGCCGTCAGACCAAAACTATTGATGCAGGGCTGGTTTGCTCAGAATGCATGTGTCCAGGAGGTTAGCGACACCCTAGAGAAATGATTCTTCTCAGGATACTCATAGGCATTTTGGGAAGTGTAGTATGGCTGTAATTTCTTAGTTTTCCCCAAAGTATGACGGTAGATGACCAGGACTCTCAAAATAGGAATGGTATTACTGCTTTTCTTGATTGTGGGTAATCTGAAAAAATCTTCAGGTAAAATCTGAAGCAGAAAAAAACAAAGAAATGTCAACAATGAAATAACATTGAAAAACCGTTATTAATGCACGTCGACGTGCCGTGGTGTGGGATGCGGTTACCGGTGATGATGGTAAGCGCGAGGTCCGATGGAGCAGACCGTGAAAACCGCGAAGGAGACGGCAGGTACGGACCAAGCGGCGACGGCAAAGCCGAACCACTCGACTATCTCCCCCAGGAAGTTTGCACCCGAGACGTATTCAAACATGCCACCTGAATGAAAGGTGACCGGCAACCTGTTAATTACCCTATTAATAGTTAATGTAACGCATATAACCTAATGTGAGAGCGCAAGCATACAGAATTTTCATTCATAAGAATAAGTCAAGTAAGCCTACTCAGCTTTATACGAATATGTAAAAACATGCTATTAACCTTTGGGAATTGCATAGTGGAGTTCTCCAGGTTTCCTCAAGTTTCTCAATATGTAGTCACTGTGGACATTGATCCCCATTCCCGTAAAAAACACGATAAGTCCTAAACGCAAGCACAAAAGGAAAACATTGATTTGTTGTTGTGATTCAGAGAAGTTAAAGTTAGGCTTTCTAGGAATCACGCGTTTTAGGGACTAACCATGTTTTATGATATGCAACCTAGAATGAAATTAACGCTGGAGAGACACGCCTAGGAGGTCAGCGCGGTGGGTAAAAGCCAGAGCTGCTCACCGAGCACCAGCCGCCAGTCTGCGAGCCAGGCTTCGCCGTAGGCGGCACAGTGCAGCAGGTAGTGGCTCTGGACGAATCCGTTGACGGAACAGAAGGTCAGGGAAAACAGTACGATCCGCAGGGGAGAGGGACGGCCCTTCGTCAGCAGGGAGAACACGAACGTCCTGAAGAACATAGCTGAAGTTCTTTACTCCACACCACATATATCAGCCGATTAAATCATGTCGTTCGTTTAAGAATACTATAATCAGTAGCCCAAAACCTTTCATGTCAATCGCAGATCCTGAATCTGTCACGGACTTTAGTGGAACCATTATTTTTTTGCAATCAACTGCCATTATAAAATTAATGTGCTATTAAAGAAAATAGTTGGCGTTACTCCGAATTGCCTGCCCGATGAAAAGATCACTGAATTTACTTCTTTTTTTAACTTTAAAGTCGAGTTTTATGTAACAATGGATACGTCGTTTAAGTTACATTTCCATGTAAGCCTATTAAAGTACGAACAATCTACAAACAAAACCATCGTGGCTCAGGCGTAATCCTGTGTCCTTTAGTATCCGCATTCAGACTTACAGCTCTGGTTTGATAGGGCGTAAAGTAAGTTTCAGAATGAAGGCAGTTACATTTTTAATACATACGGTGCAGTTTCTGATTGTTATTTTCAGTTTTTTTCTTAATTTGATAATTATATTTATAATAGTTTGATCGCTTTTACCTTTGGAAATAGTGGCCACAGAAGAGGCAGAGCAGCAGCGTTTCTACCAACCCCAGTTTCGGTCTTGTGCCCAAAAACAGCAGCACGGGCACCAGGACAGATGGCAGCTCCTGGACAAACCAGGCGAGTTTGGCCGGCACCCAGCGCCGGGATCCCGCCTGCGCCGCATAGCGGCCATAGGGGGTCTGCCTGCGGACCTGTCTGAGGCTGAACCCGATGCCCCCCGCGATCAGAACGCAGCAGTAGGAGGTAACCAAGCTGCCGTGGCAATGCATCTTTCTCCGAGAGTGATCAGTCACGGTGAAATACCCCCGCGTCAGTTCGGGGTGGGGTGAATAAGGGGAGACGGGATGCTCTGTGTAACCTTCTACAAGCTGTGCTAATGATCTGCCTCCGTAATATGTCGCAATATGTCTTGCAACAGTAGCTAGCAAATACATCGAACTTTTCAAAGTCAAGACTCTTATGAAACATTCCACATTTTGGCGCCCTTAGTGAAGACTGACAAAAGCTAATGTAAAACAAAAAAATACGTGTTTTGTTTAAACCTCCGTTTTCAGTTGGGATACCCCGTGGAGACACAGACGAATTCAAACCAGGCATCTGGCCGTAAACAGTCACTAGACTCACTACACTCAGGGTCGAGGGACTGAAATGACTTGTGGAATATGGTTGCCGCCTTTGACAATAAATCTGGACGATGAACGGACTACGTGTCAACAAGCGAACATCCTTTCGTCTGATAGAATTAGAGAAGGCATTGCGTTTTGTGAATTACGGTTGTGCATAACCCTGAATATTTTAAACACTTTTCGGTATATTCATGAGAAGAAACACACAATAAGACTGTAAAATCCTCTGCATAGCTGACAGCAACGACAGCCAGTGTGTAGCCTTGCCTCAAAATCTCCCTGTATTTTGTAAAGTTAATTCACAGAACTCCTTAAGTTCTATATCTTAAGCACGCACAAAGGCTACATCACACTCTTTATAAGGAAGGATATGGTTAGCTGTTTTCACTGTGTTATTTATGATCTGACACTTGCAATCGGCCTTCATAATATGTGTATTTTCTTTGCGTTTTGGAAACACCAAGTTGTACTGACCATAATTAATTGACGCGTTATCTCCAGCACAGGCACTAATCTGCTTGATTGGAAGTCCGTTGTTTTCAGCGATGGACAGCTGTTTGTATACGGCTTTGCTAGATTTGTCGGGGCCATAATAGAAATCTAGTGATCCATACTTCACACGGAAGATATACTTGACTGTGTATGTGAACAATTATATGCGGACAAAATTGGACGCAGCAGGACATACAGTGGTACCTCGATTCTCTAACTTAATCTGTTCAGAACTCTGGATCGGATCCTAAAAAGTTCGAGTTCTGATCAAATTTTTCTCATAAGAAATAATGGAAAACTAACTAATTGGTTCCCGGCCCCAAAAATTACATCTAAATATGTTTTTTTTAGCATTTAAACACAAAATTAACAGGATAAAGTAAGAAGAGCATTTTTTTCTTAATGGGTTCCAAGACGATAGAGATTTTAACCCAACATTACCCCTGTCCTGCCTCGATCGTCCGCTCCTTCCGTGTGCCACGTCCCCTCGTTAACCTCGTGTGGGATCCCCATGTGATCAGCTGTTTAATTTACCAGGTAAAATAAAGTTAAAAAAAGACATAAATAGTGTAATAGTACATGTAAGTTGGTGGTCTATTTCTTGTTAGTTACTGTAATGTTACGCTGCTTTATTTGGTTAATCGTCCAGTCTGTGAAGAAGGCATTCAAGTAAGAATTGCATTGTAGTATGACTCATTTCCTGTCGCGTATAATTTATATTAGGTCAGCGTTCGAATTCTGATATTCATATTGAGTTCTAGATGAAACTGGTTTGTTCGACTTCTAAGAAATTCGAGTTCTACTTAGTTCGAGAACCGAGGAACCACTGTACTTAAAAGTACTGCGCTTTCTGAAACTCCGTTGCTAATCTTCCTTGACTAAACGTGCCAATATATTCTCAACCAATGTCTTACTCTTAGTCCTGCCACAGGCCAACTTAGTTGCGATATTGGAGTCGCTGAATATTTTCACACTCAGCTCATTCCCGCGGTCAGTGGCCAGGAAGTTGTGATCGTGGTAATTCGGCGATAGCGATTTTGTCCTACCCTGAGTGTTTTCAGGTCATAAATGATTAAATTGCCTTTGTTTGTTTGGCGGTTTGTTTCTGGTGTTTGTTTGTTTGTTTTAGCATGGTTTTGCCTTCATGCTTAGTAAAAACGTTAACTGAGCATATGAAGCACATAGCAAACAATGCCAGGGTCTGGCTTTAGCCATGTGGCATATACTTCATTTTTCATCCAGTCGTTATTGCAATGACATAGAAGAACAAGCATGTAAATTCAGAAAAATAGATAAGAATGAATAAAATATTAGGAATTAATAAAATAGTGAAAGCTGTACAATGTAATTCTAAGGACATTTATGGGGAACAGAGGTATGTTGAATACTGGAATGTAATGGTATAAATGTGTATGATGTCCAGTAGATGAAAAAAGACACCGTAGTGTCTGATGGCAGCAGGCTGGAAGAAGGCCATGGGGACAAGCACTCACGATGTTTCCCAAATTTGCTACCATCTTCTCATAACTTTCTCCAGAGCATCCAAGGTTAGTCTTGAGACGAGGTTGGCCTCGCATCCCTTGCTATATGCTTATCTTGGAAAACCCAACCAAATGCCAAATGACTAAACCTTTTCCTGATATCCTTAATGCAAATGCTAAGCTTATCAGCCTGTCCACATTGGATATCCATCAAGCCAAACCAGACAGGCCTTCTGTACTTTGGGGGTCCGTGAGATGATTATTAAACTGAATATTGTGTGAAGTATGCTGACATTGACAAATCCGGTGAAAGTACGACGGATTATTTGCACTCATTGTCATGGTTGTGTGCTATGTGTACAGTTTTCATCCTATTTTCATCTTAATCCTTGTATTCATGTCATTTTATTCTTTATTCATTTTTACACCAGTATTTATTGTTTGGTGTTCGTTCTTAGCCTTCCATGTTTAGGTAGTTCCAAACTCCCTCTGGCATTAACCCCAGCAAAAAAATTGTATGCTTGGAGCTTCTTGGAATGAGCTTCCATATCCGAGCAGCGGCATGCAAGAATCACAACAGCAAGGGCAGTGCCAAGCGTCGGATGGAACGGAGCAGTGGAAAGGTGTCCTGTGGGGTGACGGATCGCGCTTCTCTCGCTCACATTCTGATGGATGATAGGCTTGGCAGATGCCAGGAGAACCTTACCGGCCTGACTTCACTGTGCCAGCTGTGAAGTTTGGTGGGGGAGGGATAATGGTATGGGGGTGTTTTTCAGGAGTTTCAGGAGACTAGAGGCACCTTGGCGCCAGTGAGGGGAACCTCTTAATGCTCAGACACATTTACATTTACAGCATTTGGCAGACGCCCATAGCCAGAGCGACTTACATAAGTGCTTTAAGATACTACAATGAATTTTCCCGGTACTAGTTTGATAAACCAAGTCCATAAATACCAATCAAACTCTTGGGAAAGTGCAGGTTTTTAAATTTTTTTTATTTATGAAAATCAAGCTCGAAGTATAAAACCAGAAGTGCTAATTCAGGTATTTCTGGAAAAGATGTGTTTTAAGTCGTCGTTTGTATGCATTCAGTGACTCAGCTGTTCGGACATTTAG
>JABFDZ020000045.1:14910048-14923549 GCA_019775955.2 Pollimyrus isidori | reverse complement strand
GCTGCGTAAAGAAGTGCTTCCTTAAATCCAGATTGAAATGTCCTCCCACTAATTTCCACCTATGGCCACGAGTTCTTGCATTAGAACTAATGCTGAAGTAACTATTTGGTTGAACAGCATCCAACCATCCATCTATTTTTACTGCTTCCCCACACTGGCGAGAATGGGACACGGAAGCATCAACAGACACGCCGAGGTGTCTCACACAATCGCCGTTCATTAAGACCCCCATTTTTATAAACGTGCCCATACGAACTGGTGCGAGACTCCTACCTTTCTGATCGATCTTCAGGTCGTACAGCGGCGTCCTGTAGATCTCGGCGGGGGACAGCGCGCATCGGGACAGGGGGACATGGTGCGAGGGTCCCAGGATGAACACCCTCCGCCTGCAGGGGGATGCCTGCCTGTCAGCCCCCTTGGGGAGTCTCTTGGGGGACAAGTGGGGCCCAGGCCAGGAGTTGGCTCCTCTCATCTTACATCTTGCTAGTTAATTAAGAGTGGTGCTCTAAGCCAGGGGCTGCCACACTCTAAACAGTCCATGCCGAGTGGCCACTGCCAAGCACCGGACATCTTAAATGGATACGAGGAGAATCAGGCAATGGAGAAAACAAAACAAAGAAGCAACTAACATCTGGAGGTATGGGCAGGAGATACTGGAGCACGCACGTTAAGGGCTGAAATCAGCAGTGACATGACCGCATTGTTATGCTCCACGTAGCAGTGAAAGGACCGGCTTTCATTCAGTTGTACTCTGGGCTGTTAAAATGGAGTTTATTCTTCCTCGCTATCAGGGGGTTAGTGAACACTGACATTTGATCAGGACACAAGCTGTACCTGAGGCACACAGCGTTGCGATTTCGCAAGTGGGGAAAATGAAATAATGGCTACAAGCAACTCCTTCGACAGTAACGGGGAAGGCAGAGGGAACGTTTAAAAAGAGCCACCGGCTGGGAACGCAATTCGCTAAACATCACCAGCAGACGTTCACACAATAAAATAGAGACGCTATATTTATATAAAATACCTCTGACTGAAATCCAACTAAAAATCCATTCTTTTAAGAACCTTAAGAACATGAGGCATAATAGAAGCCTGGAAGGACTCACGTGACAGAGGGATCCACCTGTTTGTAGGCATAAGCAGCACAAGAACCGCAGTAGGTATAACCAGCGTGACTGCAAGACAAAAACACCCACATTCAGCATGTGCGTCAACAGAGGACCCTGGTCTACAGCTGCCATAGACCTAATGCAACACATCCAACACGCCCGACATAAAGGTATCAGTCGGTCTTTATTATCGATAAGTGCCAAGTTCAGCGCGACTGGCGCGTTCTTGCCCAGAACTGCGTGGCATCTGATCGTTTGTCATTCCGGAGGCGTACGGGGCGGGCATCACAGCTAGAAAGTTGTGTCTTACGGTGCAATGATTGCTCTGGCGGGCTGTATGGTGGACTGCACTTGAGAAAGCCAAGCCTCTAGTTGTGCATTCAGCTGGGACCCTGAGGAGACAGAGGTCGGCCATTAGACATAGAAAACAGACTATATGAGACTGTACTTTTGAGTACATCAGGCCAAAGGCTGATTACATTACCATTTTCTTTAAACAGACTGCCATCTAAGGGGGGAGGGGTAGCTTAAAAGGATAATAAGAGAGCCCTAGAGTTCCACTTAGCTGCATCAATAGGACAAGATCTTCGGCGATTAGAGTTTTATCAGCAGCAGTCTACCTGCCCGTTACGTGACAGATGGTTGTAATGTTGCAAGGGATGAATCTTAATCTGAACTGGAGGACCAGCGGTCTGACCTTGACCGAAAGCGCTAAAAGCAAATGGAACCAGACATGGCTTGATTTAACAGGGCTCGGCAGTAAATCTGCCACCTTCCTTTCGCATGAGGTTTTGAAGGCCAGTCCGCCGACTCCCTGTGTCCCCCAGCCACCGTTAAAATGACGACAGGGTCAGGTGACAAGGACCTGGCCCCAGGATGCATCTCTCTATCATTCACACTTCAGGGCAAATATTAGCTTGCGTCGATTGTGCATAATCTCACGTTCAGAACACACAAGTGAGAGAGAAGGAAGAGGAGAAAGAAGAAGAAGAAAGAAAAAACACACACGTCTTCAAGGGCAGAATGACTAAACAGGTCATTCCCCAGCGCAACTCTGATATCACAGCCACAAACGTTAGATGATTTTTAACAAGTGACAGTCTACAGCAGGGCTTTTCAACTCTGGACCTCGATTCCAAATCCAGGCCGTGTTTTCGGTTCTCCCAGGTAGTTGTTTAATAATGACTGATGCTGATTGGTCAGAGGCTTCACACCTGACTGACAGGTAAAGGAAGGCTGGAAAACCAGCAGTGCTCGGACCTCGAGTTGAATAACCCTGGTCTACAGCTTTAAGACCTGGCAGCTTTTCATACCGAGCCATGCTGCCCCAGTAAGAGACGGCACCTGCGTTGGCATGTAATGAACACGGTTAAAAAAGGCCTGGCCACAAGAGGCCAAAGGACTCGGCATTCAACCACATTCTTAAAGCGGTAGCATATTACAGACAAACAGAAATGGGTTAAAAATAAAAGAGGGTGATATTGTGATCTCCCCCGCCCAGTGTGCTGCGGACCATCAATTATTCCTTGTCTTCTTTTACCAGCTCCAACAAAAATAATTTACACATAAGCATCTCATCGGGCAGATGCCAAGCGTCTGAAGACCCCCCCGGTCGGTAATGTTCCAGCACAGCTGGAGAGCAGTCATTCAGCGGGGGGAGCACAATGAACACTTAGAGGCTTCAGACAAACTGCCCGGCTTGGCTTCCGCATCGACACGCCACAGAAAAACACGATAATTCAATCTGTCATATGGGCAGGAACTGCAAGCTGAGCACTTGACCACGGGCTGATTGGTCTCAGTAATTAAAAGCTCAGCCAAGGTGCCTCATGGAAAGCTTACTGCAATTTAAAAATACCGCATTTCCTCGTTTTCCTTGACAATCCGGTTTAACGCACACACACACACAGGTGTGAATGCTCCCATGTGTACACACACACACACAAGGCTCAAAAGCCTGTATATAAAAATTTAAGACAGAATATAGACACAAAACGCACAACAATAAACCACAATCACACAGTACAATATTTACAATTAACTTTTTTTCCTCACTGCGGTTTGCCTTGCATGCTAGGGTGTAAGCACATTTTACCTAAAGGATTTAACTTATAAATTCACACCTTCAACCAAAGGCTGAATACAGAACTCATATTTGGAAGTTAACAGTTAAATAATGAAAAATGGCCCCTACACAAAAACCCAGTAATCCAGACCTAAAAACCTTTGTATAAATAAAGGTTTTTTTTATGCAAGCTTGTCGATTTTACTGAGAGACTTCATAAATATAGAATATATGGCTTGAAAAACAAAACCGATCCGTAACAGCAGGAAAATATTAAAATAGCTAGCGTGGGAACCAATTTCCTTTCAGATGAAATGGCATACATACATACCACAGCTGGGGCCGTTTTTAATAGCATACACCTTAACTTATACTGCCCAGCTAAATAAGTACACCCCGATGGCACATTTAAGACAGTCCTAGAGGTTTATGAACGTCCCTGCATGCTTGGTGTGCCCTGCAGATCATGTCTGAGCCCTGAGCCGCTCGCGGCAGTACAGGCAGCAGTTCCCTCTGTGATCCCTGCGGACCTGGACCGGACTCGGCGGCAGCAGCGTGACAGAGATCCGGTCCAATTACACGCCGCCCAGCCCCGCACATGGGAGGGGACGGGAGGGGAGGGGGGTACGATCGTCTTTTGTTGTAACTGAAGTCTTTCAGTTAGCGGGGCGAAAAAGAAAAGTGCTGAATCAGCTCGAGAGGGTTAAAAGCGGATAAGACGGTTCGTTTATGCGCTGCGTTAGCATACTAGCACGCAGACAGCCGCCCCGCTCGCACTATTCCATTAGCTGCGAGCTCTGTCGGCTAACACTTCCGAGCAGGCTTGCTAGCCCCTGTGGGTTTAACGCTGAACAAAATACACATAACGCAGGAGACGCCGGGCTCGTCGAACCCAAAGTTCAGCCCGCCGACGGGCGAAATGTTCCTTCAACTCAGCCCAAAGTCCCCCGGTGGCAGTTTTATTTTTTTGGACTAAATGACCAGCTAGCGAGTAGCAAAGTGGTAGCCGAGAGCGGCTATCTAGCTGTTCACACAAAAGAAGAGGGGCGGCCTGTCAGGAATTAAAACGAGCGACAAATACTGCCTTTGAAAGGGAAAGAAATCCTGTGACAGCGCGGAAGCCGCGGCGGCTCCGACCCAAAGACCCTAAACTTAAGTTCGGCCATCATTTAAAGTCATTTAACGCCCCATCGTGACCCTCCAAACACACGCCGTGGCGCCAGCGCTGGACGCACGGCCTCGGCCAGCCCCCCAAACCATTCCCCTGTTTACAAGCCCCCCACCCTACCGAAAAGTGATCGGACTCCCCCACCCGAGCGATGCCCAGGCAACCCTTTACCTGCGGCGGTGTACCAGCTGCCGGCGTGACTCGCTTCTCTACACACCGCTCGATTCGACATCTTAGCGCCCGAGCCGCCTATCTTGGTCCAGTTAGCGCCTTGTCATTAAAAAAGGAGAGAAAAGGAGTACCAGGACGGAAAAGACACTAGTTCACCGGACACTAACAAGTAGTTAAAAGGGAGTGTGCTGCAAACGGTACTGTTTAGAGTGAAATGAAGATTGAGAGCGATATATAAGACTAAAGCTCACGGCGCAACTAGATTATGAAAAAATAACGTCCAGAAAAGGGGAAAAAGGCACCCCGAAGATTAAGTAGGCAGACGGCAAAGCTGACAGCTCGCAAAAGAACAAAAGCCAGCATCGGTCTGGTCGCTCTCCCCAGTAATGTACGAGGCTGCTGACTGGACGTAGTTTGGCATAATTCGGCTGCCGTCGTCATTTTTGCAGGGCTTTCATTGGCCAATAATCCATCGTACTGCTCCTATTGGCTGCAAGCTTTAGGCAGGTAGGGGCGTGACTTTAAGCTGTGCAATGAATTACGTAAGGCTTATTTGATTGGAAGACTGAAGCGTTTTCCGATTATTTGGTTTGCGGAGAATTTGACAAGTGTATGCTTCGGACGAATAAGGCAGCGGCAAAAAACAGAAACTGCTTGGATAGGTAGACATATTCCCGTCTACTCTTTTATTAACTTAAGAGTAGTCGGACTTTCCTTTTTCGATGTTTCGCAAAATTTGTTGCTGTACAGTTTTGATGAGGAAACTTGCATTAATATTTGCGTATTTGGTGATATCACGAAAAATTGTTTTTGACAGTTCCTTGGTCTACCAGTTAGACGTCTGTTGCTCTGTACACCACTAATTTCTTTCCCCTCTTCAAGACATTTCAAATAGTTGTAGTGGTTATGCTCAATGTTCGTGCAATGGATTTTCCATTTTCTCACAGCTTCAAAATGACTGTCTTTTCTCCCATAGACAGCACTCTGGTCTTCGTGTTGGTTACACCTTTTAACTATGAATGCAGTATGCACAGGCAAAACCTGAAGCTGACAGTAGATTCGAGGAATCGGTGTATTTGGATACACCTGTGCAACAAAAACAATATACGTTCAGTCAGATGTTCCAACAAATTTCCAATGATATCTTCTAAGTTGTTCAACATATCTATATGTGAATACCTGCAAATTAAAGTTGATTTACTAATCTTTTGTCTCATATTTATCTTTTGATGTCAAACCCAAATGTTTTCAGAGTACAGCAAAAATAAAGGCCTTACTGTTCCAATACTTCAGGAGGGGACTGTACATGCATCTCTTGCATCCACTATTAGGCCCAAGCCATGTGCGAGACTGCAACTGTATACATTGTTCCATATTTATCCACTTGATAGGCATTTTACGTTCTTGTCCTATATTCTTAGCAACCTAAACAGCATTCTTTTGCTAATGGCCTATAATTTTTAATTCATCAACACCAGGGGGCAGTGTATGGCTCAGCAGGCAAAGCCTCTGTGCCTGTGATCAGGTGGTCACCAATTGAAGCCCCAGCCTCAGCAGAATAGTTACATGTCCACTGGTCCCTAAGCACGTGCCCCCACCTGCAGGGGGTGCTGCATACTGGGCAACACTGCACTGCAGCCACTAACCCCCCACACACCCCCGAGCTTGCTCTTACCCGCATGTGTGTCTGTGCATCTCACAGAAAGAAAAAGGTGTAAGCAAAGAGACACAGTCCAACACACTTAATTGCCAATGGCAATTAAAGGATAAGTTCACTCAACATTTTTTTTTTTTGATATTCACATAACTGTTGAAAAATTGTGTTAAAACATCATTATGTTCCATGCTATTCAGCATAACTTGGTTAAGAGATGGGCTAAGAAGCTATGACAGTGCCTGAAGGTTACTGGTTTGAATCTCATGGCCAGCTAAATTGTGATATTAGTACTGGGACCTTGTGCATGGCCCTTAACCTGACGCCAAACTTCACACTCACCTGTATGCATGTGTTTAAAAGGTGAGTAAGATGCGAGTAAGATGTGTGAAAGCCCAAGAATCTCCATGTAGATGCAATTTTTTTGTTACAATTAAGCATCTTAAAATTACTGAATTACATGCAAGACAGAACGATGGCATTCAATACCTAAATAATGACATTAAATCAACTACAAAAAAGACTTGTAATCCCCACATAATTGTATCAAGAATACTCCCAGTATTCAAAATAAACTACTTCTCTGCTTATCCAATTAACTTTGAAATATCGATTTAAATACCAAACACACGGCGTCACTCCAGCGCAAACTGCAGGATCACATCTCAGCATTTCTGTGTGTCTCAAAGAACAAAAGTAACTTTGCCCATATAGCATCTACTTTATTACCATTTTAAAAGAGCTGTACAGTGAGCAGTCACGTTAACAGAAAAAGTAATGGGTCTTTTAAAAAAAAAAATAAGGAAAAAAAGCAGAGCAACTCGAGCTTTTCGGTTGCCGTCATTGAAGTCAATTTCGATCTTCGAACTGTGACTTGTTCTTGAGGAGATAAGCTGCTAAATACTCAATGGGGTTTGGAGGTCTGCGAAAAAAAAAAACAGGACAATAGATTTTAAATAGTCAACATGAAAGTGTCTAGTATAGCACAGGAGATAAGAAGTTTTTTATTCATTTTATTTGAAATGAGACTCTTTTATTGGGATTTATCTTTGTGATGTTTCCGGGTAACAGAGTTCCATTATCTTTGTGAATGTATTTATATATTAAGATTTTGGTTAACATGAAAGTGAAGTGAATGACTAAAAATATCTACAGAAAATTACCTTTCCTTAGCCAGGACTGAAAGGCCCTGTAGAAGAATTGGCACAACAGTCTGGTCCAAGTACGCCCGCGTAGGAAGTGACTGCAGGTCCACCTTCAGCTTTGAGGCCTTCTCTGCGTTGGATTTCTCATTCTCTGCTATCCTCTAAAGAAACAAACAATACAGAACAAAGAAACAAACCAACTAAATGATTCTCTTCTACGGGGATGCCCTGCTTTCATGATGAAAACAGCTGATTATTCTCTACCTGTACATTTTCTGTGAGACCATATTCTGCATGTGGGTTTTCTACCACCTTAAAAAGAAAACATATTTTAGAGAGAGTTGCAAAACCAGTGATTCTCAATATATATACAGCACAGTTCTGTGAATAAATAAATGATCTCTCAATACTCACAGGTGTGTGAACCTCCATGCTCTGTTCGGCATCAGTGTGATCTAGGAGAATAAGTAAAAATTAAATATATAGATATACATATGCATTCTTGTAGAGTGCAAAACTTGCTTAGTATACCTTAACCACATTCAGAAACAATTAGGGCTGCGTGGAATATCGTACGCATGCGCAATAATCGCATCGCATTTGTTGCCACTGCTTGTTGACAATTCGCGCCAACGCCAACTTCTTTAACACGTTCTTTGGTACGTAATAACAAAACTTAATACATAAGTTCCATTGGCTATAGTTCATTTGGCGTAATTTCATCCCCATTTTTGCTTTATGAATATGGTGATATTATTCGTGGAAGTTTGTCAATATCACATCGCAATTTGTGAAACAGCATTAACAACTACTTTTACTGACTGGTTTTACTCAAAGTATCTAACTAATGAAAGCCAGCAAACTAAATATTAAAATTATTGCAGCACTAATTAAGTGCTGAAGGGCATGTCTACTGGGCAAATCTTGCGTTATGGATGTGACATTTAGACTCATATCGGAACTCAAAATCCCTCAGAAAAAAATGGACAAGCATAGCAAATCGACTCTGATGCATATCTTTTCGTGTAATCTCTTGGGTCGAATATAGACAAAATATGAATTTATCAATTGAGGTTAATTTACACATCAGAAAGAAAAAAAACATCTTTAATCAGCGTAATTGATATGGCATACAACCGACTTTCGCGTGGAATTGCATTACTATTTACAACCTATAGAACAAAAAGCTGGACGTGTCGTTCATCCATGAACGTGCAGTTGTGGAGGTCTGATTTAGCGCGTGTAGTACTAATTCTAACGTTCGTTATTATACGTTTGAACGAAAGACCTTTTGTAGTTGTCTGTTATAATGCTGCATACTTGAAAAGGTATTATTAAACAACCATCGTACTATATATGTTTAATTGATACCATTCATCACGGACATACGCAGGGTCATCCCCACTAGACAGGTCAAAAGAAGACATAACGGACAACAGATTTCAAAGTTTGTTACTATTACTGATACCTCCATAAACTATAACATACTATATAACAAATGAGCAGACACTAGTCGGTTAAAATGAGGCACAACACAACGTACGGTTGTCCTAGTGACGGATTCTTTTCTGTCTTAGCTACGTTTTTTTTCCAGGAAAGAAACGAGGTGCACAATAAGTACGAAATTACCCACGAAAACTGCGACACATGAGTACTTTTTTCTCAGGCGAAGAAAGCTACCTTACCAAATAACATTTCCTCTCATTATTAGTCTTCGAAACTTTGGTAACGTATATTAAACGTTGCAGAAAAACCACTCACCGTCCGCCATATTTGTTGTCGATTTCTAACGATTACATACAGACGCGGTAGACCAATTAGAACTAGAATGTGAAAAGGCGCTTCACGATTGGCTGTGAATGAGAAGCCGGAAGCTTTTTGCTACTGGACGGTGTAATTTCGCATGGTTCTTTTACAAAAGCCAGTTATTCTGATGGATTGATTGTTCTGCCAGTTAGTAAATTTACTTTTCTTTACCAAAAACTCATATATGAATTTAATAATAGGTGTGGTGTTTTTAAACAGTAGCACAGATGTAAACCACTCACTGACGCTATGTGACAAGTCTGACTTTAATTTAACATGACATTGGTCGATAAATGATCCCGATCGATTAATCAGGAAACCCAGAAATCCAGAGCTGCTGGCAGATAATAGCATTAACTTTAAAGACACAATAATTTAATAATTATGGGTTGTATATGAAAATATGTAAGTGACGTTGTGATTGACACGATATAAAGAATTAACATCTGTTATCCTGTTTATTAAGTGCATTTTGGTTAACAAAATTCACTGAACAAACAAAATAACTAAAACAATCATGAATGCTTTGTTATATTTTACTTAAATTACGCACCAAACTGATATGTTTTTGTTTTTGTTTATAGAGTGACGGAAACACCCACTTCAGCAAATCAAGTTTTAATTAGACTAAAATGTGAGCATGCGCACTGGGTCTGTAGTTCTCCGTGTCTCCGCCTACTCGTTTTATAACCAATGAACGGGAGTATGAAATGTAATCAGGATCCCGGTCACACCCCCTCGTTTGGCTTTGGGATAATGTAGCTTTTTGTCAGGGGCCCGCTGCTGGGAGTGAAGCGACGCCCAGTCCCATGAAACGGCGGTATAACGTGTTATGGAGGCGTCATCGAGTCAGGTGAATGAATTCTCCGGGTGGAAGAGGCAGAAAGAAGAAAGGTTCTGGCGGCCCCAGTGCACCGCTAGAAGGCGCCGGCTCCGATCAGGTGTCCCTGCATAGGAGGAATCTGTACTACTTCTCCTACCCGCTTCTGGCGGCGTTTTCCCTGCTGCGCCTCCTGGCCCTCTACATGGGTCTGCTATTTGCCTGGGTGTGCGAGCGCCTGTCCCGAGCCATGGCGACCAGGGCCAAGCTGCCTGAGCAGCACGCCGGCAAGGAAACGGAGGACTGTGGCGAGCAGATCCGCAACCACCACAAGCAGGCCTTCGAGTACATCTCTGTGGCTTTAAGGATCGACGAGGATGACAAGGGTGAGCAGCATCGCCTTCCGATGATGATGATGATGATGATGGTGGTGGAGGTGACACTGCCATTTGTTTACTTATCTTTTTATATTTTTCCAGCATAAATAGATATGTTGGTAAAGAGCGATTATCTACTGTTATCTGAACTACTGTAGCCATACTTTTCTTTTGTCTATTGTTTAAAGATTCTCCTTCGCAACACACGGTGTCAGCCTTCTAAGCTTGTGTAAAAAATACTCTAGTATTGGTGAGCTTTATAAGTGATTTGTATGGGTGTTTTTATGATTCATGCTGTCAGATTGATCACATGCACACTACATGGGAAAGTACCTACTTATTGTCATGGCTATAGCCTCCTTGAATCAGTACGGAGTTCCGTGATAATACACAAAAACAACCATTCTACGTGTTATCTGCCTTCTACTGTTTTTCTGGGTGTTTATTCATCTGAGTTAGTGGCACCGGAGGTTTTCAGTCCTTGATCAGCACGAATGGCTAATTTTTAAAATGCTTGTCAACATGTATATAAATGTTTGTTTAATGAGATTTCAAAAGCAAAAATCTAGTCAAGTCAATAATTAGACTGCCACAAGAACAATCTAATTTTCTATAAAATTTTGACTGCGACTGTGATATAATAGAATGGAAGTCATTAAATCTTTCTACGGGATATATATGTTGTGCCAAGAAGAAAAAGCCATGTTGCCAGTTTTTAAATAATAAAGCATTAGCTGAATGTTACCATTCAGAGTAGTTTTGCAGAATGAGTGTTAAACAACTTACTGTAACTGCCAGCTAGTTTCTAAGTACTAAAATTTCCTTTTATTCGTTGTAACTGCCATTAAAAGACCAGCATTTTATTTTTAAAAATGTTTCAATAATAACTTATGTGGATGTTGTCATTTTCCCAACCTTAGTATCCTTAATTAACAAATGAGTCTTGAGTAAAAGCGGTGACTTTATTCCATGGGCATCATAGTTTTTGTTTGGCAACCTTGTTTCCTGCTCAGTCATTGGCCTGATCAATAATGCAGAAGGGGGTGTAGGCTAGTGGCAGCAGGGAACCTGATGGCTGAGGTGTGCTGATTGGAAAGGGGCAGGGGCCTAAGTGCAAATGCTGGCCAATGAAATTGAGGTGTGAGGGCTTAAGGGCTGATCAGTGACCTCCTTTGCTTACATTAGTGTTTTCTTTACTGCTGCATCAAGTAATGTTCTTGTGCGAAACTCTCTGTATATTCCCAGATCTGCTATTAAGAATTGCCAGCTACAGTCGGACGAAAGATGACCGTACCGTGGGGATTGAGGAGCTATCCATTGTCCTACTCGGGAATGAAAACGTTATCGGTTTTATGGTGAACCACAGTACAATTTCAAAAAGTTAGCATTTCCATTTCAACTTTGAATTATTATTATAACCATGGCTGATTACCAACCACACTTTGAAAAACTCAAGATAAATACTGTGCAGCATCAGCCAGAGTTGGCAAGAGTCTCCCAAATACTGGTGTCGGTTTGCTTTGTCAGTGAAAACATAGCGGAAGGCTTCAGTTCTATATTCAGTGTGTAGTAATTTTATAACATGATGCAGCATGAGAGAGCATCAGTATTAACTGGTCTACACTCACCTAAAGGATTATTAGGATCACCTGTTCAATTTCTCATTAATGCAATTATCTAATCAACCAATCACATGGCAGTTGCTCCAATGCATTTAGGGGTGCAAACAAATGCAGCAAAAAGAAAGAGCAATTTTGCAGGTGATGCTTGTTATCCTCCTGATAACATTATAACCGCCTTTTCTCACGCCATGTTAATGTAAGCAAGAACTGCTTCGCGTATTTTGCACTTTTTGTTTGCGCTAATGTGTTGCTACCAGTGTTGGGAAGATTACTTTGGAAAGCTAGTTTGTTACAATTACAAGTTACTCTATTTAAAGTGTAACTATTTCAATTACTATATGAAAGTGATGTAACTGCAATTTAATAAAGATACAAAACATACCATAGTGATTTTAAACAGGGTAAGAATAGATCGTCACTTCATACTCAGTGACCACTCCGATTCCCTCAGTGTAATAAGTCATAACATTAATGTTACATAAAATATACCTAACGTGTCAAATGTTAAAACTTAGCCTTCAGTTCTTAAATTATAATGTGTCTCCATAATATAAACTTTTTGGGATTCAGAATAAACTGAGTGATTTGACCCCTCTGTGACTCTTCAGAAATACATTATGATAGAAACATTTTATATACTTGTGAAAATAAATGATTCTATTTACTTCTCATCTGAACAGTTCCAGAAAGTAGCGGAAAAGTGTCCTCGCCGCACTGTAAAAGAAAGTGGAATAGCAGAGTGCGAATGCTACGTCGCCCAGGGGTAGCTGTAGTTAGTGAATTTTCAAAACTGAGTTGGACAGCATGTCGGGAGCGCTAACATTTCCTGTCAACGGGATCGGAAGTGCCGCTGTGCAGTAAAAGCGCGGTACTGGCTTTGCGCATGCTGTCGGCGTCTGCGCGCGCTGTCGGCGTCTGCGAGCGCTGTCGGCGTCTGGTCGGCGTCTGCACGCGCTGTCGGCATTTGCGCGCTGTCGCCGTTTGCGCGTGCTGTCGCCGTCTGGTCGCCGTTTGCGCGTGCTGTCGCCGTCTGGTCGGCGTCTGCGCGCGCTGTCGGCGTCTGGTCGGCGTCTGCGCGCGCTGTAAGATTATTAGATCGGTGTCACACAGTGCGATCGGCTATGATTTTATAAGATTGCTGAAATCGCACTGTGTACCGGGGATTATGCTTTCGAAGCGAGTCGCACACTGAAGGTAGGCATGTCTTCGCTGCTTTGTGTAATACGGCTGCTTGCAGTTACAATAAGCTGCCCTTATCAGGTCAGGGGTATCAAACTCCAGTCCTTGAGGGCCGGCATCCTGTGTAGCCTAGTTCTGCTCTTGATGTTTCCTTAGGTTGCTAATCGCGTTGTTTCGAATTAGAGGTCGACGGATGTATCGGCCGGCCGATATATCGGGCCGATATTTGGCATTTTTGAATGTATCGGCATCGGCCAATATCCAAGTGCACTACGCCGATTTACAGACAGGCACCTCTGCGGGCAGCACAGTATTATTATTGCTGTGGAACACGTGGCCCATGCTGCTTGTGCTGGACCCCAGCCAGAAGTTCTGGAAGACTCTT
>JABFDZ020000045.1:14738287-14756086 GCA_019775955.2 Pollimyrus isidori | reverse complement strand
CTCTCTCTATTCCTCTCTCTCCCTCCTTCTCTTTCACTCTCCCTATCCCTCTCTCCCACCTTCTCTGACTTTCTCTCTCTCTCTCTATTCCTCTCTCTCCCTCCTTCTCTTTCACTCTCCCTATCCCTCTCTCCCACCTTCTCTGACTTTCTCTCATCCCCATCTCTCTCCTTCCTTCTCTAAGTTTCTCTCTCCCTCTTTCTGTGACTCTCCCTGTCCCTCTTTCTCCCTGCTTTTCTGACTTTCACCCTCTCCCTATTCCTCTCTCTCCCTCCTTCTTTGAATTTCTCTCTCTCTCCCCATCCCTCTCTCTGTCTGACTTTTGGAAAAAGTTCAGACCCATGAGTTTAACAAGCAATTACCTTTCCTCTGAAAAACAGCTAAATTATCTGCCCGGAGGCTTTGGCCATGCAAGTGGCGCAGCCACAGTTCATCTGACTGGACAGCTCATGGAGGACATTTCAGTGTGGGACGTCACCAGAGAACGACTATTAAATATGGGCAGGCAGGTTGCGGGACACACAGAGCCTGGGGTGACGTCGCGCAGACCACATCCTCCGTGTGAGCTAATGAATAGCACAGGAGTGTTAGCGGTAGTGTTAGCCACGACGGTCTTCACCGCCTGTTCCCTACTCGAGAGCTGAAGCAGCGTGGAGGGTCTCCTATATTTAGCCACCACCATCTGGCTCCCACTAATTAAGCATGCTATTTGAGCATCAGAAAAATAAAGAAAGGTTCAAATAAATTAGGTAACAATTTAGCTTGCTAATAATTAGTTAATTGTAGTAGTTAGGGACAACCTGCAAGCCAGCAGCACAGGGCCTAGGAGGCGCCATTCTGCTGTGGCTCTCAGAAAGGGACTGCAGTCTCCATGAAACCATAAGCTGAAGATAACTCAGCAGCATGTTCTTGATAGGAGAAGCGAGGCTTGTCACTAGGTAAGGTGCCCTGCCCTCAGGCATAAGACCTCCCTAAACTTACCCCATGTCATTGCTCTGCCATTTACACACAACCCTCTTTATTGTGCAAAATATGAACTATATCGATATGTACATATAATCACGTCTCTGCACCAGGCGGCTAACGTGGCTAACTGGCTTATTAGCTAGCTTACCCAGAGACAGATGGGCTGTCTCTGTTTATAATTAGGCTAAAGCGATGTTCACTGCCCTTTGCAGGTCTGATGCACCTATGGTCACTGAGTTTAACAAAAACTGTAATATTTTGGCAATGGCAGTGTTGGGGAATAGATTTAAAAACAATTAATAAAAAAAAAACACGAAATGTAAGAGCTTAATATCTAATTGGCTTCCAGAAGTTTGCTCGGTCTGGTGCATAGACAAAATGAGCAAATTTACAATTCTCTTCCAAAAGCTTCTTTCCATCATAGGCCCTGTAATACTGTAATTAATTGAGATTCATAACTGCACTGGGTGATGTCACTGGGTGATGTCACTGGGTGATGGCAGCTTATGCATTCACCCACGCACTTCTTCAGATTTGTTAGACTTCAGTGTATTGCACTTCCACCCCCCAAGACTTAATTCATATGTGCAACTGAAGGATAATGAATGGCTATCAATGGTACCCATTAAAGAGATAACTGACACACTTCAGTAAACAGTGAATAATATCATAAAATAAAACTATATACATCACAAAATGTATAAAAGAAAAATGTCTGTGTAAGCAGGAGAAGCCAAGTTCATAACAAGCCTCTTTCATCCCCTTGGTCTAGAAAAAAATAACTTTTTTTAGCTACCAGCTCTAAACATGTGACTATTGGATTGTTCAGGGTGTTTTTCGGGGGGTGTGTCTGAAACACGTTTTAGGAACCCGCAGTAGATTAGTGTTTGGTCACCTCCAGGGGGCAGTGTTGTACCAGGCTGGAGAATCAAGGAATCAAGATAATTGAAAGGTTTTTTTTTCCCGTTTACTGGATGAAAAACCCGTAAATGTAAATTTTATTTCAGTCCATAAGAAGAAAGGTGTTTATCAGAACATAACTCTCAATGTGTCGTCTTCATTTTTGTATATTATAACTTCTTGACTGTCGTGAAAAATAATTAAGCAGTCAATTGAACGCACGTCTTTTGATTAAATTTGATTAAAAAACAAAAAAATCCAGGAATGTTTCTGTTTTTCATACTAGATTAATAGATTATGAATAGAGTCATTAAACAGAGCTATTAAATTGATTCCACTTACAGATCCGTAATTTTGTCAATATAGTGACACAACACAATGGTTACTTGCCATTTTTTTCATTTCTTTATTATTTTGACATTAGTTCAGTTGATCAACAGAAACAGCAAAAAAAAAAAACAAGGTCAGTATAATGACAGTAACAACAAAACACGTCTATTTGCGTTGGTTTTTGTGGAAGACTTTTACCGGAGCCACAGCAGCTAAATACTGACTCGACAGGCTTTCAGCCCCAACGGCATTCTGGGAATGAATCAGCCAAAACACATTCAATGTGCCACCTAGTCTATATCTGCAGCAGCCTCCCCTTTGGCCCTAACCTTTCCCTCTTTCAGCTTAAATGGAGCATAATTAAGGGTAAACGGGCAACTTCTAAAGCCAAGCGGATCTTTGTCTTGAAGGTCCGCCTTAAACTAGAGGCTCCTGGAACACCAGACGTGAAACGTGACAAATTGCTCAGATATTTTAGGACATCTTGTTCTTTTCTGATTCACACCTACCCCTCTGGATAGGCTACCCCCCTCCCCCCACCACAACAAACACAGACACCTTGGGAGGTGGTGACTCCTCTCACTCCGTGCCTTGTAATAATATCTTTGTGGGGACTCTCCTTTCGTTTATATGGGGAAAAGTCTAATCGCAACATGAAGACCTTAACCTTTATGCAGCCCTAACCTTACAAAACCTTACAAACAACATATGGGGCCCATGGCATGGTCTTTAGATTGCACTCTTTGCATTGCATATCTTTGTGGGGACCGGAAAAGTGGTCCTACAACATTAATAATCTTGGATCGTTTGGTCCCCTCAATGTAATATAAAGATAATCCACAGACACACACTCTAACCCTCCAGCATTTCCTGGGTAAGCAAAGGCAATCGGGGAGCCCTGTCTCTTGTTACAGTGACGGCCTCTGGTCACTGATGGATGTGGGCAGTTAGCGGTGGGGGGGGGGGGACGCTCAGGAATGTCACATCCGACCTCCACACCTCCCTCCAGGATTTATCATGATCAGAGAGAGAGAGGCATTAAGGACAGACCCGAGACTTCGGGCCGCAGAGCCGAAAATGCATCTGCTGCCCCGACCAGTGAGAGATAAAGTCACGGAAATGGGGACCTTGGTTCAGCCTGACGTCACACCAAGGCAGAAGTCGTGAAGCCACCACAGCTCCCCTCCAGTTCCACTCTGCCTTGAAATTAAAGCTCCACTTGTCAGACAAGTTTTCGCCCCCCAGACTCCATACACAAATACTCCCCCCGTGGGAAATGTTTCCTCGCCGTTGACGACTGTACCGCTAAATGAGATCTCCCCGGTCTTCCTCGCTTACGCCTCATGATGTATGTTAAGCCTAAACAGATGTTAATGATTAGCACCGGTGGGAAGCAGCTCCAGTGGAATACAAATACCAGGCCCTTTGTATTTGCCGTTACACGCCTTCCGTCGCCAATTCGTTTAGCTACTTCCCTCCATTCTATACTGCAAACAGCTTTAACATAACAGCATGAAAATCATGCTTTTGAGGAAACCTGATTACATGGTTCATTCATTAAAGTCTCTGTGCCTCTGAATTGGCAGTTTTTCGTGTTCTACCGCCATATATAGATGTTCATCTTAAATAACTTCTATTACTGACGAGATCCTACTTCGTGCTCTTTGTACAGAGACTAAAATATCTCCGAAGAGACACTTTATCATTTGATAATGAATTTCCAAAGGGCTGTTAATTCTATTCTGACCTTTTCTGGGGGGGGGGGTGTCAGGTTCAAAGCAAACTGGTCATTGCAAAATGGTTCAGAGATTACAGTAACCGCTAAGAATATTAATTTTGTTATCAGGCAACCGTTTTAATACATGCGTTGCATAACTGCTTTTTTTTTTTTAGAAAAAGTTTAATACCCTGGTGAGGCGGAGCCTTTCTATGGGTTTAACGAACATAAATTGAATTAATCTCAAGCAAAACAACCAAATAAAGTAGCATTTCCCAGTCCTGGGGGGCCACAGACAGTTCTTACTACCTCTCAGCACAAAAACGTTGTGGTTCCCCAAGGCCCGGAATGGGAAGCGTTGGAATAAACGCCGGTCACTTATCCAGGATGTCCTGAAAGCAGTATTTTCACCCCATTAAACACAAACAACTCCTCCGATTGTTTGCACGTGAAGTTCATTCTATTGCATAAATCGCCATCCATACAGTGTTTTGCTTTTCTTCGGTGGTTTAGCTAGTAGGTTCTCCGTTGTTTATCTTCGGACTGTTTTAAGGATGATTGAAAGTGAAGCTTTCAGTGTTTAATGAATGAATCCTGGGTAAGATAGACAGCGATCCCCGCAAAAGGCCCCTTTGCATTCGGCCCTGGTGACCGGCCCGCTAGCACGGTTAGCCACCGTAACCGCCGCCATGTCGGCTCACCTCGGTTCACCCGTCACCATTTTCGCCCGTTCCTCCTGAAGGATGTTTACAAGGACTCCGGTCTCTGCAGCCTGGCAGTGCCGCTGGGATATTCGCTGGCATAACGAGGAGCGAGCGCGGAAGGGGCTTGGGACGTGGGCGTCGGGGCACTGAAGCGGTAACGGCACAGCTGTGTATCTGCTTCAGTCAGCAAGCAGCTCCGATAAAGGCTTTTTAAGGCTTTTAACGGCAGCCATGTCTGCCCGTGGGTGGCTCGGTGGGGGGCACCCCAAACTCAGACCTCCTCGGTGGGGGGCACCCCAAGCTCAGACCTCCTCGGTTGGGGGGCCAGGGCCTCCGTGCGTGTGGAGCTGTGCGTTTTCTCCATGTTGTGCAGTTTACTATTGGAGATTAAGGGGAAACTTACACTCCTTGAGTAAAAAGAACCTCCAACTGGAGGAATCTGCACCTCTAAACTGGCCGAATGTGCGCGTACCCCGCTATTGGCTGGCATGTTCCTGGGGGCTCCCTGCCTGTTATTGGCTCCTGCCCCCCTCTGGTGACCACAAATTGCATCAGCAGCTGGAATTTGTACAGATCTTCAGCTCTAGAAGGTAAACCCTTCAACAGCAGGACAAGCCGTGTGACCCAAGGCCTTGTCCCTGCGTCCCTGAAGGAGCAGGATCCACGTGATCATGGTTATCGACGCGGCAGCATTATGCACGCCCGCCCCGGCTCCGTCACTGCTGTGAAGCTCGTGGTTTTGCGCACAGGCTAATTTATTTACGCAATAACGCATGATTGCAGTCTTGCCACGTTACATTTGCATTAACACCGATACGACTAACCTCAGGCAGGATGATGGACAGATTCTCAGGACGCAGGACAGGAGGAAAGAACAGGGCCATTATTCGGATGGGACGATTTAATAAGCTGAGGAGATGCAACAAACACAGAAGGCGGACATTTTCTTTTCTGCAAAGGGACACAGATAGTGAAACACATATTGAGGATCCATCACACTGGTACATTTCAAACATACTCTAAATTATAAAGAATGGCACAAATGATGCTTCCTGAACTTTTTTGTGGTTACAGATGCTGACCGAACTGAGAAATGCTGGAAAGAAGATGCTCTTTCATTGAAGATGAAAGCGAGAAGAAAAGATGAATGGGAAAAAGGGCCAACATATAAATCTCCTTTGTAAAGAAAGGGATGAGCAGACTTCCAGAATCTAGTTCTTAGCTCTGCACATCTTCTCCATGCGTAGCAGGCCTGCAGGCTAGCTGAGGAGGACAGCGACAGGCCTGCAGTCTGTCTGAGGGGGATAGCGACAAGCCTGCAGGCTAGCTGAGGAGGATAGCGACAGGCCTGCAGGCTGGCTGAGGGGGATAGTGACAGGCCTGCATGCTGGTTGAGGGGGATAGCGAGAGGCCTGCATGCTGGCTGAGGAGGATAGCGACAGGCCTGCAGGCTGGCTGAGGGGGATAGCGACAGGCCTGCATGCTGGTTGAGGGGGATAGCGACAGGCCTGCAGGCTGTCTGAGGGGGATAGCGACAGGCCTGCATGCTGGCTGAGGAGGATAGTGACAGGCCTGCAGGCTGTCTGAGGGGGATAGCGACAGGCCTGCAGGCTAGCTGAGGAGGATAGCGACAGGCCTGCATGCTGGCTGAGGAGGATAGCGACAGGCCTGCAGGCTGTCTGAGGGGGATAGCGACAGGCCTGCATGCTGGTTGAGGGGGATAGCGACAGGCCTGCATGCTGGTTGAGGGGGATAGCGACAAGCCTGCATGCTGGCTGAGGAGGATAGTGACAGGCCTGCAGGCTAGCTGAGGAGGATAGCGACAGGCCTGCAGGCTGGCTGAGGGGGTCAGTGACAGACCTGCAGGCTGGCTGAGGGGGATAGCGACAGGCCTGCTGAGCATCTCATGTCATAGTCTCTGCCTAAAGGTCAGTCATTCCACCAGTGGCTCATTACCTATGGAATGCAAAAACACAGTAGCCTGCTAATAACAGATCACACTTTGGTCAGAACCCACCAACCAGCCTTCTGCTGTGGCTGACCTCTGACCTTTGCCACAAACTAACGTGCCTCTCCAGAGAAATCTGTGCCGTTTTCCAGTGAATGGGATCAAGAGGTCATGCCACAAAAGGCCATGCCACTTCCATATTGAACTCCGCCTGAGGTCATTACCCAACATCCCTGAGATGCTAGTTTCCAGTTAGCATTGGTGCTATGATAATGGCAGGACTGAATGTAGGGAGGTGGTGGCCCCTGAACTAAAATCACTACAGGGGCCACACCTACAGCTCCGGACTGGTACAGCCCAGGTTACCCTGTGCATCACTGAAGCCTTGGGAGATGGTGATTCCTCTCACTGCCTCAAACATGGTCATGATTCCTCACACGGGCCCCCAGAAAAGGGGGCGTGTTGGATACATAACATCCATGCTACAGTGTGCCGAAAGGGCATTTATGGGCAACCATGGGTGCCCCCTGTTTGGGCGGGCATCGGGGGTGTGGCGTGCATGCACTCATTCCAGGTGACGCGTGATCACATGCGATCACAAGCGATCACAAGCGAGTCAAGCTCTCAGTGAGTATGTGCTGGATTTACTGCACCAATTAGCTATCAGGGTGGTCCAGTAGCGGCCTTTACCCCCCCCACCCCGCGATCTGGTCACATGCTGGGACACACTGGTTAGCCTGCAACAGAACTTCCAGCTCATTGGATCTATAAGTCCAGCTTAAGCCAAGCACAGCATAACATATTATTGGATGGGCCATGTACTCTAGTTGACCTCCGTGACCTCGGCCGTATTCAACTTGAGGGTGTCTTTTGTCACTGGGGTCCTATGCTCTACTGATATAGCCATCAGTGCGAGGGGCCGTCCGTCCCGTCCGTGGTTAGGCAGACGGGGGATGTTAGCAATGCTTCACTTCTGGTGACCTCCACCCATCAACCTCTGCCAGACGGGCCTGACCTCAGGGCTGGGCGTAATCCAAACAAGATGTTCCCTGAGTATGGATTTCTTCAGTTTTTTTTTTCTTTCATTTTTGGTGTGATCCACATCAAAGGTGTGAAAGGGGAGACGGGGCGACCCAGTAGGGTACAAAACTCTGTAATCTTACAATATAGGTTTCCTGCAAGGTCAAAGGTCAAAGATGGCCCTGATTTGCAGCTAGAGCTGCAACATTTACACATGACACATAGTTGATCCTGCATGCAATTTGAGGAGTGCAGGTCCGGCCCGGGGCCGCAGGGATTCACAAGGGTCCGATCACTGGTGCTGTCCCGAAAGGGGCGGGGGGAGCAGACGCACGCCGGATAGCAGTAAAGATGAGTGTAAATAGGCGGCATGGTGGTGCAGTGGTTCGCACTGTTGCCTCACACCTCTGGGACCCGGGTTCTGGTCTCCGCCTGGTTTCATGTGTGTGGAGTTTGCATGTTCTCCCCGTGTCTGGACAGAGCAGCACCGCGGCACGCCCTCAGGACGGAGCGGCACAGCGGCACGCCCGCAGGACAGAGCGGCACCGCGGCACGCGGCATGCCCGCACCAGTCGCATTAGAAGGGCCCGCTCGGACCGCTCCTGCGAAGTTCCTGCTCTGTCAGGAACCTTTCCGGGGGCAGTAACCAGACACGCAGGAACCAGAGAGGCGAGCTGAACTGCACGTCCCCTGGTGTGCGGTTCCACTTAGCCGATGATGTCACCCCTCCCGTGTGGCGCGGCTCTGTTTCCCTATCACTTCAATTATTCACAGCATCTAATTGAATCTCCAGACTCCAGGCAGCTCCCCCCCATCTGGCCGCCCACCGCGACCCACCGCCCCACCGGCGATACTCGAATGAGCGCGGCGTGTCGGCGGTGGCTCCGCGATGCCACTCTCCGCTGGGAGACGAGGTCATCCCCCGCCGTGGCTGGAAAATAAATATTTCAGCGCTTTCCGTGGATTTGTTGACTTGGCAAGGCCAAGGAGATGGTGCTTGAACGTTCACACACACACGGCTCACCTATTTCCAGCCGGCCTTGATCCGGTCTTATGGACTTAGGCTGAAGTACCACCCGGGTAGCCTGGTACTCTCACAACCACACGTTCACACACCAAAGGCTATTTCTAATCTCCTGTCTCACTGAACCTCTTTGAACTTGTGATCTTCATAGTGCTAAGATGCTTTCGTGAAAAGCCCCACCACGGGTGTTAAGACCGTAGGACGGATCCCACGGCAGCCCTGGAGCTGGGTGAGGTTTCTCACATGACACAGGCAGGGTCACATGACACAGGCAGGGTCACATGACACAGGCAGGGTCACATGACACAGGAAGGGTCATATGACCTGGGCAGACAAGGCCGAGGGCACGCTGGAGCCGCGGCATGAGTTTTGCCACATCACCTTCTCGCTCCTGGATCTCAGCGAAAACACACAGCTGCCAGCACAACACCATGATGGGCAAACACAGGACACACAGGTCCGAATGCAGAGCCAGCTCACAAGCCCACGTGCACCAGGTCCCGAAAGCAGGAGAACCGGCCTGGCACATGGTGCAGTCTGATGCCCACTTTCCCCTGAGCAAAGCACCTCACCATTGGGCTGATGAGGAAGACCATGTAGGTCAAGTAACAGCAGCGGAAAGAAAGATTCAGAAAGTTAAGAGCAGTGTCCTCCCAGTATCTTCCCAGTGTCTTCCCAGTGTCCTCCCAGTGTCCTCCCAGTATCTTCCCAGTGTCGTCCCAGTATCTTCCCAGTGTCTTCCCAGTGTCCTCCCAGTGTCTTCCCAGTGTCCTCCCAGTGTCCTCCCAGTATCTTCCCAGTGTCCTCCCAGTATCTTCCCAGTGTCCTCCCAGTGTCCTCCCAGTATCTTCCCAGTGTCCTCACAGTGTCCTCCCAGTGTCGTCCCAGTATCTTCCCAGTGTCCTGCCAGTGTCCTCCCAGTGTCCTCCCAGTATCTTCCCAGTGTCCTCCCAGTATCTTCCCAGTGTCTTCCCAGTGTTCTCCCAGTGTCGTCCCAGTGTCTTCCCAGTGTCCTCCCAGTGTCCTCCCAGTGTCGTCCCAGTGTCTTCCCAGTGTCCTCCCAGTGTCCTCCCAGTGTCTTCCTACAGTCACAAAACCGTTTATCTCCTTATTTTCTGGGGTCACTCTCTTCTTCTTGGTCAGTACTCATGGTGAGTATTCAATACTCTATGGCACTTTATTAGGTTAATACCTAGTAGGTCCCACTTTTACCACCAGAACCAGAAGTTGTGGGTTCGATGAAACACCACTGCTATACTGAGCTGCTATTTTTGCTCTTGTGGCCTTCCTGTTACCTTTATTGAGTCTGGCCATTCTCCTCTGACCTGATTCATTAACACGGTGTTTTCTGTCACAATAAAAGGGTGTTTTTTTTGTTCACCACGCCATTCTCCATAAACTCTAGACACTATAGAGCAGTGTTTCTCGGGCTGGTCCTCAGGGACGTACAGACAGCCCACGTCTTTGCTCCCAATGTGGACTGTCTGGCAGGGAACTCAGAGAGAGCAAAAATGTGGACCGCGAGGACCGGATTTGGAAACACTGGTGTAGAGCTTGAAAATCCCAGGAGGGTGCCTATTTCTGAGATGCAGGACACAGTGTTCAAAATCACTTAGATCACACCTCACAGCCATTCTGATACTGAGTCTGATGCTGTGTGAAAGTAGTCAACACACAAAGTCTAAATAAGTGCTCAGTGTGGGTATTCAATGTACAAAGTAATCAGTATACCAACTCCCTGTAAGTACATATTGTAAGTATTCTGTATCAGTGGGGGTACAAACTCTAGGTAAATGTCTGATAAATAAGAGCCGCACTAGAAGCTGACTGTGAAATACACAATCTGTAGGCAGATCATTCTCATGCTAACTAACAGAAACATCCTCCTTCTCCATCTCTGAGCAGTGGCTGCTTTTTGGCATGAAACCCAAGACAGCAATGACTCTTTTTAATATTATTTTTCAGGCATCTTATCATTGTATCGGCAAGATACAACCAAATGCTCTTTAAACTGGATATTCTCCACTGCCTTTAATTACGTAGAAGCAGGATCACTGGGCCTATAAATACTGTAAGGGTGTCTGTGTGACCGTGTTACTGAAATAAATCACACTTCAGTGGGAAACATTTCAGTCGGCAGATCACAGCGTAAGTCCTGGAAAGGCCCTCCTGAGAATAAGAGTGGAAACAGAGGCTCGGAGATAAACACACATTAAACGTGCGATCTAAAAGGGTGAGCTTCTCTCCAGGAGGTCTGATGAGAGGCTTTGTCACGAATAGAGCCCTAAGGGTTAAAAGGCGCCCACTGGGATTACACTCAGAATCCAATAAAGGATGCAGAAATCCCAAGGGAAGCATAAACCTGCAATTTCCGCAAACGTGCACTTCCTGGTGAAATCCCCAAGCCGCAGCGACGTGGCATTCAGGAATGGAACAATCCCAGGGAATCTTTGCTCATCCCAATGTTAGGCTCTGCTTGTTGGAGATCATGGAATGCCATTTTGGAATGGTGTTCTCCATTCGGCTGTGAAATCACAACATCTATTATGGTATACAATCTCGAACCATCTCCAACAGTAGTTACAGCTGAGAACCACTGCCCTAACCCTAACCCTAACCCTAACCCTAACCACTGCCCAAGTATTTTGCCTTTAGTTTTATAGAATTCATCAGGGAGACCAGCACAAGATCAGCTTCTTAAATCTCATGAACAAAGTAAGTCAAGGAAAGGCAACATGGCAACAATTAATAGTTGGAAATATGTGAAAGAGAGCGAGTAAATCGTATTCTGCATGTAGCTGGAGAGACCATTATAGCTTGCCCATATTTATCATATTTTCTGTAATTGCTTGTCCTTATTCATCGCACATCCCATGAATCCTCCCTTCCCACAAACCAATCCTGCCCTCCATTCACATCCCACGAATCCTCCCTTCCCACAAACCAATCCTGCCCTCCATTCACATCCCACGAATCCTCCCTTCCCACAAAGCAATCCTGCCCTCCATTCACATCCCACTAATCCTCCCTTCCCACAAACCAATCCTGCCCTCCATTCACATCCCACGAATCCTCCCTTCCCAAAAAGCAATCCTGCCCTCCATTCACATCCCATGAATCCTCCCTTCCCAAAAAGCAATCCTGCCCTCCATTCACATCCCACGAATCCTCCCTTCCCACAAAGCAATCCTGCCCCCCATTCACATCCCATGAATCCTCCCTTCCCAAAAAGCAATCCTGCCCTCCATTCACATCCCACGAATCCTCTCTTCCCACAAAGCAATCCTGACCTCCATTCACATCCCATGAATCCTCCCTTCCCCCAGGCCAGCGCTGACCCAGCAATCATCCAGCTATCCACGATTTGACTCGTCACTGTACTCCAATCTGACAGCACTGACATCATGTGACCACATATTTCCTCCTGGGCTGGAGATGAAATGCAAGCACACCTGTACCAGTCTGTATGGCTACATATAATCGATGGAGAGAGAATCACTAGGGAGACATATAGTTAAACCGACTCAGATGTTATTTCATTCAAGATCTTTATGTATATATAGCATATAGTGGCCAGTTTCTCCTCTTACAGTGCCAGCTCAGAGCTATGCATTCCAATATGTATGAATAAATACCTGCACATAAATACGCTTAAAAACACATTCCAGAGCCACTTGGCTTATATGCAGGCTGTAATACCATCCCCTCTGTGGTTCGCCAGACGAGCAGCGATCATGACTAATCAGGGCTGAATCACGACAGCCGGAGACGTGCGATCTTACCCCCATCTGGGGTTTCCCGCAAATCCCAGACACGTCTAAATTCGTTTGTCGCACGGGGTCACGCGCCAAACCACAGCTGCGGCCCGGGCCGTGGTCCATCTGCACATGCACGGCCCCAGCCGCGTGACCCGCCGCCCCGCCCTGCCACCGATTCGTTGCAGGTGTCACCTGAGCGGAGTTACCCCTCCCTCCACCCCCCTCTGTCGCTCAGCCGAAACCCTTATAAGCCTTTTGATCTCAGGCCGATTTAATTCTCCAGACGAGGACGAGCTGAAATAGACCCTCGGTGACGACTCCTGCATTTAGATCGTCGCTTACGCGCTTAATAAAGCCCCTGGCATCGGGGTATCTTAGCATCGGCTACAAAAATATATGCCAGGGTTCACCGTGCCAACATGCTATTAATAAGCGTAGGGGCACAGCGTAATGAGTAATAATAGGAGGCGGAGTGCGATTCCCTCCTGAAATACAGACCTTCAGAATTTGTAAACAAGCATTGTCGTTAATAATACGAACGATGAGGCACCGTTACATGAAATGCTACTTCGTCGGACGTGAAAGAATTACGATGCCGCCTTTAAGATATCCGAACATTTTTAGCAGGCATAGATGACATGTAGTCAGCAGATGTGTCTCTAGTAAATTCCACAAACGCCAGCCGGATAATCAGGAGGTCTGCGTAATGACAGGATTGGCTGAAGGCCTTCGTTTAAAGAACCTGCGTCTGCGTTAGATGCACGGTAATTGATTTTGTGCTTGAGTTGTTGCTGTGTACGACATGAGGCTTGGTAACCGACACAAAGCCCAGGTGCGTGCATGTTCTTCTGTTGGAAAATATGCTACAGCACAGTGACAGGAGGCTTTTATACATTTATGGATTCTGACGACTCGATGCTTTCCGCCCATGTAAAATCCATTGAGACAGGCTTGCAGGTTCCCTTAGTAGCTAGTGAGTTAACCGCTGTTGACGGGAAGCCTAGGCAGTGAAAAGGCTTTTTGTTCCTCACGTCTTCAGATGAGCCCGCGGGGACCCGACGGAAGGTCAGCCTTTCGTAAGTGCTGAGAGGTACTAGGAGGTCCGTTAGTCCAAGATGGTGGGGATGATTTGCTGGGGTTAACCTGGACATTCGCAGAAATGTAAAGCACACACATTTAGTTATTACTCTATTGACCTCTTATGATAAATCCTTTTTTGAACATCAGAAGAACAATCAAGTAAGGTAATGTTTCTCAATCCAGTCCTCAGTGACCCCCAGACAGTCTACATATTTGTTTTCTTCCAGATCCCAGCACACCCAAACCAATCAACAACAGACCAAACAATCAAGAATAAACCAAACAATGGAAAACAAGCCAAACAAACAAGAATGAACCAAACAATGAATAATAAACCAAATAATCAAGAACGACCAGGAAGTACCACGAATACCTGGTACAGGTGTGTTGGTAACTGGGTACAAGGAAAAATTTGACTCTTTGGGGTTCCCAAAAAAGACGATGAGGAACACAAGGACCTGGACTTCAGCCCCTCCTCATTACATGGGGGGGGTCCATCCCATCCTTTTCCTTAGAAGCAATAACGAATAAACAGGTACTGAGTTCCAGGCCAGTCAGTGAGAAGGTGGTCTCAGGCCTAGTGTGGGATCGGGCCCATTTTGGTGTAGTACCTTGGTGGAATGTGAGTGACGCCCCCCCCCCGAGCAAAGCTCTGAAATTGCAAGGTCTGGTACATGCTTGGTACATTCAGCGGAATGTTTAAGCAGAATGCACCGCTAGCTGCATGTCCAGAAGAAAGCGCTCTTACTGCTGAAGGGTTTCAGGGAAACAGCTTTGCTCTTCCTGTGGTTCAGCGTGGGTTTGTGAAGAAGCCAGTAGCAGAAAGTTCAAGGTAGAACCAGAAAAGAAAAATATGAGAGACGTGTGAGAGGGTACTTTGGTTCACCTGCACTTAACGAAACACGCCTGTTGTAAGCGTTTGAAATGGTAAAATCAGTTACTGGCCTTAATTATTATGTCAATAAAAATTAAATGCATTCAAATGTGATGTGCTGGAAAATTGGGTCACGTTAAAATGGCTAGATTAGGGACTTTAATCCCATCTCCGGACTATATGTATGCAATTCGCATGCTGAGATATATAGAGGGGCGGAACCACAGGGGCACTGCCCCCATCTGAAAACTGATTGGCCCCAGGAGTACTGCCACTCACAATTTCAAAACATATCATTGGCTAATAAATTATGAACTATGGCTCCCAACTTAAATCCACCCTGGTTGTACGCTTTGTGCTGGTTTCTCAATGCCATGCAGTCAGACTAATTTATATCACAAAATTGCTTATAACATGTGCTTCTATGCTCCCTGTACTGGACTGGCATTTGCCCAAACCCACCAGGCCAGGGCCCCTAAGTAGGTTATGTGGCTGGATGATGGACAGGAAAACAATAATCATGGCTCATTAGAACAGTTGCATGCTCACCGTGAAGAGTTTTTAAGTCCCGTTTCAGCAGAAAAAAGGTCAGTTTTGGAGACTAATCTGCTGTGCACTGAGATTGCATGTCTGTGGTCTGACTGGTGCTGGGATACAACTTGAGAAGACTTTCTCCGTCTTCTTGGTGTTTGGACTTGCATTCCCTGGACACACCTTACGCACTTCCAGATAAAAAGCTCAGGGTGCCTGGTTACCTCGGAAGGCAGTTTCGGCAGAACTCTGACAGAAAATGGCAGGGCATCCTGCGCTGGTTTGGCTCTGCTCGTTCAGTTAGAAAAGAGATGTAATGCAGTGGGATGCATTATCAGTGCCAGGAGTCTGCAAACCACATTTCTGCTTCTTTCACTGCAGTAAATGTTGAGTTTCAGAAGCCTGCATTGTAGACAGTGCCCTCTGCTGGTGGGGTAGATAAACACCAAATCTTGCACAACATTAGCTAATTCTCAAGTTACATTTGTGGTTTTAACCTGAAGCAAACAAAAAAAAATAATCTACCATCCACCTACTGTAACCTCTTGTCCTACTCATGCTCTGGAACCCCCGTGACCCAATCCCAGAAGGTACGGGTACGAGGCAGGGAACAACCTAGGACAAAGTCCTCGGTACTTCATATGATAGCATTTTTATTTTATCCTCCAGATATTTCCATTGATGAAAAAAAATCTTACTATGTTACTTCCTTTCATAAGAACAAAATAGCTTTTAATATAGAACAATAAACTAGAAGAAAAAGTGAAAGCACTGTGAATATTCACACCGGACGCATGGGCAGTAAAGGGCACTGCCGTGCAGCTGGCGGTGTGGTCTGCAGTCGCTCCCATTACAGAAGGATGAAAAACTCTAAAAAAGCACTTAGTCATAGTCATTCACTTATACGGCTGCCTACCAAACAGATAATTTACAGTCATCTACTCACCTAATCTCCCACAAAGCTGGGGGAACCCGGAGGTACCCAGAATCCCTCACAAACACCCACAGCTCTTGGACCTTCCTCAGTCAGATCAGCGCTTTGGGTCACGCCAGGTCTTATTGTTTTTCTTTTCTCACTTTCCAGCCATTTTCGTTACGCCACAATCTGCCGTCTCCTCTCTTCCCAGAGTTTGTGCTGCCTTTTCCAAACATTGTGATGTAACGTGGAATTCATAAAGAGCGGGTTTAGGTCTGGCAGAACACGACACACCCACCAGGAAACGCTACGTCTTAGTGACGATGCACCATCCAAACGTTCTACACAATCTGCAGAAATGACATCACATCACCCCATGCGTTACAGCGCTTGACACGTGCCTGAGTACAGGAAAGTGGAACACATGTGTGCACCAATGAACAGTGTAATTGGAAGCGTGTAGAACAGCATATAAACTCAGGGGTGCCATAAAGCGGGGGGTTAAGGCAATTCCAAGGGCTTCAGAGTGACAGGGGTCCTAGAAAATTTGCAATATTATTGGACTGTTCTGGGTTGGGACCCCAAAATTATATGCTGTCATGGAGCCCAAATCGTCCACCAGCACCTCAGCATTACCACACCGTAAGGATAAATAGTGCGAAACTGTGATGGCATCACTCACAACGTCAACGTCACATGAAGGTGTGAAAGGTTCTCCTTAAGCTTCAGTGAACATCAAAGTGTAAACACTGGGCAAATTCACCATTTTCTGGTATTACCACACATTACAAGAAGATCAGTGGTGTACAAATACGTCCGACTCA
The DNA here is from genome assembly GCA_019775955.2 of Pollimyrus isidori. Classification (NCBI taxonomy): domain Eukaryota; kingdom Metazoa; phylum Chordata; class Actinopteri; order Osteoglossiformes; family Mormyridae; genus Pollimyrus; species Pollimyrus isidori. The sequence continues at coordinate 14,739,494 of JABFDZ020000045.1, read as the reverse complement.
CAATCATCTCAACACAAAGAGACCTCAACGAGTGGCTTAACCTCCAACAATAAGAGCGGAATTCGGACTGAGAATACTGAATGCCTGGGGGGGCTGTTTTCTCATCTTACACCCCATCAAATTAGCACAACCTCCTCCCCTGACATACCCCCCCACCCCAAAGCAAGAGTTTGGGTCTTTAATTTAAGACTTGAAAATAAAGAATGAGATGGGGGGTGTTACGTAACAGCTTCAACCACACCAACGTGCTTAAGGTTCTCTTGTCCTCCATCCTGTCATCTCAAGCTCATTCTGGCACAAACCGGAACTGGCATGCGAGGAGTTCAGGACTATTGTTTTACCGTGACGGCGGGTACAAGATATTAGAGCCAGCGAAGGAATGAGGGCAAGTCCTTGTGCGATAACTTGGCAGGACATGGCCCTAATTTCACGGCCTGTGTTAGAGGCTCAGTTTGGTTTTCTTGTTCCTGTTTCTCGCCTTGAGAAATGAGATATTTTGTATCTGTCACCGAACGACTAAGATGAACTTTTTTAACAGAGTTGGACTCGCTGACATGGAAAAAAGGCCCCGACCTATTTGGGCATCGGAAAGTTTGAAACACGAGTGTTTAAAAGCCCGGACAGGGAGCCCATATGCTGTGCTCGCGGTTCGAAGGGGAACCCTGAAGGATTGTGACAGCTTGAATGATCAATGTGAGAAGCCTTTCAAAGTCACATGAGGTCAGGCCCATGCTGATTGGTCCGCAGGGGCCACACCCCCCTCCTCCCTCCACGCACACACACAGGTTCGGAGCACGCTCAGTCTCTCCTTACGCCCCTTTGTGGATTCACCTCCAGGCCCCAATTTCCTCAGTCTACCGCCACCCCCGCCCCACAAGAAATTTAAGGGCCAAAAAACAGCACAGGTTTCAGGCAGCAGCGGCAACAAAAAAAAAATCAATCCCATCATGCATGCTTGTAGTGCTCCCTCCCACCTGGCTGGGAGGAAGGAGGGAGTGTGGAGGGGTGTTTTTTTGGCGGCCAGCCAGGAGCCTCAAAGCCAGGTCACAGGACACAGCTGTTTCCAATAACAGGCAGCCAGCCCCGTGCTACACTGGGCCCTTTGTTAGGGATGCCGCGGCAACAAGGGACCTAGCCGGGGGGGGGGGGGGGGGGGGGGGGGGGGGGGGGGGGGGGGGGGGGGGGGGGGGGGGGGGGGGGGGGGGGG
>JABFDZ020000045.1:14699621-14709884 GCA_019775955.2 Pollimyrus isidori | reverse complement strand
CTTGCTCCCCTAACCCTAAACCTAAACCCTAACCCTAACCCACCTCGCAGCTGAACTTGCTCCCCTAACCCTAACCCCTAACCCACCTCGCAGCTGAACTTGCTCCCCTAACCCTAACCCACCTCGCAGCTGAACTTGCTCCCCTAACCCGAACCCTAAACCCTAACCCTAACCCACCTCGCAGCTGAACTTGCTTCCAGAGGCTTCAGAATCACTGCACTTACAGTTGTAAATGTGGGGAACTGACTTGCTAGAAAGGTGACCGATGGTATTCAATGATGGTGCCAGGCAGACTGACCTCTTCTCTCTTACCACCCACTGCTTGATGCTGCAGATCGCATGTAGGTCTGCATAATTATACACCTGTATGTTAGCAGTGGGTGTGGCTTATGTGTCCTGTAATTACTAAGGGTGTCCCAGTGATTTTGTCCATTTAGTGTATTAACAGTTATGAAAGATGGATGGATAGATGGATGTATGACTGTAACATGGATATTGCTGTGCAAGACAAAATAATGGGGCTACATTGTTTACTCACGTAGTACCTAAGCCATGGTACCCATCACAGTAGTCAGGTACCCAACACAGTAGTCAGGTACCCAACACAGCAGTCATGCCTGTTTATATGTTAATGGACATTCTGTGCTAAACACAAATGTATTTATGGTTTTTACTTGGAACACTACCAATATTTTCCAGAAGAAATGCTTACTGGGAAAACATCATTTTATTGCTTTTATATACTTAATTCTAAAGGTCTCTATACCTCAGGGGTATAGTACAGTGGTATACCACAGGGGTATACCACGGGGGTATAGTACAGGGGTATACCATGAGGGTATAGTACAGGGGTATACCATGAGGGTATAGTACAGGGGTATACCACGATGGTATAGTACAGGGGTATACCATAGGGGTATAGTACAGGGGTATACCACGGGGGTATAGTACAGGGGTATACCACAGGGGCATACCACGATGGTATAGTACAGGGGTATACCACGATGGTATAGTACAGGGGTATACCATAGGGGTATAGTACAGGGGTATACTACGGGGGTATAGTACAGGGGTATACCACGATGGTATAGTACAGGGGTATACCATAGGGGTATAGTACAGGGGTATACCACGGGGGTATAGTACAGGGGTATACCACGGGGGTATACCACAGGTATAAAGGTGAAATATTCATCCATTATGCAGATCACATGACAATCCAATGGCAGGGATAGCCTGTGCGTGGACTGGGCTGTTATTATCCTGGCGTTTGAATGTATTTTCCCTATTGTCAATGGCATGTTCTGGCTCCATGGAATGCCCTGTTTCAGCCTGTTACCATGCTGCTGGAGTAGCGTTATGATGAATGTGCTCATTTGCGCTAATGAACAGTCATACGTGCCAATGACACTCAAGCATTAGGTAATGTCTAAAAATTAAAACCAAAAAATGGTTTAACAAGGTGAGTGTGAATCTTTGCGAGCAACCAGCCAGTGTGATACAGGAGCCTGCAAAGTGCCTTGAAGATAAAGCCAGAATCGGCATGCAGGTGACGCAGCAACACAGCCTCACGGATAAACAATGTACTTTGAATTATAATGACTGTTTTCCTGGCACTCTCTCTGAGGTAATTACAGAGGAACCCAAATCGATGGTGACGGCAGAGATTTCTTTGCCCATATGCTGTTACAGGATTCAGATCGCACTTTGGAGGTATGAAAGCACGCATTCTGAAAGTTGAACTGTATTATAAGATTGCATGATTATAGAGGCTGCGTAGCTCGAATCACACCATTGGCCAATGTCACACATGTGACTCAGTGTTAACCAACTCCAGCCTGCATAGGAAACAGAGCGATGATTTGGTAACTTCTGTGAGAACTTAGCAGCATACAGACATCGAGTAAGATGGTTACTAAAGCAGCGGGGGGCTACAAAGGGTCAGATTCCAGCGTCTCACACAGGCTGACCAGGCCACTTGGTGCACGGCTTTTCCTATTGGCTATTTGATGATGACAGCCTCCAATCAGATCACTTCCTGCAGCAGTACACTGATTCTCCCAGACACTCATCTGTCCCCCCCTGCTAGCCACCTATAAGAGCAGAATCATGAAAGTTTAACCAAAATATAATACTGAGGTTTCGATAGTAACGGAGTTCATGTGAAATGCCAAAAATCAGGATTCATTCATCACCAGTTGCTGACGGGAATAAGTACAACTATTGCCTACCGACATATTAATTTAGTTCTATTTCCGTGAATGTGCTCTTTCATATTCACTGTTGCATATCGTTTTTACATTTTTTGTAATAATAAGCCTACGTTCTTACCAAAAAGTGTCTTTCAGAGAAATTCTTCAGAAATGTTTTGCATGTGTGTTTCTGCAGACTCTTGGGCAGAGGTGGAAAGGTCAGGTCCAGAAAGCACAAATCCAGGCCAAGACTTACTTTTAAACAAGTAGTTGAGTATAAAGATTCACGGCCACAGAGACTCAACCCGACGGTTGAAGCAAAACCTTGGTCTGGTTTTATGCTTTCTGGACCTGGACCTTTCAGCTCTGTAATTAGGAGAAGGTGTACCAGCGTGTCCGGGCCCCGCAAAGGGTTAAACCCAGTCCGCAGGACGCACATTTCAACTTCAGCACCACCTGAACAAACAAGCGGGTGGCCTGACAGTACTCCGAGCTGGGGGGGGGGCCTGTACAGCGGTGTGACCATGTGAGCCCTCGCCTGCTGCCTTTGAAGAGAGCGGGCCTAACCCTAGCTGCAGCGAGGCAACAACAATTCCCGGAAAACGGTGGCTGCCCTCTCCGCACTGTTTACATGTGACTCATCGAGGTTATTTTTCGCTTTCATCATCAGACACTCTGCCTCCAGGTTCCCTCCTCTGATTCGTTCTCCTCCCGTCTGCTCCTCTCCCTCCCTCTCTCCCTCTCTCTCTCTCTCTTCCTGTTCCAGTTTTACTTGCATCGCGGGCGTTCCAGAGCCTCTGTATGCCCAGGCCGTGATGCCACACGGAGACCGACCCACAGCGAAGGAGCCTGGGAGTCACCCCAAGTGAGCTCCCAGAAGGCCGAGCTTCTTTCTCCTGGAAGCTGCCCAGAGTTCTCCAGGACTTCCGCAAAGAACTCCCATTTTACCTCGACGGGAGCTAATGAGGCGTCTGTTCTTTTAAGTTTCTCACAACTTAAAAAAAAAGGTTGAAAACTGTCTGCAAACCTTAAACAAAGGCAGGGAACTTGAAAGAGAAGGTGGAGACGGATCATAAGGCTCAGCTTCTGGATGCTGCTTTAATGATGCAGTCCCATGATGTTGGCAGGGAACAGCAGTAACCCTCAGAGATGATGGATGGAGCGTCAGTGATAAGCAATCCTAACCAGACACCTGACTAGTCTGAGAAGATCGATGGGGGGTTTAGATCACAGTCTGCCCAGAACCTCAGGTCTTGCTGAAAAAACGTTATTTTATATAACAGCGTGTGTTCAGATGCAATCTTCTCAGCTGTGCATCTTCTTATCCAGCTGATACCCAACAAAAGACATAATTAACAGATGAAATTATTGCAAGTCTATGCACCCAAAACTGGTAGGAGATCCGTATCAAGCCTCTCAGTCCTCAATGGGTCGTTCTGATTCAGCTCCATCATACGACGATGACTTTTCATTGTGGGGTCATGAATTGAAGCAGAAAATCACTAAAAAGCGCAGAAACGCGAAGTATGAACAATGGCAAAGCTATGCAACTTTTCTGAGAATGTCCGCGCTAATCTCTACTGCTCATCTGACCTAATTATTTCCGTTGTTCTTCAGGCATAGAGATAAGCCAATCAAACAATACATTATAATGTGAACAAGAGTCTGCGAATGCAAGAATGTCCCTCTTTTAGCTCTGCAAAGCAGCTTTAAAACTAGAGTCAAGACTCCTCTCCTAGCAATCCCTTCTTGAAGCATCATGCAGGGATGATCAGGGATACAACAGGGGCATGAATATCCTGGCAGGGGGCCCCAGCACTTTACAGGGCCTTTCAATGCAGAAAATATGTCAAATTGGGCAGGGGGCCCCAAGGTGACATTTTGCAAGGGCCCCAGAAATGAAATCCACCGCTGATGATGATAGGCATGTTATATTAATGCAAAAATAATTGGCTTTAAAATCATTCTGTTATTGCCACAAACGGCAAGAAAAAACAAATTTTTCAGTACATTTAAGAGCTGTCAGATTATCCTTTTGGTACGAGAAATCTGTTATCATTCAGGCAGCGATCCAGCAAAAGGTGGAGCAGAAGATGAAATTTGAACAAAGAGATTTGTGAGGATTAGAGGAAAATGTATAAACTAATCAGGAAATCTGGCGTGTTTCTAAAGAGTTTAATGGGGTTGCACAGAAAGGATGGCAACTCAGGGTACGGAAAGCCTAGAGCTGGGGTTCTAGCCATTTCTGCAAAATCAAAGCAGATCACAGCCCATGCGGCATTCAGTGACCATCAATGTCTAAATTATGTTGCCCGGTAACTCCAGTAAAGTATGGTTTGAAGTCGAAATGAGATTGTCACAAACTCCAACTCCGGCCACTAGTCTAGGCAGCGGCGGCGTCCCATATGGTGACCGCAACTTTTCTGTCGCCCCTAAATTTTATTTTGTCGTTGTAACAAGCTGGTCCAAAAATCACAGCATTAACAATATGGCCGCCGACGGCAAAATGTACACAAATAATTAGCGGCAGCTTGGCTATTTGACAAAAGGATGGGACAAGGGACTAGCGTATTACTTTCTGCAGCCTCAGAAAGAAACAGGACAAATCTTTGGCATTCCCGATGAGAAAAGACGAGTCACACGAATACACTTAACGGCGTTTGTTATATAAGTCGCTGCTTAATTTCTCCTGCAGTAAAATCTCACAAAGCAGAAAACATGCCACGGCGTGATGAAACGAACAGGCCGTAAAAAATGTCCCAGGCCTACTATAGAGGTTGCTGAGGCTGGGGGGATGTTCGTCTTACTGTTAATAATTTCTTTTCCCATTAGATTTACTCAGTGGGGCGAGACGTAGGTCACGTTTGTTTGCGGGAAAGTTTGTTTCCAATGATATAATCGGCGAGTGTGAAAGCAGCACCGCCATCCGTGGGTGAAGCGGGTTGAGCTCCGTCTCACTCCAGCTAACGTTGCCTCTAATTGCATCATGCAGGCGCGCTGAGGCTCAGAGCTCACACTTCTCCTCACGCGCCTCACACGGGATCCTTTTTTAGGAACCGCAGCCCCTGCTCTTGTCTTCAGATTTTTTTTTTATGCGTCTTACCGGTCTCGCATTGATAAGCGTTCGGAAAATCGCCGCTGGTGAATTTACTCTCTGATTGACTCCGCGTTGCCTGTTATAGGGTGTTAGACATACAGTGTGTACATTGTATGCTGTAAAATAAACACTGAAGAGGATCTGATCTCTCTGTGAACCAGCATGGCCCAGAAACCTGCCACCCTTCGTGGTAGAAGCTTCTGACTGATTTTGCAGATTTATTCCGTGTTTTTTAGCAGCACTTATCGCCGTATTCAGCTCGCAGTGAACACAGTTTTCGTCTGTGTTGGGGACGGGTGCCCATTTCTTAATGCCCATGTCTTGGTTTTGGTTGAAAGTCACTGCAAGGTTGCATCACTGGGTGTGAGTCAGTGGCAGGGAGCTGCCTTGTCTGAGCCCCCCCTCCAGTCTGTGGCAGATCGGGCCCCCCTGCCCCAGCCAGCCGGGCATCCAAACACAGGAAGTGAGTCACTTTTATTCACCAGCTGTCTGCCGCCCAGTGTGCGCCAAATTAGCTCCTGAAACATTCATTTTAGACTCAATTATTTAATATCCAAGAGTCGGAATTCAGAAATAAGGGTTCTGAAACGGAATGAGGTCATTCATTCCCCGGAGATGTCGGATTCTGGAGATGGACAGAACCTGCAGTCCAGACCGGTAAATCCTGTCGGTGCACATTAAGAACACAACCCGTGTTTCACAAAATCACCATTCCTGAGGAGCGCTAAGAAGATGAACCGCAGCAAACCACAAAGAATAGCTTTTGAGTCATTACTGGTCATTATGCATGGCTGCACCCAGAGTGACAGTGTGTGTGTCTGTGTGTGTGTGTGTCTGTGTGCGTTGGGAGGGGGATGCTGTAAATAGTGTGTCAGTGCTCAGAAAACAGTACGATTCCATGCTGAGATTTCGGTGTCTGTCCAATTTCCCCCAGTCCATGATCAAATTTACAACCAATAAACAAAAAAGCCAACCATAATTATAGATAGTTTTCAATCAATTTGCGATCTGCAGCGCTTATACATATTTTTAACAGGATAAAATAACATGAAACGGATCTCATAGGGAATCTGTGCCGTCAGCTAATTTCAGACCCATGTTAGACTGCCAGGCTTGCAGAACTTGAAACACTGCTTAACATGGAGAGAGAAACAGCACGCTCTCTCAGAACGGGCCCAGGGTGCCAGAACCGGATGAGTGGCTCTCTGTTGGACCGAGACTGGCGATGCCGGTCCCTGGGCTGCTCACACACACCTACTGCTGACACAAACCTGGACCAGGGACAACCTCTAAGACAACCAAGCCTCACATCCTCAAGCCTGGAGCAGGAAGGGAGAACTGCTCTCGGGCAATCCAAACGGCCTACCTCTCCAGTGCAGGCCTCCCGCAGCAGACCAATAACACTGGCTCGCCTTTAACCGAAAGCTCCCGGCCAGCCTGCCTAATCCAAACGGCCTACCTCTCCAGCACAGGCCTCCTGCAGCAGACCAATAACACTGGCTTGCCTTTAACCGAAAACTCCCGGCCAGCCTGCCTAATCCAAACGGCCTGCCTCTCCAGCGCAGGCCTCCCGCAGCAGACCAATAACACTGGCTCGCCTTTAACCGAAAGCTCCCGGCCAGCCTGCCTAATCCAAACGGCCTACCTCTCCAGCACAGGCCTCCTGCAGCAGACCAATAACACTGGCTTGCCTTTAACCGAAAACTCCCGGCCAGCCTGCCTAATCCAAACGGCCTACGTCTCCAGCACAGGCCTCCCGCAGCAGACCAATAACACTGGCTCGCCTTTAACCGAAAGCTCCCGGCCAGCCTGCCTAATTAAAAAAACACACATCAAAAACGAGAGCCGGGGCGACTGAAAACACGCCCGCCAGGATGGCATCATCCCTGGCACCAGCATCGCCCAACAGATGGCTCCTCTGACAGCCTATATTAAGTCTGCTTAATGAGCCAACTTTAGCGTGAGCTCATGCTTGTCCACTTCCTCCTAATCTCTGGGCACTTTTTTTTTTTACAGAGTCACCAGATTTTATTTTGGCTCCACATGAAGGAATTGGGAGGTGTCACGTTTAGTGTGACGGGGCTTTTTGACTGAACCTTGGTCGTTCAATCCTCCCTCGAAGCATCCATGGCGGACGCTTTGAGGGCTGGGGGTCCACGGGGGGTGGGGGGGGCTTCTGGGAGCGTCTTCATGTGTAGCTGCAGCCTGTGCTGGAGCCCCCCGCTTCCCTTTCAGGTTGCGGCCCCTTCTGCAGCATAACCGACGCCTAGAAACTTGGCTGCAGTGTGTCTTCTGTTGAATCGTGCTCGGCGCCAGTGTCTCGGACCCAAGAGCGACGGGACAATGGCGCGGACTAGACGGCTGCGGCAGAACCGTAGTTCTTTCGAGTGCATAAAAGGCACGTGCCGATGACGGCCGGCCCAACCTAATAAACAATCTGGGAAGAGCTGGAATTGCAGAAAACTCAAATGAAGGCAGCTGGAAAATATTAGCCAGAAATAGCATATTGCAGTAATGCCTTAGGGGTGATAGGTTCACAAATGGTGGGTTGTGGGTTCAATACCCCTCCTGGCGATGGTTTCCTCCCACAGTTCAAAGACATGTGGTCGTGGTGAATCGGTATCTCTAAGCTGATTATTTGAAGTGTGATGGACTGAAATCTTACGGAGGTTGTCCCTTGCCACACGCCAATGCTTCGTTCCGTACTGGGTAACAGGTTTCGGAAGATGGCTTTAAAAAAATTAATTACCAAATTGCTTCTGTGGCCTAAAAAAGAAACTGCAAATGACAAACAGGAATTAAGCTCTTGCTATAACGCCTAATGAAAGCATGCGGAGACTCCATAGTCAGTATCTGTAATTAAGAAGCCATAATTACATCTGTCTGCGTGTTTGTAATTGTAAAACCAGAGAGTACATTTGCATAGCATACCGGTGGCTGCCCGTCTGCATTCCCGAAAGGCAGACATCAGAAACAGGACCACAAGCCGCCAAGGCAGGGCGTCTGCGTGGAGACCAACAGGCTGACAAGGAGCCTCAAGGACCAAGTTCCAGACCTGCCCGCTGAACAAATATCCGTTCGGTTTCTCACTGCTTATCCCAGTCATCAGTATCGTTAGAGAAGGTTTCGTATCGCTGGGACCTAAATAAATAAAAACTACACAAATAATTATGAAATTTAATTTTATCAAAGTTGGTCCTTATTACTAGATCAGAAATGTATTCAAGGAGATCATGATTTAAAGAATCTAATAACCTGCAGGGTTGTGATGTTATGAAATATATGCATTAGGTCCATAAAAGTACAGTACATAAGCATCTCCTGCACGATGTCACGTTCTGAATGCATTAACATATAGTATTGTTATTATTGCTGACCTTTGATGCTTAAGTTTCACTACACAAGATTAAAAAATGTCTCTCGGAGGGAGAAAGCCCCCGACATAAACCAAGGCGGTCTACAGACTGCGGGCGGTCTGCTTTCAGTCTGGTAATTTATGGTGGTGCGACGTCAGGCACACGCCAATTTAAAGCGGGGCATGTCTGTGCCAGGTGGGCATCACGGGCAGCCGAGAAACGCGCTGAGGGACAGCGAGAGCTGGCGTCACCCACTGCGGCTGGTTCCCGCCAGCGCGCAGCCTGGCTGAGCGCGATATTGAATTCGGTCGCCTTCGGCTGTCTGATGTACTTCTGTATATTTTCCTTTCCATCACCCCAATTAGGTTTAGCTGCTGGAGGCCCATAGTCCAATCGGTGGGTATAAAAAACGTCCACGTCCCGGTGTCGCGTTCCCACAGCCTCCGCAGCTGCCCGTCCGCTGCCTCCCATCGCAGATCCCAGAGTGACACCGATCGGCCACCAGCCTCTCTCACGTCCGCCATGTTTAGCGGCGCTAACGTGTTGCTAGGCGTCCCCTTCATATTGCATCAGAGAACTGATGTAATGTTTTTAACAGCAATTAAAAGTCGTATGCAAATGATACTGATTATTTTCTGCAATGTTTTCGTAGCTCGGGGGCTCGGTAATCCGCTGTGTATGTGATATAGAATGGTCTGACACCGGGAACCACTCAAGCTAGCGTCTCCAAATAAGGCTCGAATACAGATAACATTAAAAAGGCATAAGTGGTGAAAAAGGAAATCAGACTGAGCCTATATTTACTGGAAAGCCAGCGAAACACGTTGTTTCCTGCAGTTATGCTGAATAATTGCGAGATCCAGAGGAAAATGCTCAGCCAAATATAAGAAGCTGAGATTGCAATGAAACAAACTGCACTTTGATGTCATTTTATTTGAAAATGTCCTTATCTAACTCTAAGGAAGAACTATATTCCGATGCAAGCTTTTCAAAGTAAATGTGACCTCATTCATACATCTTTTTCCATGCAGTTAAACTCTCTCGTAATAAAACTCTTTCCAAATAAGTTGACGTGACTTTGTCAGTCAGCATGACTGCACCGTCCCTCCGCTCATCTGAAATTCTAAATCCCACATCCACGTGTTCATCTGCCAGGAAGATGGAGCTCCAGTAGGAAACAGTAAACTCCGAACTTCCACAGCTGGGGCAGGATTTGAGCCTCACTGATTGATACAATAAAGAAACAGTCGCATTCCCTCAACAAAGGGAATTCCTAACGACATTCAAACCAGGCATCTATAATTCAAATTCCCATAAGCGACCAGATGTCAGCAACTTCACAGCTTAGGCTGAAGCGGCGATAAACACGCTTTGATTCGGGCCGGCACAGGCTTCAGACAGGAAGGCGAGGGTTAAGCGCGGAGCAGGAAGGGGAAGGATTGCGAGAGGCGTGTAGCGTCTGAATCGCTGAGTCATTGTACTCAGGCCTTTATTACCTAAACTGTCACTCTGGCTTCAGGGTGGGGGGGGGGGGGGGGTGCCAGTGGAAAGCCGGCCCAGCATCAATTTCCTGGAATGGTTGTGGTGGTATTTTTATCGCAATCTAGTGGTGGCTGAG
>JABFDZ020000045.1:14658056-14671881 GCA_019775955.2 Pollimyrus isidori | reverse complement strand
CCCCCCCCCCCCCCCCCCCCCCCCCCCCCCCCCCCCCCCCCCCCCCCCCCCCCCCCCCCCCCGCCAGCCCCTGCAACTTATATCGTTACTGAGCACCAGATGTGCACAAGCAATGAGAACCAGCTATAATCCACAGGCTATTATTAACTTTTTTTCCAGAATGAGTTTTGTTTGGTGTCGTTCCATCTCTCTCTCTCTCTCTCTCTTTTACTCTCTCTATCCCTCTCTCAGATCAGAGGCATGTCTCTTGTCTCCGCCCCGGTTGTGCTATCAGACCAGTAGGGTCACGCCAGGTGTCTGACCTGTTCATTTGCCTGGCCACTGGACACAGAGGTTCCTGGAAACCCCGTCTGTAAATTATTATACAAAGAAAATGCCTTTATGCCTCTGACCCGAGGCCATCGCTTCACTGTTCTGTTTATCACCATGGAACTAGCCAATTGCTAAAGATGCACATAAATAGCCCCAGATAAACATATGCTTTGACTAGTCCTGCTCCTTTTTCAAGATTTTCAAACTTCAGTTGAAGTGCATCCATTGCACTTCTTCTTATCCATTCGGTGGGGGCAGCCAAGCCAATCACAGCCTGGAAGGCACTGGGGTACCTTCCTCCCCCAGCAATTGATTAGACTCCTCCATCTACCAAATCTTCATCCATACATTTATGTTCCTATGCAGAAGCAAAGTGAGCCTGGAGCCTATGGCAGGAGACACAGGGTCGGGACCCCAGATGGCTTGCCAGCCCATACACAGGCCACACACCCACTCATTCTGGGCAACAAAGAGATTCTCATTCTCCTGGCTGCATGTTTTTGGACTGCTGGAGGAAACTGGAAATACTCAAAAGAAAGTCATGCGAGTCGTAGAAGAATGTGAAAACCCCACACCGGAGGGGCGGCGGGATTCAAACCTACAACCCGTGCCACCCAATTGGATGTTAGATTTTTGCATTTTCTTTGAAACTGTGGAGCAGGCCACGGCACGCACTCTCGGGGCTTCTGGAGAGTGACTCCCTGCTGCCAATATATAAATATATATGTATAGTATGTGGACAGCAGGGGCTGTGGCAGATTCGCTGGGCACGTCGCAACTATTTGCAGCCTTATGTAAGAGCAAGACGGCTGTCTGCGGCGTCAGCAGCATTTCATGCCACCGGGGGCCCTGGCCAGCTTGCACATGCTTCAGAGGTCAATGGATGAGAAATGTGAGCTGGGCAAAAGGTAGAGAAAGGCCAGCTGCGGGGCCATCGAGGCACAGGCTGGCATGAGGGCACAGGCTGGCGTGAGGGCACAGGCTGGCGTGAGGGCACAGGCTGGCATGAGGGCACAGGCTGTCGTGAGGGCACAGGCTGTCGTGAGGGCACAGGCTGGCATGAGGGCACAGGCGTGAGGGCACAGGCTGGCATGAGGGCACAGGCTGGCGTGAGGGCACAGGCTGGCATGAGGGCACAGGCTGTCGTGAGGGCACAGGCGTGAGGGCACAGGCTGGCATGAGGGCACAGGCTGTCGTGAGGGCACAGGCGTGAGGGCACAGGCTAGCGTGAGGGTGTGGCCACCTGCATTAACACGCTCATCACTGCCCAGAGATTCCCTGGCTTCCAGAACCCCTAGGCTAACTGACCAATTAAGACAAAAGGAATTAAGACCTGTTTAATTAACAACGCGCATCTTTGTGAAAGTGGGGTCAGAGGGTCCTTGGAGGAACAGCAGCCAAGAGCTTTACTTAAGGGCCCAATGGTGAAATCACTCCGCAGAGGCAGGGATTTGAATCTACAACCTTCCGGCTACAGACAATGGCGCCTATACCCACTCAGTCACAAGGCAGCCCCATTCATAGCCTTCGTCTGTGGCACTTACCATTTTTACAATTTTTAAAAAATGGACTGGGGTAATTCTCTTGGGCAAACTTGAAAAACAATATGATCCCCCTGCAGGCCGCGGTGCCGTTTGGTGTTTGACAGTAACTGCTTGTACAGAGTCAGCTTCAGCACCATCAGTCAAGGCTTCCCGCTACGCCTTGCATCTCACACTCTGGACCGAGAGAAACAAACACGATCCAGGGGTAACGATAATACCAGCTGTGTGAATCTGAGACGCAGCCATAAAACCTTCTGCCCACTGACCTTTCGCTGCCTTGTTTAGCAACGCGGATTTTAAAACTTTCGTTTCTGTCCAACAGACGAGAGATTATTTAAGCCCGCCGACGTTCTGCTCCGGCACACGCCACTCTCCGCTTCCTGTTTGGTTGGCTGCAGATTTATTACAGCTTTTTTTCGTCTCCGAGGGAAGGTGATACCTTAGCGACAGCGCTGGGATGCAGTCAGCGGCAAACGTCATCACACGCTGGCCTGGAAATAGCTGCGCTGCACCTTGATCTCAGGGAAATGGACTGAGACGAGGACTAGATCAGCTCGACTGCTTGTGTCCTTACAAGGCCTGCCCCTGTTTAGGCCAGACGCTGTCTCCAGTAGAAGGCCGCTCGTCCTGAAACTGACCCCCAGAAGCAGAGAGTGGTCCCTCTCCCTCACAGCTGTGTTTCACCCAGCCAGTAAAAACATTCCCAGATGCCCCCGCTTCCTTCCTGTGACACTCTGAGCCTGACGACAAAAAGCCATGTTTGACAGTATGCTGATGAGCTTTGTTTGTTTATTTCGCTTGCAGAGCTTAGGAAATCACAATTTGGTCACATGGCTAAGCTTAAAGCTCAAGGTGTGCAGCTCCACAGGTTACTGGACGCTGTCGGTAATTCGGAAGGTTACCAGTTGGAATCAAAGTTAGCAGAACGATTTCATGGTTGGGTCCTTGACTAAGGCCCCTAGCCACCAATTGTTCCAGGGACTGTCTGAACCTGCAGAATGCATATTGCATTGGATAAAAGCATCTGAAGTAAATAAATTGCACTGCTAATGTAATTCATCTGAGAGGAATAGAGATCGGGACCAAGCCCATTTGTCTTGGGTTTGAGCTGTATGTCTAGTGTTTCTGGACCTTTGCTGTTGTGTGTTAAGATTTTCTTTCAATCCAAAAATAAATTGCTATTATTTTTTTTACTGGAGGGGTCATTGTGGGACAAAGTCCAAGGAATTTACAGCGAGCAAATAACACAGCAAGATGAGATTGTGACAAATATAGACCATTTATTTATTTATTGCAGACCATAAAAGCTCCAGTCAAAGATTTCCGCTTCATCCAGCTGTTGTGCGAGACATGAGCCACATGCAGCGGATCAAGGGGGATCACCGCTGGCTCTTCTATTTTTATTTTGGAAAGAATTGTGGAAAAATTAGGGAAATAACTTGCAGTTCTCATTTTCTGCACTTGCAAATGGCCCCAAATAAGTGAATTATTTCTTTATCCGTAAGTCAGGTGAAAAGCTGTCCAGACTGATCTCGCTTCCTGCGATAGGAATCCAGTTTGAGGTCCACCATGTTATTTTTGGCAGAGTTATGACAGACAGTAACAAGCTGTGTCCTATTGCAAGGGATGATCACTCTTTCAGGTCGAGCTCTCTCTGTCTCTCTGCCTCTGTTTCTCTGTCTCTCTGCCTCTGTCTCCCTGTCTCTGTTTCTCTGTCTCTCTGCCTCTGTTTCTCTGTCTCTGCCTCTGTTTCTCTGTCTCTGTTTCTCTGTCTCTGTTTCTCTGTCTCTCTGCCTCTGTTTCTCTGTCTCTCTGTCTCTGTTTCTCTGTCTCTCTGCCTCTGTTTCTCTGTCTCTGTCTCTGTTTCTCTGTCTCTCTGCCTCTGTTTCTCTGTCTCTCTGCCTCTGTCTCTCTGCCTCTCTGTCTCTGTTTCTCTGCCTCGGTTTCTGTCTCTGTTTCTCTGTCTCTCTGCCTCTGTCTCTCTGCCTCTCTGTCTCTGTTTCTCTGCCTCGGTTTCTGTCTCTGTTTCTCTGTCTCTCTGCCTCTGTCTCTCTGTCTCTCTGCCTCTGTCTCTCTGCTTCTCTGTCTCTGTTTCTCTGTCTCTCTGCCTCTGTTTCTCTGTCTCTGTTTCTCTGTCTCTCTGCCTCTGTTTCTCTGTCTCTCTTTCTCTGCCTCTGTTTCTGTCTCTCTGCCTCTGTCTCTCTGTCACTGTTTCTCTGTCTCTCAGCCTCTGCCTCTGTCTCTCTGCCTCTGTCTCTGTCTCTTTTTCTCTGTCTCTCTTTTTCTGTCTCTCTGCCTCTGTCTCTGCCTCTCTGTCTCTGTTTCTCTGTCTCTGTTTCTGTTTCTCTGCCTCTGTTTCTCTGTCTCCCTGCCTCTGTCTCTCTGTCTCTGTTTCTCTGTCTCTCAGCCTCTGCCTCTCTGTTTCTATGTCTCTCTGCCTCTGTCTCTCTGTTTCTCTGTCTCTCTGCCCCTGTCTCTCTGTGTCTGTTTCTCTGTTTCTCAGCCTCTGCCTCTGTCTCTCTGTCTCTCTGCCTCTGTCTCTCTGTCTCTGTCTCTCAGCCTCTGTTTCTCTGTCTCTGTCTCACTCTCAGGCAGGGATACAAGGGAGGGTGCACCAAGACCAATTCCAAACCCCCCAACGCCAAAACACATGTCCACATGTGGCACATCGAGGCAGCATCTCAACGTTGCTTTGGCAACGCGTTACAGTCCTGGGATCTGACAGTAGATTTTCCCTCATAAACTTCCTGTTCTCCACCCCCTCTCCCCCAAAGGCCCCGTCTGTGTCGCCTGGAAATGCTGAGGTCCTTCCTACCCCCTAACCCTCCATCAGCTGATCCTGCTGGATGGAGTCACCACCTCCATGCGCAGAACGCCTGTTTTAACCATCTGCACCCCATGGGTCCTGCCTGGCTCTCCACCCCTCGCCACACTACTTGCTCCAGTTCTGCCTTTTGACTGCACTCCAAGACCTACAAGAAGGAGACTCCAGGCACACAAACAGTCCCATTTTCATGTGGGAATAGGAGTGGCGCCTTCCATTTTACAGCTATACCAGAAAGAGATGGAGAAGAGAGGGGGAGAGAGAGCGAGAGAGGGTTAAAATTCCTGAAGAAGGTTGTCGTTTCTTTGTAGCGAGGTGAGTATCTGCTGCGAAGGCCAGTGGAGATCTCAGCCATCGTGTGAACGACGGCCCTCTGTACAGTACGCCTAGAGCATCCAGGCACCCGTTTGACATCACTTGCTAAATTTAGAAGCCTCCATTGCAAAAGGCATATTAGTCATGCAAGCTGTAAAGAATAAGCCCTTTCAGACGCATTTTAAGCAGGCCTGCCGCATGCGGTCGCATTCTGTCGCATGCTGCCGCATGGACCCAGGCGCAGACTCGCTGTCCGCTGCAGGTTGGCCGCTTGGACTCTGCTCCCCTAAGCGATTTACATTAACCAACTTAGGCTGTGCTGTTTCTCTGTGTTTACATCCACTGTCAGCTGTCAGGCGATTCTGCTCTAACAGAAAAAGAATGTTTTCGCTCTGAAGGGAAACAAACGTTAGCTGCAAATCCATTCATGGCTTTTGTTCATTTACCATGATTTGTGTGACTTTTTTTATGAATGGAAGCTTCCCTTTATGAGGGTAAACTGGCGTGATTATGGAGTGAGAATTCGAGGGAACTTCCCATCAAACTTATTGTTCATTATTTTGTCAAAACCATTGTTTTGGGAACTTTGCGAAAGCTCAGGCTGCAGGTTTTACGCGCCCTTTTACGTCTCCAGCATGAGCCTGTGGTGGTGAGACATTAAGGTCACGTCAAGCTGACTAACCGGCTAAGGCTGGGTTCTTCTTTGTTGTGAAATGTCTGATTCTGCTAGGGTGACAGCGGCTGTGCGTGCTGGGCCCCTGCGTGCCTGGGTGGGTTTCCCCATTGTGTCACCGATCTCCTCCCACAGTCCAAAAACATGCAATTAGGTGAAATGTCATCTCTAAATGTCCCATAGCGCGATTGCCTGAGTGTTCTGTGATCGATTGGTGTCCCATCTAAGGTGTCCCTGGGCCTCCTCAGATACTACTCCAGACTCACTGTGACCATATGCTGAATAAGTGGATGGATGGATGGATGGATGGGTAGATGGATGAATGGATGGATGGATACTATAGTTTCATTTGGAATAGGATGCGTTCAATAACCTGGACCGAAAGTGTTGGATGAGCCCAGTCTTTCACCTGAAACCAAATCAGATCTTTTAAAGGGTCTAAATATATGCATATAAAAAGGCTTTGGGTGACGACGCCATCCTCACCTCGACTGCATAACAACGACCAAAGGTGGACACTTCAGATCCAGAAATTAAAAATCCAGACCATGATTTTGTTTCAACCAACCTTCTAAGTATAAAACGTCATTGTCCACTGGTTGGTTGAAACAAAATCATGGTCTGGATTTTTACTCTCTGGATCGGAAATGTCTACCTGTTATGTACCACAGACATGACCCAAAAACACTCTCAGTTTGATATCCTAGGATTGCGACAATTAGTCATTGCTTCTTACAAGATATTAAATGAACTGGTGTTGCATTTTAAATAAACAAACTATGAAATGCCGCAATAGACAATGGGCAAATAAAGCAGTTTGAGGGGGAAAAAAACTCATAGTCATGATTCACCAGCCTGGCAAAGGTTAATACTCCACGCAGAGGCACTGGGATTGTGTCCAGCTCTGTTGTAATTCCTCTCACCGCTGTGTCACATGGTTCGCGGTTTTCTACTTCTTCTTGTTTATCGCTCCCCTCCAGGAAAACGGAGCTGGACTTTGGACTAGAGAAGAAATGCTGAGCGCCAAGTAGTAGCCATGGACTCCATCAGGCAAACAGTTGCTAACTGAGTTGCCAGTCAGCGACAGTCTAGAACACAAAGTTCAGACTGGTAACAAAATCCCAGCAGCACAAATGACTAGTAATTATGAATAGTATGTTTGTGGGGGGATTCCCTGCATTTTAAAAAAGATACAATCTGTACTTGGTTTACTGCAACCAACAACATGCTTGAGCTTTAAACTTGCTACAAGTATGATTACAGTGCAGTGGTGACTATGTGGTCAGAGAAAAGGCAGACGTATTGTCCTTTACCAAAACTGGAGAACATGTAGCGTCTCAGTACCAAAAATCTCCTTTGAAGATTCAGAGAACATCCTGTAAATGCATATGGGAAAAGTTGGCTGTTCTGTGCTTCTGAAAGGCGGGTTCCTGATAAACCTCAAAGTCAGTCGCCACACTGGCCTTCTCTGTTGCTACCTGGTCGAGGACTTTGAGCCCATGACACCGAACCGTTCGATCTCCTCGGAGCAAAACGGTCTGCTCTTCAAAGCCACCGCTTACTCACGATCGCTCATTGTCTCTGGCAGGAACGCCTCGTTCTGCAGAATAAAATGAAATAAAATGGTGTTTTTAGCACTTTATAGCTTGAGAAAATGCCAGACATATCTGCAGACAGCTTCCCAAAAGATCTTAAAAACATTAGTTAGATATCAAACCTAGTTTACTTTTAACTTGAGGGAGATGGATGCTTCTAGAAAGTTTTATACAAGTCATATAAATTTTGCAACAGCTGGAAACCCAGGAAAGCAATAGTAAATAATATTTGCACGCCTAATAAAAGTCACCAAGCACAGAAAGGGGAATATTCCTCTAGTGCTGATAAAATGTCAAGGAAATTATTGGACACAAAGTCGCACAAAGCCCTTTAAAACTCAAATTAAAACACCAAGTAGGTATTGTAAAATGAATGTATAATTATTTTATTTTGATTATGTATGACAGTCCTAGCAATGCATTTAAGACAAAAGTACAATACAAAAGCTTGGACACGCCTATTATTTCTTTTCAGTAGCTGACTTCTACATTTCATAATATTATATGGAAGAATGAAGCGGCATCATTTCGGAGTAGCCAGCCGTCGCCGTGCCAACCGCCTCGCCGACCGCCTCGCCGACCGCCTCGCCGTCGCCTCGCCGACCGCCTCGCCGGCGACTATGTGTAGTCGATGACTATGGCAGACAGGTGGTCTTTAATACTCCATCACTCCACTTCTTTTCAAATTGCTCTGACTCAAGGCCAGAGGTGTTCTTGAGGTCATTGTCCTTTTGAAAAATCAGTGTTGGGCATTTCAGGTCCAGAAGCTACAAATCCAGACCATGATTTTGTTTCTACCCAGCAGCTGAATACACTGTGACCATGACTCCTTATGGCTGAACTGGTTGGTAAAAACTAAATCCTGGTCTGGATTTGTAGCTTGTGAACCTGAAACACTGTGAAAAATATAGCAGTAGGTGTGTCCAAACGAGTGTGTGTGTGCGTAGGTTAGCTTTATGTTACATTGCGGGGACCAAATATCCCCAACAACGTTATAAACCCAGGTTTTTTTTGACATTGTGGAGAGCATTTTTCATGCAATCAAAAAAGCTGCAGCAAAGCTGCAAAGGTCTTGGATTTTGTTTGGTTACTTATGGTTACGGTTAGGACAGGGATGGGGTTGAGGGGTTGGGATTAGAGTTTTACACCATAGGAATGGAGAGTCCCCACAAAGATATAATTACACACCTGTGTTTGTGTGTGTGTTAATGATAAACGTGTTTAAGATAATTTAATACTAATTTTACTATTTATATGAAATTAAATAACTCTACTATATATTTATTGATTGAAGATCCAAAATCAATGTATACTTTCCTGATATGATAAAAACGCATGACTAATTAAGGCGTGATGCACCAACTCCTAGGAAGAATAGTAGACAGTAAACTTTTATAATAGACTTTTTCGAAAGCAGATTAGCAATCATCAAACAGCTAGATTAGCCGATAACCAGAGTGCAAACTGGCATGAGAAAAGCACACTGGCATCACCCTGGGCTCCATCATGACCCCTTCCCTGGACGGTTGGAAAAAAGCCAAGAAATGGAGTTCAGCAACCCCCCCCACCCCCACCCCTGCCCTGGCTGATGTCTAGGGTGGCTGAAATTGCTTCAATAGGTAAACATTAAAAAGATAAACAGATGCGGGTTTTTATGACAAAGACCACAGGTTCTATCTTGATCGATGGACCCGACCCATCAAACAGAAGGCAAGGAGGCTTGATTTTCCTTCCGGGACGCATAATTTAGGAGTGGAGAGATATAAGAAACCACAAATAACGGAATGACTCTGCTGTGCTCTTCTTTGCATTGCGCCAAGCTAAGAAACGATCCTTCATTTCGTAAGCAAACATGACGTTTAAACTGAACCATGTGCTCAGCCAATCGTATAAAAATGCATTTAAGACACGGGAACAGAGTATTCCTTTTCACCGGAATCTTCCAGTACTTCCGTGGAGGCCGGTTTCATCACTGGGGTCTGACGTCACCGAGGCCCACAGTTTTAATTGGTTTTGGTCCAACGGTCATTCAGCTATGCTAAAATAAGAGAGTGCCAAGAGTTCAAAGGCTTGTGTCACTTTAACAACGGAAGAGATTGTACTGTGCAAATCAAACAGTGCCGGCTGAGAGCTGTTACACATTAACAGGCTGCGTTATCCATAGAGCCAGGGAACATAGTCAACACGCGGTGCAATGTTCGATTGCAAAGTTTGTCTTTATAGGCCTCCAGAGGCAAATGCAGGACAAATCCCCCACGGATATGCCTGCCTTCCGTCACGCCATTGGAGGACGACCAGGCCCAAGTAGCCGTCTCCCCGGCGACGAGTGAAAGGCAGGAAGGACGTGAGATATCTGCTCGGGAAGACTGATCTGAGGTGGTACTTCCTGAAACGGGATACTGGCTTTTGAAGGCAAACAAAGAAAAGCTGTTTGTTTTTTTGTTTTTTTTGCTCAGAGCCACCTCGGATGAGACAGGAATCCGTTCTTCAAACAGCAAACGAGCGGCGATTCCACCGACTGCCAAAACCGAGACTCTGAAAAGCAAAACAAACATAAGTCAATTACAGCACCATAGAAGCACGTTCTGCTTCCATAAACTATGAAAAAAGAAATCTGAATAGGCAGTCAGTCTGATACATCTAACTACTACTCAAATGTAACTGAATACTGCAATATTGAACATGGTAATATTGTAATGCAACTGATTGGGGGCTATGTGTAACGTTGTGTGTGTACTATGTGTAACGTTGTGTGTGTACTATGTGTAACGTTGTGTGTGTACTATGTGTAACGTTCTGTTAAATACGTATAAAACACTCATCAATGAAATACTTTGCAGGTTATATCTGAATGCATTTATCCGTGTTATTGTGTGTCTGTTTGCAGTGCTACTAAAGGCATATGGGATTTTAGTCAGCAGCGAAGGACGATCCGTAGCACCGGTAACGGAGCGGTGGGAAGTGGGAAGTCCCCAGCGACGTATGAAGCGATTCATCACTTTCTGTAACCTTGACTCAAGGTCGACCAAATAGTAGTAATGGAGTCTGTCGATCTCACATCTACCCTCCAGAAGATAAAGGCAACATACGTCACAGGAGACGGCAAACATATGTTATCTGCTCTCGTAGCTTGGCCAAGCTCCTGACTTTCCAATCCTCAGAACCTTATCTCATACCGGCCAGCTTCAATTGGATACTTAAAAACCCTTCGCATCAGTCAGACTTTAGCGGGGCACTGGTATAATCATGGGGAGGCGCACATCAGAGTGTGAGCAGACGACCACACGGCGCTGAAGAAATCGCTGCGTGTCAGTTTGATTTCATTATCAACCTTTCTTCTTACTCGCCAAGCTCCGTACGCTCCTGCTGATTCTTGGGGACAGGCACATAAATGTAGACCAGGTCTAGATGAGAAGCGTCTCACCTTTTGTGAATCAAAGGGACACATCCCGAGACCCTCTGTTTACTTTTCCGAAAGGTAACCAGGCAACAGAAGCCCACCATGACACGTACAAAGTTACCGCCGCATGCGAGCCCTAAATTTGGCAGGACGTGACCCTTTCCAGATAAAGACTTCGAGTCAACAGAACTCAGATTCCTTTCTTGGAGTTGGATGCTGGTGATTAATGGCAGCAGAAGCCAGTCTGTTTTCTGTCTAATTATAGTGAGTGCAGCTGGTGAATCCCCCCCCCCTCACTCCACCCACCCTGCTCCCTTCAATGTTGTTCTTTGACTACGGCTGCAAACTCGTGGAATGTGCTAAGCACGCGTGTGGGTGCGTGTGCTTCTCTTGTTTTTTTTTTTTAAATCACCCAAGATGGGCATTGTCCGGGACACCCTGCCGATGTGGCGGGCAGGACTCGGGGCCCCCGCCCTGCCCTCAAGGCCCCCGCCCTGCCCTCGGGGCCCCCGTCGTCGCTGGCCGTCACGCTGCACTGACGTTATATTGGATACATGACCTTTCCCATCCCATTCATGAAGCTCCCTCCCCCAGTCTGGCCTCTGGGCAAATAACTGCGAGATCAACAGAAACCAGGGCACGTGTGCTGCAGAGAGGCACGAGATTCAAACGTGAATTTCGCTGCTTGGCCACAAATTTCAAAAACTCAGCTACAGGGTAGTAAAATCGGCTTCTCAAACGCCCGATCCAGCTGCTCCCTAGCTAACCCTCCCTCGACTTTCATTTCTGCACCAGCCATGACTATGCAAGTTCCCCATTTGACACGGGGAGCCAGAGCGTGCAAAGGGCTTAATGGCTAACCAGCTAGCATGCTAACGTCATGAGGAAATCTGCATCAAAACCCGGCGTGTGAAACAAATGGACATAAGCTGAACCATGAGATGCCTGGTTAACACCTGAATGATCTTCAAGCGGAGAACATTGGCTTTCAGGGTGAGGATCTGGCCCAAAGACTCCCAGTCAAGCCTACGGATCCCAAGCACTAGAAAGGCTATTCGGTTATTATGGTTGGAAATAAAAATTATTCAGTAGTACATTACTGAATATTCCATCACAAAGAAAGTATTATGTTCTTATAGTATATTAATAAGTGTTCATATAAGATCATAGGGTATGTATACAGAAACAGGAAGAAAATTATTTTTATATTAATGTTGTGATGTCACTGAATGGCAATTTGATGGACTCAAATATTTAATTATAGAAAGCAGCAAATTATCAGTTATTGGGGTTTGTGTGAGTCATCCAACAAATACTCATTAAAGCAATGAGTAATGTTTGAAAAGTAATTGAATATTACATTTAGACCAGAAAAATAGTTAAAGGATGAGTATCTGCGTACAAGTGTTGAGCACGACCGGCATTCCATGAATATTTACAGCCTTTCATCGCTAAGAACACGGTCTAGAAATATCTCATTGTACACGGGGAACTGCAGCGGGGCGTCTGGAAGGCCGTCGAGCAGACACAATGGGAAAGGAGGCCTGTGGACCTTTTCCGAATTGTGCTGTGTAACTCGAGTGGACCTATTAATCTCTAATGGCCAGGATTCTTACTTGGGGTGTTGGGTTTCAGTGAGAGATAGAGAGGTGAGCCCACCCGGCAGCAATTTAAAGTGACAGCGACACCACTCTGGCCCGAGGTGCTGCTGACTGCTGGAACATACCGCCCCCGCACCCCACACCCCACAGGTGGGGTGCAAGAGTCTCCATTTAGTCTTGCGTTGACGCTTTCGTTTTCCGTACTGACACTCTCCAGGCCTCCAGGTCGATTCTTGCCGAGCCGCCCTCTGCCGCTCGCATTACACCGTGAGGAAGGTCCACTTAGGTTAGGGTTACACACGGACCAACACACAGACCCGAACACGGACCCGCACGAGGACTCGCACGCGGTCCCGCACGAGGACTCGCACACAGACCCACACAAGGACCCGCACACAGACCCGCACGAGGACCCGCACACAGACCCGCACGAGGACCCGCACGCGGTCCCGCACGAGGACCCGCACACAGACCCGCACGAGGACCCGCACGCGGTCCCGCACGAGGGCCCGCACGCGAACCCGCATGAGGACCCGCACGCAGACCCGCACGAGGACCCGCACACAGACCCACACGAGGACCCACTCACAGACCCACACGAGGACCCGCACGAGGACCCGCACACAGACCCACACGAGGACCCGCACACAGACCCGCACGAGGACCCACACGCGGACCCGCACGAGGTCCCGCACGAGGACCCGCACGCAGACCCACACGCGGCGTGTCGCACGCGCCATGTCATTCGCGTCCCCGGACAACCAAACCAGTGACTTCTGTGCCCCTTAAGATAGAAAAGGTATCAAGTCTGGTAAGAACAGGGTAAGATACTCAGACCCAAGTTAAGTGGGAGACTATAAATGTTGTCCCTTCAAAACTATTCTTGGAAATGGTTTTGGATCACCTAAGACAGTAACAGTAGTGAATATAATGTAATATCTGGTTACACGGTATGATACAAAGGATGATGCAAAATAGCGTTTCTGTCACATGACCCGAAACGAATGAGCGGTATGCAGAGCACCGATTCTCAGTTTGAAGTGCGACGTCGTCATGTTTGGCATGAGGGACATTAACGGAGACCTAACGTTGCAGGTACAGTCTCTGCATAACAGCACAAGCTCTGGTCACCCCAACAAAGAGCGCGTCTCGCGGCTTCCAGAAACGGAGACGCTAACGGAGATTCCATGTATGAGTGACCTCGTTCACTTGTTTGCATTTAACGACGCCTGTTTCAGAGACCTGATGACTGCCACTTCATAATCATATGGACCAATATGGGATGACACCCTGACAGAAAGTTGCTTGCAGGAACACTGACAACTGCATCTCTCCCTCAGTGAGGATTCAGAAGCAAGGTCTGCACAGAATGCACCACATTAAAAAGTAAAAGAAAAAATCTGACACAAAGTGCAAGACAGAATATTAGTGCACGTCTCTCCTAATCATTAGCTTTGCCATTCGTTGTGTTGTTCTGCTGCAAGCTAGAGACCGTGTGTGTGTGTGTATATATATATATATATATATATATATATATATATATATATATATGAGTTTTTTT
>JABFDZ020000045.1:14108653-14122598 GCA_019775955.2 Pollimyrus isidori | reverse complement strand
CAGTCCGGCCGACTGACAGGGGACGCGGTCCGGCCAACTGACAGGGGACGCGGGCGGCGGACTGACAGGGGACGCGGGCGGCGGACTGACAGGGAACGCGGTCCGGCCGACTGACAGGGGACGCGGTCCGGCCGACTGACAAGGGACGCGGGCGGCAGACTGACAGGGGACGCGGGCGGCGGACTGACAGGGGACGCGGTCCGGCCCGTAATAAAGCGACTCAGGATTCATGCAGGAACATTAACTGAGGAAGATTAAATACGGATCATTCTGTCTGACTGATGAAGGCACACTATTCCAATATATTCCAATATAAAGAACACGCTCACTATGCTAAGCACCATAAAACACGCCCCTCAAAATGATCACTGTGACGCTGATGATCTGTTCTGACTCCTGCTAATTCAGATCTTTTGTTGTTGTTAATGAATTAGTTGAGGCTCCTGTAGGTCCAAAAATCGATGGTTTGAGTAGTTTGTTTGGTGAGGGACTTACCGGCTGATCTGGTCCTTTCAAGGGGGGGTTCCCTGTCCCGCAGTCCGTCTGCATCTAGGTGCCCCCCCAGACCATCACCTGAGCCGTCGTGAAGAACAGGCGACTGGCAGCTAGAGACATGGAACACAGCTTAGAGCTAGCATGGGCTGTTGGACTAACAGCATCCTTATTTCAGACTTGCCTCAACAGGGAAAACACGTTTAACCCTTTAAATCAGTTTCACTGGTTGGGATTTATTGGTTAAGGGTTTTCCTTCTGTTGGGCGTCGCTGTTTGACTGCGTGAGCTTTGAACAACTAGTACAAATGAGCAAACACAAAGGTAAAACATACAAGCTGCTCAAGATGGGGAAATAAATGATGCAATATAAATATTGCACAGCTGCATTTGGCATTTATTTTCATTTCAAGCATGGGGACAGAAGCCAATTACACGAGGCTGCAAGTTTCCAGCTCAGGATGATGCAGAAAATGTGCCATGATGGCGTACGCTGTTATCGTCATGACGATTTCCCAGGTTCTTCATCGAACACAATCAGCATGTGCAGTAGATTGGCGTGTGATTCGCTCATGCAGGGCCAGGAACCCATGCAGATAGGAAGCCCGCCTGGGGAAAAGACCCGCAGTGACAGAACTGAACTATCGGCCCTGTCATTATCATCACTGCTATTGTACAGAGCAACAGATCTCCAGCAAGAGCATCTGAACAACACTCTGCACAAACAGGAAACTACCAAGCAGCATCTCCTGTAGGGGGCGCCAGCTGTGGGCTGAGATTTGCATTAAGCCATCTGGTTTCTCCATTGATACGGCAGCGATTCAGAAGGTCTGACATACGGCAGCAACTTGAGAGGAAAACCAAGGAGGGGCGACGCTAAGCCCGTCTGTCTCGCTACCATGGATACCGAAAGTTAATCGGGGACACCTCGCAGGGGCCGAGGAGGGAGGCGGCGGGGGGAGGGGGGGTATTAGATATCCGGAAATAGGGGGGCTATCGCGCAATCGAGCAGCCACCCTGCACAGACGATAGAGGGGGTGGGCTTCGCGAGCGTACCCCTCGTATCCAGCCTGCTGGGCCCAGGTGGCGCTGCCGCACGGGCCGGGGTCGCTCGATGACGACTGGTTGCTGGGGGAGCTCCGGTAGTGCTGGCTGGGATCCCCCTTACCGCACAGGGAGATCTGGGGGCTCTCCAGGTCCTGCATTGCCCTGAAAAACCCAAGGGATGGATGGGGTTCAGCGCACCGCCGCCAGTTCTGGAGGTACTGCGAGAGAAACGTGTCACCCCGGCCAGAACTTCGACTCCCCGCACTTACAGCGAGCTCCTTTAGGATACTTACTGTTGGGAAACAAGCGATATTATCTTGTAGCTTAATAGCTTAAATTAAGTCAAGATAACCCGGCAGCAGGGCGCTGTCTTCTCCGAGTTACATTACTAAACCTGAAGGATGTTCTGTCTTTCGAAAGCTCTTGCCAAGATAGCTCATGAATGTCTGACCTCATAGCCAAAGCCCTAATCTCCTCTCTAAATCTGCCACTGAACAAACTCCCTGGCTTGCAGGCTAATTAAACGTCACCCTTGTTTAAGTGACGTGGGGCGAGAGATCTGGCACTGGACATGCCCTGGCACTGGACCTGCCCCTCACAAGGCCAAGGTCGGTGCTGCGCGGTTCTGGAGGAGAAGTGCAGTCAAAGAACCTTGAAATCTTCAGATGACAATGCAGCAGCTATCTGTACATAACGTGGGTGGTTATAGTTAGTGATGAAAGCAACTGATGAGCAATGATGTAAATAGATGGTACTGCTGGCATTTCCCAGAGAAGGCAGAAGCAGAACAGGCTGCGGGTGGCACCAATCTCAGGCGCTTTGTGAGAGACTGGAGGTCACAGTTCCTCTGTGCGAACCAGAACACTGAGTGAAGTCGTGGGCCAGGAATAATGTCGCTGATTCCTATTTATTGAATCTCACAATATCACGGCAATTATACATAACGTGAGGCGTTAATGGCCTGCCACCGTCATTGTTAATTTACATCTAGAAACTGCCTTTTGTCCTCTGGTCTATGCTTGGTGACCCCTGGATGTCATGGGGAAAAAAAAGACGGAAGCAGAGTTTTTATTCGGTGAAATATATTTTATCATTAGCAAACTGAAGCTTTTGAGAGTCAGATGAAGGTGGAGACGACGGGCAATAAAGAAAAAATATATTTCCATTTTTACTGCTATTTCACCCCTAACTAAAGGATAAAATGTTTTTCTCATTCAAAGTTACAAAGCCGCCTACTTCTAACTGAAATTGATCCTTCCTTCAAAAATCAATGTGTGGAGATGCTCTGTCACAATGAAACCCAACGCCACTTATCTCTGGCTAAAGGGGAAGTATGTAAAGCTGTTTTGGAAACGGCCAATCAAGTCAGGCATGCAGGTCACATGATCAGTGGATCACGGGTAGGGGAGACAGCGAGGCAATGATATCTCCATAGAAAGGTGGTAAAACCTCCATGGTGCCTGGTAGATTATCAGTGCAAAGACTGGCATCCAAAGCCGGGACTAGGAACTCTCCCAATTAACACTCTGGGCTGTGAAGGAGGCTGCGGAGCTGTGAGGAGCTCTGCTTTACCTCCTGCTTACAGGAGTGGGCACTGAATAAATTCATTTCTCCCTCATTTTCAGCACACTGCCACTCACTGGCACAAGAAAACACACCGCCGGTGTCATGGGATTCAAATGGCTCATTTGCCGGACTGCTGTGAGCTGAAGATGGACCACACTTCGTAGCTCATGTGAAGGACTTGACTTGGGGTGGTTTTAGTACGTGATTGTGTTAAAAGCAAACACACACACACACACACACACACCACCACCAATACACACACACACCAAGTTACATACATACACACAAGGTAGAAACTGGACCCTAAGGAATGCGATTGGCTTCAATTAATAAACAAAAGTAAGGAAATCCACAGCAAGATGTGTCCGCAGCACAGGAGGGTAATCCCAGGGTAATCTTAGGGGTAGCCTGTATACGAGCAATTCCTGTCTGCAAAAAACACCCTTCTGACATTCAGAGGGACTAATCTTCCACATAGCCCTACTACACCAAGGGCTTCTTCCTGAGATCATGAATGAAAATAGATTCGGAAATTGATTTGTTTCAGTGAGAAATCGATGGGGGGGATTTGGGGGGGGAGGTTGCTGACAATGAGAAGTAAGGCCCCCCCCCCCCTTCCAACTCAGGCCTGGCCACCTGCACTGTGGGAGTTACCTCACCCCCACCCCAGAGGCCCTTCGTAGACGTGAACAGCAGCGTGGCTGGGGGGTAGTGATGGGATGGGGGGGCCGAATTGAGGGAAACAGGGCACGGCAGGACGCCATCACTGGGAGGTGTGGAAATTCATTCTGGACAATGAGGGCACCACTCTCCCCGCACCCCCAGTGACCCCTACTGGTCACGCTGCATTAATGACAGTGACACACACACACAGGCGTGGCTTAGGGTGAGATTGGACAAGCCCTGACAGCGAAGCAGAACACGAGGCAAAAGATGAAGACAGTTCTCCGCATTCCCCATAAGAACCATTCTCTCAGACAGCCTGTTTCTAGATCATGCTGCAATGGCACACACTGGGAGTTAATTCAGCTTCACACGGTGCAATTTAACGAGAAGATGAATTTGCAAAAGCATCGGCAAGCGGGCAGCTGCACAGTTCTCCACCTGTTATTAATGCATGGCATGACTGGCATCACCTTCAAGTAGGACACGGGTCAGAGTTTGATTTGAGGAATGCTGTTAGGAATCGTCATGGAAACAGCCGGGCATCCGTTTCTAAGGTAAGGCATTCCTGAATGGTGCTATGGGGGATGCTGAGCTTTCTGGGCTGTCAGGCAGCAGGGGTATGTCAGCTGCCTGCCAGGCATTGCCTCCTAATACCATCACATCACCCCCTTCAGATAGGGAAGTGCCGGCTCCCAAATTTGTCCCTTGTGAACATGGGCACATATGACCCATGGCAGGCAGATAACCGAGGCCAGCAAGGTGAAAATGAGAGTGGAAAACAGTCAAGGGATGAAGCAGACATGGAGGAGGAGGGAATATGGCAAGACGGCACTCTGGAGAAGAGCAGAGGTACAGTACCTGGAGCTGTCCTGCAGCTTCCGGTCGAAGGAGGTGCTGCGGGGCAGGCCGACCTGAGCCTGCTGGAGGAGCGGCTGGCAGGAGGGCCTCTCGGGGCCCTGGGTGGGGGAGCCACGCGACAGGGGCTGCCCGCCGGCCACGGGAACGCGGTGCCAGGTGGTGTTCCTGCGGAACGGGGTCTTGTACTCGCAGGGGGTGCCTTCGCTGTCCAGCTTGTACTCCACCATAGGGATCCTGTATAGCTCGGAGCAGCCCCTGTCAGCACATGGAGCCGGGGTCAGGCCTGTCCCAGGGA
This sequence comes from Pollimyrus isidori, assembly GCA_019775955.2. NCBI lineage: Eukaryota > Metazoa > Chordata > Actinopteri > Osteoglossiformes > Mormyridae > Pollimyrus > Pollimyrus isidori. The sequence goes on along the minus strand of JABFDZ020000045.1, from coordinate 14,117,675 downwards.
GGGGCCCCAGACGCTTGATAAATGAGCTCAGCTCCAGGCAGCGATGGTTATAAACACCATTTCAGGTTCTGGGTTCAAAAGTCTATAGTGGACAGCCATCTGCGGCGAGACAGTTCGGCGAATGTGCACACGGTACTCGCACAGTACTCACACGCTCAGAGTAATGGCAATTTTTACTTTCAGGTCACTAAGCTGAAAGGAGATGCACAAGGTGTTTTCACAGCAGAGAAAGTGCGCTCCTTAAAACCAAGCATAGATTAAACACCAATAAATGGTAAATGGACTGCATTTATATAGCGCCTTTCTACTCTTCCGAGTACTCAAAGCGCTTTACAATTTATGCCTCACATTCACCCATCCACACACACATCCACACACCGGTGGCGAAGGCTGCCATGCAAGATGCCAACCTGCACACCAGGAGCAATTTGGGGTTCAGTGTCTTGCTCAAGGACACTTTGATGGGGGAGGAAGCGGGGCTCGAACCAGCAACCCTCTGGTTGCCGACCAATAGCACTGCCTTCTGCACTACCATCTTCCCCAATAAAATGCTTATTGTTGCAAAATCAATATGTCGCTAAATCAATGTGTGTTATACATGACCGGTTAGAGCAGTGTGGTTTACATTATTACTCAGACTAATGCCAGCAACGATGGTGAACGTTTAAACAGATGGTGGGTCCTGTTTGAATGTGACCTCTGACCTTCCCTCTTTGGTTTGATTACCCACAATGGATCAGCATGTTCAAGGGGGAAGCACTCATCCAATTATGATGTGAAAAAGTAAAAGAACATCAAGGCAGTTGAGGCATCTTGGTTACAGGCTGGTGAATGTGGACTAGTTGGAACACGCCTGTTGTCTTTAATTAACTAACTTTATTTATAAGCATCAGCTTGGGGAGGTGGAACAGCCAGGCCCAGAGGAGGCAAACAATGTAAAGGAGGAATTTCCCATGCTGTACTACAGCCTCCTGACTAGACTTTGTCTCGTGGTGCAACACAGGAAGCAGCCCTGTCTGGCCGGCTGGTATCACTTCTCCATTTCTGTGCAAACAAGGAAGGGCTTCTCCGCTTTGGGACTGAAGCATGACAAATCCCTGAGTCTCATGGCAGCACGAGGCAGCGCTCACGCCCAGCAGCTCCCCCCCAGCACATTGCAGGGGCCCCCATTCTGCGACTCCGCGATTTCACACACCTTGCTGCGTCAGCACGCAGCTGCGCGCTGAGGCCACCACCGAGGGCCCTCCTGATATTTCACGCCACATCAGACTGCAGCTCCCGGGCTGGACGGAATAACCACTGAGCACCATCTTGAGAACCAAGCCATGGGTCATGAGGCTGCGAATGGGCTCTCGGTCACATGGGGTACTGTGGTCTCCCGGAAAAGCCCTCAAGTGAAGAGGTGCAAGGAGACCTCGAGGTCGACTGGGGTTAAATGAAGGAATTGAAGTGAGACTGGGCTTGGCGTACCAAGCCGCTGGGCTGGCATCCTGCAGCACATTTGCTGTGCTTTTAGTGCAGCATTAGATCAATTTCTCCTGGGTCTTATAAAGTCGTGCTTCTCAGGTTTCCCATGCCTTGGGTATAGATGCTAATTTTACTATTAGCATGACTATTGAGTGTTCCGCGGGTCCTACATCAGCATGACATATAAATAAGCTGTTCCTTCTGCTTAAGGAGGACTCCTGATAACAGACAAGCAGGAAAACATCATAACAAAACCATGATAAATTGTCCGACGCCTTCCTGCCATTTGCATTAATCCACAGGATACCTGCAAGAGCTTTCCCCCTATTTCATAAAGCTAAGCTGGACATGACGTCCACCCTAAATGTACCTCTCATATTAGGGTACAGCAGAGTATAAGAATGGCTGAAAAAGCCCTGATACTTTGACCCTCTCCCATAGCTCTGCAATGTGTGAGGCTGTGTGAGTTGATACTGGGGTGACAGATGGGCCGGCTTCTCTAGCTCAAATTAATTTATTCATCTCATAATTTTGAGTTTTCTGCCCAGAGAGTGAGGAATATCCAAAAGTTGGGGATTAAAGGTATACCTCAGATTCCAGGAGCCAGACTTGTCTTACACTAACCAATGAGATCTACAGATCCACAGTTGGTGCTCCGAGGAACTCAGCAGATGTCTTCGCCGGCATAACATCTGGCCGGGGATCTGTTGTACGTGTTGCAGGACTAGCTTTTTCCAAAGGCTCCTTGCCAAGAACTGGGCCACGACTGGGTCAGTTCTTATGAAGCAAGGACAGCCATGGCTCCCTTCTGGCAATCTCAGCTCTGACCGAGCTCTGGGGCGGAACGCTCTGTAATTGCCTCATTGATAGCTGTCAATAAAAACATGGCTGCCTGATAGAGGCTCGTGTCCCTGGCACTTTGTCTTCATTAGGGCAAGGCGGCCTTGACGACAGGTTCATAGATGAGCATCAAGATCCCTTAATTCCCCAGTTTTGGCTGAAACACAGGGCCATGCAGGCAGATGTGTGTGTATGTGGTTCTTAGCGCCCAGGGAGGCTTGCCTGCGGTCTGCAAACTGATACTGATCCATAAGGGAGCTCTTAGCTGCCTTTGCTAATAAACCAGGAAGAAACACATACGAACACACTGGGTTTATAAAGGGAAACTCAGAATGTACTCAAATATCTAACACTGGGTCTGACCAACTCACATCAGACGCTGTATTGTCATGGAACCTGGCACTAAAAAGAAAAGACTGCATATGGAAATAACCTTTGACCTAAACAGAGATTTGACCAGCCAGGAACACATTTAACTGATGACTGTATGGGCTATACTGGCATTGGCATAAATACTTCTTCAGGGTATCAGGTTTGAGCTTACACAGCACATTGCAAAGCTTAAAAAGGAGGAGACTCCAGAATAAATATATGAAAGTACACACAGACAAAGTGGGGCATGCAGAGCTGTCGGTTCGAGCCACCGATATGGTACATGGTCCACAATTACTACTGCAATTACATGATGCAGTGTCATTTTTGAGCACCATATTCCTGGCCAAATGGAAAGACCCAATTATGTTTCATTTGAGGGTTAGGGTTTATCGCGGCGCTGCGGTGGCTAAACACTAAGCAGGAGCTGAGCTCTCAAGATCCAACGCTGATGTTCCCTCAGCATCTCAACGTCTGCTTCTCATATAAACTCGAGAGGGTTAAAAGCTGCTCTGCTGATGCCGAGTCAAGCTGTGTCCCTCAGCAGGCCGACGGTGTCACCCATCGACCATGTACAAGTGTCACAAAGTACATGGATTAGGGACAAGTAACGAGGGAGACATAAAGATCGAGGAGAGCAGTGAATGAAGGGATGTTTAGCACAGACACGACAGAGGAAAGGGGAGTATTTGATGCAGATGAGGTCAAAAAAAAGCTAACATCTCTCACACCCACTTCTGATTCGCCACCATAAGTCAAGTGACATTTAAGGTAAAAGGTCAGATACAGCTACAAAAATGAAATTCCGGCATGAAGATGTATGTTTCATATGATGTTGTCCAAGTTCTACGAAAACACATCCGCCGAATCAATGAAAACTGCAAAATAAGAAATATCCCTGACCGTTGTGTGTGGTCCTCTCTGTCGTCACTCCCAACAACCCAATGGAAAATAATAAAAAAACAAGTCAGCTGAATTTCTGAGCACAAAAGCGGACAAGCCGCTCACTCTGGGTGGCAAAGAGGAGAGGAGAGAGAGATGGGGGGGAGCAGGAACTGTACTCTGGAACAGTGAGAAGGGATGGAGACAAAAGAGCCGTTTTGGCATCAGGACAGGAAAATCACGGGAAAACAAGTTTGGAATCATTCTGCATTTTCCTCCAGAGGAAAAATTGAAGCCAGTCTTAAATTCTGAGGGATATTAAGGCACCGGCAAAGCAAACTACCCTATTGGTCACATGACTCCTCTCCAATCTGGGATCTTAAAAACAGATCTGGGTACACTTTAACATGAGTTCTCCACATGAATAACATAAAAAACAATATTAAGTTCAGATATTTTCCAATATAATTTTTCCTCAAGTGTGTCTGACTGAACTGCATGTCTTTTTTAGAAAATAAATGTTTGAAACCATCCATACATCTTAAATAATCACCTATTCAGTACTGTCTGGAGTCTAGCCCATGGTATGTGCACGTGCACACACACACAGGCACACAAGTTTGTAATAATATCTCTAATACCTGAAAAATGGTCCCCACAATGGCAAAAAAGTGCTTTTTTTGTTACAATATAAACCTAATCCACACACACACACACACACACACACACACACACAGAGGCGACGAGGTCACCAAACCCCCAACACTGGAGGTGTGAGACCACCGTGCTTTTGACCTAAATCTTCATTAATGAAGACCTAAAAATTCACAGTATTCTGCTACTTTGTTCACAGACAAGCTGTCATAAAATGCATCTCGCTCTAAGCAGAGGATTGACACCAGGCAGTTACTGTTCCTGGCTGGCACCCTCAGCGACTCTACATCAGTAGAGATACGCCAGTGTTATCTGTACCTCCAACCCTGCGCCACTCTCCACAAATGCCCTTTACACATTAACCGGACCTTTACCTCTCAAATCAAGTAACCTCGCCTGCACATACAGAGAACAGCCCAGGGGGAAAAACAAAGATCCACACATCCATCGTTTCTTCCAGCCAAATACCTGGAAAAACCATCAGTGTATGAATTTAAAAATAAAGAAAGAGGGAGCAGTGAGATCCGGAGAGGGGGCTGCAAACAGATTAACCTGAGCCTCACGATGGCTGGTGCATCAAAAGAATCAATAGTTTTTGTATTAGAAGTGGTGAAAGAATGTACAGATGCAGGAACAGGCAGCTGGTAGTCAGGAGAAAAGACTGAAAAGCTAACAAGAGTAAAAGACAGAGAGAGACAACTGACCGTACAGCGATTCTCAGCAACTTGCCTTCAACAAGCAAGGAGAAAGTGAAAGAAAAAGATTACGGTGACTTACAGGTACACGGTGATATTTATTATAGCTCTCTAGTCAAACACCACCAACAAACACCAATAACTATCATGCTTACTCTCCAAAAGGGGTCACGACAAGCTCCCTATACCCATCTGTTATGCACTCTTTGTAAGAACTTCTCCGAAGCAGGTAGATAAACCAACTTTCACCCCAGAGAATCAATAAAATAAAGAAGACAAATTACTGAAAAAAGGAAGGAGGCAATGAAGAAAAATTCAAAATGGCTTTCCCACTTCCCCAGAAGGCTGTTAGCTTAGGTGGTATAAACTTCAAACTTCTATAAAATCCTGGTAAATCTATTGCTGCACCCAGTTATACGAAACTGGTACGATTTCACAGCGTGTGTTAGATTGTAAACAGCATTTGGTCCAAAAAAGTATGTAGATTCATATAAACACAAACATCACACATCCATCTGGGTAAACAATGGAAATGAGAAGAAGTTCTTCTACTACATCTGTTTTTGGATGAAAGCTTGACGGGTAGCAGCCTCAACTCACAGCAGGATCTCCTCATAAGCAAGAGCATCTTGGCGAATGGAGATATTAGCAGAAGCCCAAGCTGAGCTACTAGACATTTTTGAGAAGATTCATACTTTGTTTTCATAACGTTAAGAGGTAGTAAGAACTGCCAAACCAGCCACTTGGTGTAGGTACTAGTCAGATCATGGGTCGCCTAGGTGTAGTCAGCCTGTGGTGAAACCTTACCTTCTGGGCGTGCCATCTTCGTGTGGCGGGATGATCACCACCTTCACAGTCACCGATGTACGCAGCAGGTCGATCATCTCTTCATGCGTCAGCGTGGCCACCGCCACCCCGCAGATCTCCACCAGCCGGCTGCCCTGCCGGAGCCCCGCCTGCCAGGCGAAGCCGAAGGGCTCCACGTCGGCCACCACCCCCTCGAAGTTCACATGGAAGCCCAGCTGGCCCAGGCTGTTCCGTCTTAGGGTCATCTCCGAAGTCTCGCAGCCCCTGGTGACCACCTGGCGAAGAAGGGGGCAGGTCTGTGACTCTCACCTTAGAGAGTCCTCGTAGTAACTTACAATGAGGAAGAAACTCAAGGCAAGGGAGGCTATATTCCTCCAGACACCTTCATTCCCAGGTGAATGATCTCCTACGCTGACAGGCATGAATCTCAGCATCTGCAATGTGGTCAAAATACAGGACACCTCACCCAGCGGTGCATTCAGCAGCTCGTTTGTTAAACCAGAGAATATTACATATTTCACGTCAACTTTGTGCTACATGGAAGATACATCAGCCTCATACTAGAAATCTGTTCCATCCCATTCATTTTCTCCGACAGATTATTCAATGCAGAGTCACTGCCAGTCTGGAACAAACCCCAAGATGCTCAGGGCATGTCCATCCATCACAGGGAGGGCACACACTCACACACAGACACACACACACTGATAGTAACTTAGTTATACTGATTGATGGAGTAGAGAGTATCCAGGGGAAACAAACAAACACACAAACATACACACAAACACAGGGAGAACTAGTGAATTCCAGACGTCTGGAGCCAAACTCACAGCTTGTGAGCTCTGAGTCAATAGTGCAAGAGAAAAAAAAAACATATATATTTCATATGACCCTGACAGTCAGTCGACCATTAATTCTGTTGTTAAAATTAAAAGGCTAATTAGAATCAGTTGTACAGAATGTAATGCAAATGATTAGCTAATTGTGAGGAAGAAACTGGTATATAAAATTAGAAACTCAGGTGTGTTTTTCGGCAGTAGGAGAAGCTTACATTTGATTACATTTCAGGTCATTGATGGTGAAGAATGCAGTCCAAGGTGGAGTATATAAGGTGAAAGGATTAAACATCCTGCTGTACAAACACCTATAATGTCAAGTGCTTTGAATGTAGCAGCTACAGCACTTTTGTGTGCCTCTCTCTTCATGAGTATCATGTGATGGGAGAGGACATTGTGGATATTGTGGTGAGGATGCTGAAACCATTTATCATTCAGTGCTTTTGTGTACACAGCATTAGATAGGAAAAAAAAGCAAATAAAACAAAGAGCAAACTATTGGTTAAAATAATGAATCACTTCTTAATCAACGAGAGCTTTCATTCGTTGCAATATGAAAAAAAGGTCAAAAAATAAACAGTGGGGCTTAGATACAAACCCATGGCTGTGTAGCCAAGAAACCTACTGTATCATGGTGGGTGTTTTACACAGCTAACAATCCTCCTACTGAGCCGTACAAACAGTGATGGATCAGGAATTTATCAGTGTTTATAGTGTGATTAAAATAATAAAATAAAATTAACATAATTACAGATAGAGAAAATGCTGTTAAATGCATTGTAGCCTGATAGCTAATACCCTATTTCTTGTTTTCCTATATAAGAAGCATCATATAATTATGATGGAATTACTATTTTTTATGGTACAATACATCGTTAATGCTAACTTCCATTGTTGTATAGGAAACGCACCCCAGATTAGCAGAAACTAACATGTCATGTGAAGTTTACCAGAAGATTTAGATTGATAGAAACTAACACATCACACCAAGTTTAGCAGAGGATGACACATCACGCCCATATTAGCAAAGTTAACACATCACACCCAGATTAGCAAAGTTAACACATCACACCCAGTTTAACAGAAGATGACACATCACGCCCAGATTAGCAAAGTTAACACATCACACCAAGTTTAGCAGAAGATGACACATCACGCCCATATTAGCAAAGTTAACACATCACACCCAGATTAGCAGAAGATGACACATCACGCCCAGATTAACAAAGTTAACACATCACACCTAGTTTAGCAGAAGATGACACATCACACCCAGATTAGCAAAGTTAACACATCACACCCAGTTTAGCAGAAGATGACACATCACGCCCAGATTAACAAAATTAACACATCACACCTAGTTTAGCAGAAGATGACACATCACACCCAGATTAGCAAAGTTAACACATCACACCCAGTATAACAGAAGATGACACATCACGGCCATATTAGCAAAATTAACACATCACACCCAGATTAGCAGAAGATGACACATCACGCCCAGATTAACAAAGTTAACACATCACACCTAGTTTATCAGAAGATGACACATCACGCCCAGATTAGTAAACACATCACACCCAGTTTAGCAGAAGCTCCACTTTGAGATTTTCTTTGTAAAATGTAAAGTGCATTATAAATTACATTTACTATCATTATTACCACATCCCACCCATATTAGCAGAGGTTAACACGATGCCCAGATTAGCAGAAGCTAACACATCACACTCAGGTTATCAGAAGTTGACACATCATGCCCAGTTTAGCAGAAGCTAATACATCCCACCCCGATTAGTAGAGGTTAACACGATGCCCAGATTAGCAGAAGCTAACACATCACACTCAGGTTATCAGAAGTTGACACATCATGCCCAGATTATCAGAAACTAACACATCACACCCAGATTAGCAGAAGCTAACACATCACACCCAGATTAGCAGAATATAACACATCACACCCAGATTAGCAGAATATAACACATCACACCCAGATTAGCAGAAGCTAAAATATCACACCCAGATTAGCAGAAGCTAACACATCACACCCAGTTTAGCAGAAGCTAACACATCACACCCAGATTAGCAGAAGCTAACACATCACACTCAGGTTATCAGAAGTTGACACATCATGCCCAGATTATCAGAAACTAACACATCACACCCAGATTAGCAGAAGCTAACACATCACACCCAGAATAGCAGAATATAACACATCACACCCAGATTAGAAGAAGCTAACACATCACACCCAGATTATCAGAAGATAACACATCACACCCAGATTAGCAGAAGATAACACATCACACCCAGATTAGCAGAAGATAACACTTCACACCCAGATTAGCAGAAGCTAACACATCACACCCAGTTTAGCAGAAGCTAACACATCACACCCAGATTAGCAGAAGCTAACACATCACACTCAGGTTATCAGAAGTTGACACATCATGCCCAGATTATCAGAAACTA
>JABFDZ020000045.1:14049435-14062879 GCA_019775955.2 Pollimyrus isidori | reverse complement strand
TCACACTGAGCAAAGGCTCCCTGGGTTGGGGGACGGGGGTAAGACAGGCTTCTGGATACACCCCATATACTGGACACTGGGTCTGTCCCCAGTCACACTGAGCAAAGGCTCCCTCGGTTGGGGGACGGGGGTAAGACAGGATACACCCCATATACTGGACATCGGGTCTGTCCCCCGTCCTGGACAAAGGGAGCAGAGCCCACTTTGCAGTCAGTGTGCGTCCCCTTTCGGCAAAGACAAGGGGCACTTTCTCATGTGAACCAACATGGCAGCCAGCGCCGGCCCACTGCAGCTCACTTCCTCCCTGAAATCAACAGCCTGCAACAGCTGCCCAACCCACTTGGGCAAAGAGAAGGGAGGCTAAGAAAGCATGTGTGTTCCAAGATTGCCCATGCCTACAGCGCTCCAGCAGGTCTCCGGGGATGGCAGAAGGGCCCAGGCGTGGAGGGTCAGCAGGGCCGTTCACCGACACGCGAGGTTTGTGTTCCAGAGCACGACGTTAGCGCGTGGGGGCGATAGTCAACATGAACACATGTATGTCTGCATGTATGAAACTGCTGTAATTGCTTGCAGTACTAATTTCAGCCATTTAAGCCACATCCAGATCTAATTACCGTTTCTGCGCAGTAAGACAGACCAGCTGCTGAGGCCTTCTACCGTAGAGAGGCGTGAGGCCCGAGCCTTAATTACCGGCTACACGTCGGCCTGGTCGATTACAACGCGGAGGCGCTGCCCCCCGCTGCCCCCCGCGCTCTGATAAACAATGCCGCCTGCTTACCAGCTTGCCCGCAAACGCGTTCGCCCTTGAAGCTTCACATAGAAACAAAGAGAACAGGTTACGGCTGCCACGTCATCCGGGTCCGTCACTCCCCGGAAGCAGAGACGCGTATAATTAGTTTTAAAGACGTCCCAGGTTAGTGAATGCTTCTCCTTGCCCTGGTGCACCCTGCCACTCTGTTTGCGAGCGATATGTTCAGCCTGAGAACCTATTAAGCTTCTGTGAAATGGTGTCCCATTTTTTACTGCCCACATTCAGCAGCGAGGTTTGTTCAGAAGTTCCCGACACATGCCAGACTGATTTAAGGGCAACTCCCCAGTGAGTAAAGCCAGCAGGGATCGGCCTTTGCAGGTTACAGTCCATACTGCTTCCTTCGGTAACAGTCAACTATTACACAAAAGGTTTATGGCATGTCAACGCCTCTGTGGTCAAACATGCAGCCGCACTCTACTTTTCCTCAGAGCTAAATCAGGATAGGGATAGGATAGGGATATCCCAAAAGGATAGGATAGGGATATCCCAAAAGGATCGGATAGGGATATCCCAAAAGGATAGGATAGGGATATCCCAAAAGGATAGGGATATCCCAAAAGGATAGGATAGGGATATCCCAAAAGGATAGGATAGGGATATCCCAAAAGGATAGGGATATCCCAAAAGGATAGGATAGGGATATCCCAAAAGGATCGGATAGGGATATCCCAAAAGGATAGGGAGATGGATTTGAACAAACTCATTTGTCCCGTTCACAAATTTGTCATCAATATCAAAATAATATTGTTCTCTTTTAATTGTTATTTTTTCAAATTATTACAATTTAACAGGTAAACAGAAGGCAGTACCTGAAAGACATCCATCTTTCTATGAGGTGATGTTGGAGCCTGGATACCCCCAAGACCCCCAAGACGCCCCTGGAAAGAAGCCCATGACAGGAAATACACACTACGAACAGTTTAGAGATGCCAGCCCCCCAACTGCATGTCTTTGGACGTCTGCCCCATGTAGCGTGAGGCAAAGGCCGTAGACAAATCCTGAAAAACAGTGGCATCTACAGCAGCTCAAGGGCCCCAAACGACCATCAAATACACATAACTTCACAGAGTGAAGGAAAAGAAAGGCGCCCACATCTGCATCCTGCTTCACCTTGAGAGAGTAGTGCTCAAACATGCAAATATCAGTCATTACATCATCCGCAGCCCGTCGGTTTGGCTATCAGACACACATCCGTGTCTGAAATACTGCCAAATAGGAAGTAAAGTCTAGAAAAACAACCCACCTTAAGAACAGCAGATGAACACCAAATTCATTTATTCAGTAAATGTCATTACCAAAGTCATCTACATAACTTGCACAATTATTTATATAGCAGGGCATCCTACTAAAGCCCCTAAGAGTAAGGGTACAACAGGAGAATCCCTTCTTGGGGCGAAGCTGAATGCACTGCATAGAGGTCAACTGTCTGAACCTTTCTGGCTATTTTAGTTTAATGCCTGATATTTTCCTTTTGCAGTGTGGAGGACGGAGCCTGGTGGAGGCAACTAAGTGACCCATTAACCCAAAACGGCCCAGAAATATCCCCTCAAACACACCCCTAGCTCCTGCAGTCATCCTAGAGGATTTGTCCTCTACCCATGATATACCGGGCCAGTCCCAGGGCAATAATGGGGATAAGCCTCCGTTGAACATCCACTACCTTCCATTATGCTTGATATCTGTCACACTGTATTAAAAAGAAACCTTTGTTTCAAATTTTCAATAAAAAGGCCTTTTAATAATCCACTGGGAAAACAAAAGAGAAACACAGGCACCTCAAGGACAGGCTGTCCTTTTCTGGTTGACAGCAAATCGTTTTCCAGAGCTCTCCTTTTGTTTTTTTTTTCTTTTTTTACTTATTTTTTCTAAATGTCAACTGTCATCACCTCTCAGAACAGATCTGCGAGCCAACTGAAAGGACTGCCAAGTGCTGCTCTGCCTGCGCGGCATCAAAAGTTGTGTAACAGACCAACAAAAACTAGACACCAGCCGGCTTATCCTATTTGAGAAATTCCATCTATTTCTCAAACAAAGTTTTACTGGACTTCACAAGAAACCAAACAGCTCATATACTAATGCCAGTTTCATTCATGCAACCACAGAATAGGTGGCCAGTCTTCCTATTTATATTGTAGGATCTTGTAGGATTTGCAGACATAAGTTCATATCATTGTTTCAACTAGATGACTTATCTCCACACCTCTGTGGTTTGATTAAACTAGGGTGAAATAGTCACTGCATCAATCTGGATCCTACTGGTGGACAATATGGGCTAACTCAACCAACATTGCATCATGATTGCCACATATGGCATTGTTATTACAGCTGAGAGGGGCTTCCCTGGAGCCTATACAACTCATTGGGTGTTTCTAAGTAATTGGTACTTTCAAACCCCCGAGTAGGGAATGGGGACCTAATAGGTGTCACAGGTACTTTGTTTTCCTATTTATGTGTGAACTTCCTCCCATTAGATGAAACTACACCAGACATTGATGCCACCACTCTTCTGATACAGCAAGGGGTTTCATCTTCAGTGCACAAAGCCCTGAATAAACAGCTCAATGCTTGATTATGAACACTACTTTCACCTGTTACCCAGTTTATGTAAGCCAGATAATCTGCTGTAGGGGACATTGGTTGGTGCTCCTCTGGGACTTGATCTTTCAACCTTTAGGTCACTAACCTAGTTCTACTGCAACTTCTGTGCAAAAATATCCACATTGCTTGTACAAATGTTGCGGTAAACACAGAGTGCTGTGTACAGTAAACATGGCTGCTACAGTAATTAATCTTCTAACCAACGCAAGTCCATCGCTAATAACTGCAGGTCAGAATGGCAAATTTAAGCCAGTCTGCATCCACGTCATCTCCATTCAGTAACCTACTTCTGCATCACTTGCAAGGCTGCTTACAAAAGATGTAATGTGGAGAACTGATTGTATCGCAGCTCTAAGCAGCTGGTGACTGACCACAGACCAGGCAATCACACTCACGATATTTAGGTAAAAGTTCTGAGGAAGGAGAAGAGTGCAGTTAAGAAGGATGTTTAGAGTCCCAGAGATATTAGAGGTATTAGAATCAGATAATGGTTATCTAAAACCTTCATAAACCATACAACAGGAAGGCAATTTGATATTCAAAAACAGCAAGCAACAGCGTCATGGGTTGTTGATCCTCTATTAGGCACACACAGCCAGCCCAGAGCACCTCTCAGCCAGCATCTGAATAGGCGTTTGGTCTTTTGTGTGACTGGCATCTTTCCATTCCATTACATTGCTTGTAGCAAGGCTAACATACTCAGCAATTCATGCACTCCGGTGGGTCTGAGGCACTACTGGCTCATCCAATAAAATAAAAACAAGACCCTTTTGTTCTTCTGCAGCCGGGAGAACATGCTTGATGATGCTGCCATTTGTTTAGCCACACTTGTTTGTTTTAGCAAATGGTAATTTAGTCTAATCCAGGCTATAAGAAAAGCTTAATAGTTAATTAGCTATATCTGCGTTTCCCAGGTCACAAGGTCATATATGTGAAGGGTCATAGCCTTCAATTCCCCTTATGTGATCCAGTAAGCACCCAAATACAGGTAACTGGGGTGACAGAAACATCACCCTCCGATGGTGGATTCCAGGAGACCAAAAGGCAATGCTAACAGACTGCCGTCAATCACTAAACTTATTGCTGGTCTATGAAGAGCAATCATCCCTGCAGCACTGGATGCATCTAGAGTGTCTATCTCATTGATCGTGCTGGACAAAGGAACACAAACACGAGTGGAAAGAGAAAATAGTTAATCCTCCCTTAGAGTGTATGTGTTAACATGCCGGTATTAAACATTGATAGGCATAAACGAGCTGTGGGGTGCTGAAAGATCATGGGGAAAACAGCAACGGCACAGTGGTAGCAATGCTAAAAGCTACTGCTAGAGAAGATCCGTTTCCACACACCATTCCAAACCTCAACCCTGGCAGCCCCTTTGATATCCTGCTCCCAATTAAATCCACCAGCTGAAAGGTGACGCAGCTCCCATTCTTGCGCTTGGATTGGAAAGGGTGCAGACTAGGTAATGTCTGTCTGCCTTATTGGCCAACTCTGCTCACAGTGGCTGTTCATTTCCTCTTCGCCCAGAACTCCAACATGTTTCTAAGCCTTAAAATATTACTGTGTCCCACTGGATTTGCTCCTGCGTGCAAAAAACACTGTAGTGACAAACTCAGCCATATAATTCGGTCATTTTAGGCTCTCTGACTACAAGCCTTCCTATAATTTAGGTCCTAATTAAGCCTCTTGAAAATACAATGACATTGCTGCGGCCTCTGAGCCTGATTCATGATAATAATTCCAATTATCCAAGAACAGAGCAGGTCACCGCCTACTGACCACTGTATGGAGCTCGGCCAATCTCTTTAGTTCTGTGGGCTAATAATTGTGCAAAAATAACAGTAAAACAGAAAAAATGCATATAATTTACATGTCTCATGCACATCTTTTATATAATTTACTACTACTAAGCCAAGAAACTTTACCATCTGAAAGAACACCTGCAAAATATGGTGAAAAATGTATTGATAGATGGTGAATTACGCATCCTGTAAACATCCGTATTTCCCCTCAAGCTGTATGGTGAAATCAGGAAGTCCTTATAAAATTATTCATCAACTAGTAGGTGGATCCTAGAGGCCGTCCCCTCTGTGCTTTACAAGCCTCTCTTTCAGTATCCTGCTGGCCTCCAGCCTCTGTCACTCCTTCCTCTCTTTCGCTGCGAGGCCTCCAATTGGCTCTCTCTGCTAAGCCTGTGTGCTCCACGCTTCACACTGCTCTAGGCTTCCTGTACCTTTCAGAAACTGCTGATACAGTGAGTGAGTGACTGGCAAGGGGACGCAGAATAAATCAGAAAACCAATGGGAATAGATGGTGTGGTTAGAATAAAATCCTGCCTTTGAATAAAACTACACATTCAAATAATCTTACAGAAAAAGGTTCGAAAAACAAGGAACGCGTCACGTTCATGTCAGGGCATAAGTAATGCAACTCTTGCTTACTTTAGGAAACTCTTCCGTGAATATGAAGTGCCGTGCTTTTAACGTGGCTCGTCACAGCTGAACACCCATCGCTGGACACAAAAGTGATGAAGAAGAGTGTCACAAGAATGACACAGCATGGAGGAATCCTGCTGGTCTCACACTCACCTTTCGCTCCATGCAATAGAAAGTAGGACTGTTGGCCGCCGGTGGTGGGGAGCGTCAGTTCTTATCTCGCTTCATGTGCGGACACACTAGTCTTTGTTTGCCACTGTCTGCTGTGGTAAGCCTGAGTTATCAAAAGCCACTTTCACTGGTTAATATGTGAGCTGCTGAAATTCTCTTAGTTATGTTCCATACAAAGGGTCAGACATCCAGCATTCCACAAGCAGGGTATCGCGGAAAGCCATCAAGCACAAAACCAGGCGCAGATAATGTAAACTTCCCTAGAAAGAAGAAACAACAGACCTATTAGAAGAAACCAGGCTAAGCTTAATAACTTCATAATGATAATGGGATTATGGTAAGAGCATGATTACAGACATGGTGTAGAGGGCTTCATAAAACCAGTATGCACATGTTCATGAAACACAGGCCCAGATCAGAGGTGCCACCTGACAGACAGCCCTGCCCCCTCTGACCTGCCCCACTTAGCAATGGCGAGAGGCCTCTCCTTCATTTCACAAGGCAGGATGGGAATAAAGGTTTCCCGGGGGGAGGATGGGAATAAAGGTTTCCCGGGGGGAGGATGGGAATAAAGGTTTCCCGGGAGGAGGATGGACTGGCCCTCCACGCTGGAAAGGCTGCTTTTCCCCACAAGTGGGAAATGGACAGATCTACTTTTGTCACCGGGTTTGTCTCTTTTAAAGGGACAGTGGCCTATTTTCCAGAATAATTAGGGATTCTGTACAGGGTGAAAATGTGAGCTAGTGTAGAACTCATGGCATTATTAAGAAAAGGTTTATACATTATAAGTATCTTACTATGAAGAGACCCATGAGACTTCACAGCCATCTCTCAACACAAATGGCTACATGTCATGTCTGCATAGGTGGACATTAGGTTCAGATTTCAGGCAGAGATACACAACTCAAAAAATGTCAGCGATCATTCTCTCCCCACCCCGAAAAAAACAAAACGACCGTCAATGCTACTGTGACCCAAAAAGGACATCCGAAAACGGTACAGCCTGCGAGCCAGGCGGACGCGGGCTGGAGTGGAACCGTGAAGGGGTTAATGAGGAGAACTCCTGCCCCTCCCCAGCTGTTAGGGTGCCTGGCACTGAAAGCAGGTTGCCAGGCGCCTGCGAGAACAAGACGGATGCGGCGCTTAGCGTGTTTCTCCAGCTGCATCTCGCCATGTCCGTCATTCTGCTCAGACCCTGTTACACTGACGGTGCGGGGGGTTGGGAAATACAAAAAACTTTTACTACCATATTGCCATCTGGCTGTTGTTTAGGTATCACCGATCAAATGAGAGTCTTTTTGTGGTAAAAAAATGGAAGAACGAGGAAAGGCAGAGACTTCGTCAGAAGTGACGTCATGGGCCCTTTTATAAAATCTAGCACTTGTTTCCAGACACCCAGCAGATGTTTGGGTTGTGGGATCCAGCACCAGATGCCTGTCACGGCAGGTGAGAGTCAGTGAGGGGCAGGAGCAGAGAGTCGCATGACCCAACATCAACGCGGTGCCATCTGCCACCCCTAAAACCAACATTAATGGGACAAGTATGGCCAGGGGCACCTAACCTTGCTGATTAAGGACACATGCTACAGAAAGTGAGGGCTAAGTAGGAGAGCCTAATCATTTGCAGGAATGAAAGGGGATTCGAAATAACATATCAACTTTAGAAATTGATATTGCAATACTGGAGACTGAGAGAATAATGATTAAAATTAAAGAAACCATAAACAATCACAAAAAATGACGGTGAACCACCAAGAACTAGGCAGGACTCTTCAAGCCTGGACCTCAATGCCAAATCCAGGCCTTGTTTTCAGGTCTCCCAGGTAGGTTTGGCACTTTTCTGATTGGCCACAGAGGCTTCACATCCAGCTCACAGGTAAAGGAGGCTGGAAGATCAGCAGTGTTTGGACCTGAGGACTAAGCATTGAATAACCCTGAACTAGGCGATGCAGAGACATGCATGAAAATATTAACTGTAAAAAGAACATTGTTCATGCACATTAATCCATTTCCCAATGAATGATAAACATTAGTAAGATGATACAAACTGTATCATAATCATTGTCCCTGGAAGACAAAGTAATAAAAGATAAAATAGGCCTAGTACAGAGACCATGAATGAATCCATTGATCAGCAATCAGAGTGCAATCACAGCGCTTAGAGGAACATCACTTTATTAATTCCATTCCAGCCCCATCACAAATTAAGAGCTCTTTAGCATTATAGAAAAAAATGGAAAGAGAAAAGAAGCCTTTCATCACAAAGTACCAAGGGGACCTCCAGACCCCTCCGAATGGTACTCGTGTTTCAGTGCCACGTTCCCAGATACGGCTCGACAGAGATGGAACAACTATCCTCAAGTGGCAACAAATACTAGTGAAACACAGCTACGTGGTCCCATTGGACGGCAAACTTAGAGACACGGTCTCTAGGCTTCAGTCCAATGCCAAAATGTGAGCCCAACCTCCGATGCCGTGAGATCCACCAGATTTAGAGGGAAACACCACGCAGAATGAGACCTCTGATGGATCCATAAAACTGGCTGCAGAAGCTACATTGACAGCAAAGTCCAGCACAAGAATGAGCAGAGCTGCACCCTCCTCAAGGGCAGCTCCAGTGAAGCCCAGCCCAAGACCAGAAGTACGAATGAAGGACAGGAGAAGAAAGGTTCAGCTACGCGATTTTATTCTGTTCTTTCGAGAGTCTTCCTGGCGTTCATCATTCATTCCCCTTTGCAGATGTGCACAGCTGAATTTTTCATGAAATGCCAAACCTCTGTGTCATTGCATTGTATCTTTTTTTTAAACACACACACACACACATATATATATTTCTCGCCAATTATGAACAGGTATATAACATTACAGGCATTCAATAATTCACAGTGAAAGTTTAAATAGGGGGCAACGCAGTGGGTATAGCACTGTTGCCACACACTTCTGGGACCTGGGTCGATGTGAGGAGTTTGCATGTTCTCCCTACGTTGGCGTGGAGTTTACTCCAGGTTCTTATTAACCCCCCGCAGTCCAAAAACATGCTTTTATTTTATTGGAGTTACCAAATTGCCTGTAGGTGTGCACGTGTGAGTAAATGGTGTGTGCGATGGGTTGGAGCCCCATCCCTGCCTTGCACCCTTACTCTCCAGAATAGGCTCTGGGTCCACAACCATGAATAGGATAAAATGGATAGAAAATGGTTGGTTGTAGTTGAAATGGAAAAAAAGTATTCTTAAACGCCCATTTTGTATACCTACGATTCTGATCGATTCAGCATAAACTGCATTATATAAACATATCTGTTATACTTAGAAAGGTATTAAAACATGCCACCCCATTTGTACCACTTCCCTGTATTAGCTTTCAGAATGGACGGATATGACCCTCACCAGAAACCCAAAACTCCCTGGAGGGGCAAAGTGCCCCCAACTGCTGGTATGATTCCTCTATTCACCATGTTTTATGTCCTCCCTAATCCCGGTGTTGTAATCAAGCATGACACACAATGGCCGCCTTTCTTGGTGGAAGCATGCAGCAGCCAGTGATGAAGCACCCACTATACCTGCAGTAATAAGCTTAACTGTAAAGATGTAAAGCTCGCAGTTAAAGGGGCCCGACATCTCCCTGCACACGCTACTGAACAGCCACAAATAGTGTGGCGGTCAGAGGACACTCAGAGCTGATAAAATGCATCACTCATTGCGAGTCATGCTGTACACGAAGACTAACAGCCGTATTCCATAGGCAGCCCTGCCGGGCCGTTGATAGGAGCACAGCGACCGACAAAGCGGACCTCCGGCAGCTCCGCTATCGAGGCGAGTGAAAGGGAAGGGCAGAGGTCACCAGTGACACCAGGTAGCTTCCATGACAACACTCAAAGCAAACCAGGAACCAAGGTGCAGCTCCGCTGCAAGCTCGCCTGGCGTCTTTGTGGTAAAGCGATAGCGCTCGGCATTGGTGAAGTTAGGGTGAGACTCGCCAGACGGGACGGCTCTAACTGCAAGGGCTTTTCCCCCTTCATCTCCCCTTCCAGCCTCCAAATGACATTCACTCCAGCGTTACTTTGTCAGTGACGGCTTGTCTTTGGCGTTCGTGTAAGCGGTTTTTACACATGTAATTACAAAGACAGACTTAAGAATGAGTTCAAAGCAAAAAAAAAAAGAGTGATGAAGTCATTTTGAATTCCCTTTGGTAATATAAACTCTGATATACCAGGAAGGAATTCCAAACTTTTTTAACCCTGAAATTATAAGATTAAGGACAGATTCCTTCACCCATTGTTTTACCCATGAAGACAATGGGCTTTTTCGTACAGAGCCGTAACACGAAAATAGTGATAGACAGAAAGTTTCAGAACCATTAGTGGGTGGGACTACGGTGGACTGTCAGTCACTGTATTGCTCAGTCCAATAGAAACCAACAGAACTTCTTACGAGCAATGGGATATACCTGACTGAAGATGCACAATAATTTCACCCCATGTGGAATTAAATTCCCCATTTCTCCAATCACTAACTAATAATAAAAAAAACATATCAAAGAGTTATTTAATATACATCCAAATCATTTTTTAAATTAAAAGCTGGAACCCTGCACATTTCCTTTGTAGATCTAATAATAGTATCACATTTACACACAGTATGAATTATAGCTAAAAATCCTCTAGTGGCAGCAGGGAATTTGTTCCCTGTTCTCCATAAGTACTGGGACACTAGATAGTTATTTTTACTGTACTCTGAAACCATCTGGATTGGAGATGAATGAGAGGCACAAATTCAAAATGTCACTTGGTGTCATTTCTGCGCAATTCTGGGCATGTATGTTTTAACATTTCAGAATAATAGCTCGTTGTTTATAGTCCTTCCAGTATGGGAAGCATGTACTGCGAGCACTGGCTGACAGGTGATTCTTATTAGGTGTGTCATGTTGCAATGACTGTGCATGTAAGAGAACTCTTGGTTTTAGCCTCGGATCTTTATTTGGCTGGCTATAAATCTACACGAAGTTGATACTGACAGTCTGGAAAAGATTCAGTCAGAACTACTGCATAGAAATCAGACAGACAAACTCGCCAGATTATCATAAAAAAGAAAGAAATCAGCGAGAATCAACCAGTCAAGCCATGTGGAAAAGTAAAGATCTAAAATGCTAAAATGTGCATTACTGGCCAGCAGCCTAAACACATTAGGGGTGAAAACATCAACTAATGTCAAAGCACTTTGAGAGGCGATTTATAAAATCATTGAAGACACACTGAAAAATCTCTTATCTCATATTATGTAATGTAATAGGGCCATTCTGTTTTTGAAGTCAGATATATGAGACCCAAATAAACCTCTACCAAAGGGTTGAGATGATGCAAACATTCTACCTGACCTTTAAAACAGGCTGGATGTTGTACCATTGGTTTTCTACTGATCCAGCATCTTCATCTTTATTCACCACATAACTAACGAGAACATTTTAAAACAAATTTGAGGAAGCACTTCTTTACACAGTATGTAGTTAGAGTATGGAATAGTCTTCCTGCTAGTGTAGTGGAAGCTAAAACCCTCGGTTCCTTTAAATCAGAGCTAGATAAGATTTTAACAACTTTGAGCTATTAGTTAAGTTCTCCTCAAATGAGCTTGATGGGCCGAGTGGCCTCCTCTCATTTGTAAATAGTCTTATGATCATATAACCATAGAAGAAGGACTATATAGACTTCTGCAGAAACTCCTCATTGGCCACTACAGTGGTACCTCGGCTCACAAACTTAATTCGTTCAAGGACACAGTTCGTGACCCAAAAACATTGCGACCTGAATCATTTTTTCCCATTTAAAATAATGTAAATACAAATAATACAAATAATCTGTTCAAACCTCAGAAACACTGAATTTTATTTTTTATTAATGTTTTTCTGTGACTTAAATCAAAATAACATTAATTATACACAAATAATGCTAAATGAAATAAAACAGTACAACTGAGCATACACTTGTTGGCGGGCTGGTCACTGGAAAAACGCCAAAACATGATAAAGAACCACAAAACATCCCCCCAAAAAAACTAAACAGTTATCATTAAAAGACTAACAGTCAAAAACAATACAGTAATGTCTGTTAGTACTGTAAACAAACAATACAGTAATGTCTTCGTTAGTACTGTAAACAAACAATACAGTAATGTCTGCTAGTACTGTAAACAAACAATACAGTAATGTCTTTGTTAGTACTGTAAACAAACAATACAGTAATGTCTTTGTTAGTACTGTAAACAAACAATACAGTAATGTCTTCGTTAGTACTGTAAACAAACAATACAGTAATGTCTGTTAGTACTGTAAACAAACAGTACATTAATGTCTTTGTTAGTACTGTAAACAAACAATGCAGTAATGTCTGTTAGTACTGTAAACAAACAATACAGTAATGTCTGTTAGTACTGTAAACAAACAATACAGTAATGTCTTCGTTAGTACTGTAAACAAACAATACAGTAATGTCTGTTAGTACTGTAAACAAACAGTACGCAGCTTCCAGTATGTGTGAATTGAGAATATAGCACTTAAATAGGAGTTACGTGATAATTTATGTTCTTAGGCATGATGCCGTACACTTCTTCGTGTGTCAGGGGGTTCTTCAGGCTGCTTTTGGGGGATGTTTGTGTGTTCGCAGCCTGAAACACGGTTCACAAACCGGTACAAAAATATTTTCAAACATCTGGTTCATAACCCGATTTGTTCATGAACTGGACTGTTCGTGGGTCAAGGTACCACTATATATTGTAATGCCTCATCGGGAGACACATTACCATGGTAGCCAGGGCCAGTCCAGCTTCCATGTTATAACCATGCTCATAGGAAAGGTATTGATATTTTATCATTAGCTTTGTCAAAAATCATAGCACCATAATAGATCAGGTGATCTTGAAAAATAGGCCTGCTGTTCCATGATTTTCTAGTAGTACCTGCATGTAACAGGTTAACTGGGTAACTGATCTGCATCACCTGTTCAATTACGATGGCTGTTTTAAACCTTCTACTTCAATCAGGCACCACATATAAATTAGGAAAGGTGCAATAAAGAATGCCAAATAACATTGTTAATGCGAATAAATGATCAGGACGGGAATGCTAACTGAAGTCTATGAGCTGCATCCAAAATATTCTGCATTCTCTCGAAACCTTATGGCACTCAAAAAAGAAAAGCAATACATTTCTTTGCCTGCAAACCAACGTGGACTGGTGCTTCCCCCCTACAGAGAACAATCAGATCCTACGTTAAATGTTTGCAGGACACCGCTGTGAATAAATCAAAAACACAAACTCATAAGCTGAAGCTGCACCAGGGGGGGGGGGGGGGGGGCCGCCCCCCCGCCCCGCCCCCGGCCCCGCGGGAGAGCCACCGCCAGCGGAGCACCACCGCCCCCCGCCAGCCCCACACAACA
>JABFDZ020000045.1:13999141-14013201 GCA_019775955.2 Pollimyrus isidori | reverse complement strand
CCCCACGACGACACGGGGAGAACATGCAAACTCCACACACATGAAACCAGGCGGAGACTCGAACCCGGGTCCCAGAGACGTGAGGCAACAGTGCTAACCACTGCACCACCATGCCGCCACAATATATCTTGCCTACAATTTAACTCAATATATTGTTTTTGCTATTTATTTCTCCAGTACTAGCTGGAGTTCAGCAAATAATTCAGCAAAGAATACAAAAAACATGAAAAAGTCCAGCTGTGAGTAGTTATATTTCTGTGGGCGGGCCAAGATTTCAATTAAAAGTAACTAAAAGTAATGATCCCAGTGTGGGTCTGCTTTGCTGGCCAGTTAGCAAGTGGTTAAAACCAAAAAACTACCGTGACCAGATTTTTGACGGAGCGATCTGCCAAGCGGCAACAATAGGAAGAACAACAGGGCAGTAGTCTTGGTTACCTGCAGAATGTCCTTTTTGTGCCGGTAGAAATACAGCGACTCTTTCAGCAGCAGGGTGTGGAAAGTGGTCCAGGTGGCCTTTAAGTACGAAACCATATCAATGACGCGCAGTAGAGAAGGCAAACTGTGCTTGCATTGTTTTGATGTGGCAGGATCTGCACTGATGGTCTGCTTTTCTATGACCGTGTTTTTCATTAAACATCATGAACGCAGGAAAAACACTGAGCCATTCTCTCTACCAAGAGGGTCAGAGAGTGCTCTCAAATGCATCATTTTGGAGAGGAGCTCCATACAAACACTGTGTTATCACACAGTCCAGCTGTCTTGGCCTTACAGAAAAGTGTTCTGCCTAGGATTTTTATAAATTGTCTTCTTTGCAAAAGCTTTAGAGCTTATCTTGCTCTGGGTCACAGGTTTACCAAATAATGTAAAAACATTATTATTTATTCTTAAATAAGTACAACACCCATACCTATTTTGATTTTTATATGCATATTTCTCCTTTCTATAGCTATCCGAACACTCAAAGCCCTGAAATGAAAAGAGAGGATATTATTTCTAAACATAAAATTCTATCCCCTTTTATATTTCGATTGCTAACTGATCTGATTTTTTTCAGATCTGGTACTGGGATTCTACAGTGTTATATTAGTTAGTGTCTGGGTTCCTGACTATGAAGGGAAAATGGATTAATCCAAGTCGGTATGTCCTCATTGCTATTTAGCATTTTGCCATATTCCTCTTACTACATGAATGCCATTTCCATTTAAAGTGTTTGGGGTGTAACAGATGGGAATGCTATGGAGATAGTATTTTACACTGGAAATAGTAAGGCTTTTGCATACGGAACCTTAACACTCTCAAAGCAAACATCACGATTATCACAACCATCCCAACATCACAACTATCCCTCACCTTTCCTGCAGTCTCTGAGTGACGCATCATCTCCAGAACCCCATCCATGGAATGGACCTCCTCATTCTGGAGAAGGTACACATGCAAAAATCCACAATCACTGAGTCAGTTTGTAAATATTTCTTTTCATTGCATACATGCAGGAGACATGATCACACAAGACCTCAGTGTGGTACTGATGGTATTGAGGCAACATTCCAAATGACATACCCTGAGCCCAATATTCATTAAAAACACATAGATAGATAGATAGATAGATAGATAGATAGATAATCAGTAAAAGTAGTTATATAAAACCATGTTGGCAATTACAATCTAAATTATTATCAAGTTACAAATTAAAATCACAGTAAGAAAGTATAACTTTAAAGTATTGTGCAAATAACAATCTGGGTTTTTACCCTTTTGCAATAAAGTGTGGGATTATTTCCAAACCTTAAATGTACTAAAAGTATCTTTGTTTATTATTGGAATTCTAGGTATATGGAGAACTTACTTCCTCTCCAAGAAATGGCACAGTAATCCTGAAACACATAGTCTCCTTTTGTGCAAGACTTTATGGTCTTATAATGAAAACAAAACTTCTGAAATACTTGTATTCAGATCATATACCAAGAATGCCCTCTACTGGTCAGTGAATGTACTGCTTCGGCATGATATTTTTTCTACAAGAAGAAGTCCAGTCTCCTGAACAGATTTGAATGAACAGCAGGCTCACTGGTTGTTCCTGTTGAGAACTTATTTATTTATTTTTACCACAAGAAATTTTTATGGATGATGTTTCAGTGTTCTGCATACACATGACATGAGATAAAAATATATATTTAGATATTACAAATACAGACAGTTGAACTGCTGAAACCTACAAATTCATAAGTGACTAGAATACCTTACCATTGAAGAGGAGTTATTGTGGTTAACATTATTTCCACCTATGCCTTTTTCCATCTTCCATGAAGTATTATGGCAGTCTGTACTGGGAGATGTTCCTAGACTGAAAGCTGACTGGTTTGTCAGTGTTGTGTGTTGTCTCTGCTGCTCTTTTAAGGTAGGACTTTGCCAGGATGCATCTTCTATCTGTACGAGGTTTTCCTTCTCTGGGTTCTGCTCTTTGTTGTAGCCCAGATGGTTCT
Source organism: Pollimyrus isidori (assembly GCA_019775955.2). NCBI lineage: Eukaryota > Metazoa > Chordata > Actinopteri > Osteoglossiformes > Mormyridae > Pollimyrus > Pollimyrus isidori. Next base: position 14,010,718 of record JABFDZ020000045.1, on the reverse strand, counting down.
GTATACAGGTTGGCAGCTTAAACTCTGCCACCAGGAGGTTGTGCGTAGACACAGTAACCGGTTTCCTGTAAAGCTGGTCCTGATGTGGGGGGGGCAGCTTTCTTGACTGTGAGGTAGGAGGGGGGGGCAGCTTTTCATGGACACCCTGGCAGGTTCTGTAGCCATTGAGTCGGTTCCAGATGTCCTTCAGCTCTGCCTCTTCCTCTTCGAACTGTCCATGATCTGGATGAATGGTGCCCAGCACAACCCCATTTCCCGATTCGGAGGAATTGCAACTGTCTTCTTTATGAACAGTAGTGACTTCCCTCTCCAGTGATCCTACTATCTCTCTTGTTTCCTTTGGAACAGGACCACCTGCAACTTTTCCAGCAGTGAACTTTACATTTTGGCCAAAGTCAGCTGAATTCTCCTTCTTGGTGGCAGACGTCTTGAGCGACATGGAAGTTAAGCTAGCGGCTGAGCAGCTCACCTGACCTCTTAGCCACGCAGCAGGTGAATGGTATATATGTCCGTTCAGATCCCGGATTTTGGTGTGAACACTTGGACATACGTGATTCACTTTGAATGAGTTTGACGTGTACCCAAGGGCTTTTGTGTTACCCTGCTTATCCTGATTCTGTACATGGGTACTTTGGCTGTTACTGTTTAGCTTTGCATTAGAGTGCCCCAAGGGTAAAAATTTGTCCCTATTTTGGTTTGCTTCCTCAGATGGAATATTAACGCCAGAGAGACGGCCGAGTTGGTCTGACGTGTCACTCTGTGAAGTGCAGCAGAGATGGTCCTGGGTAGTCTGTTCTTTTTCAGGTAGGGCTGCACATGGGGTTAGACCTAACGCAAGGTTCAAATCACAATTTTGTGGCTCTGGACCTTGACACAAGTCTTCTTTGCAGGGCATTTGCTTTTGTTTGATGATTTTCTCAGATTTGATTTTTTCTCCTTTGTGCTCTAATGGCAAGTGTGACATTTCGAAAGTGCTTAATCCTTGGTGTTTGTCTGTATTCAAATTTTGGCCCACATTGTTACTGAAGATGTTCTTGCCATTTGCCTCTGGCAGGTCTACGTTGATGACAGCTGGAATGCTGGGAATGTGGCCCAAGTCCTTTGGAAGGTCAAAGCTCAAAGTTGAGCCAAGAGGGAGATATCTGCATTGATTCTTGTCACACTTGCTGGGGATTTTTCCATTTGAACCAAAACAATCCCCTTCATGCTTTGTAAGAATGTCCTTTGCGACCGGGTTTTGGAGATCGGACAAACAATCCCCTTCATGCTTTGTAAGAATGTCCTTTGCGACCGGGTTTTCGAGATCGGACAAACAATCCCCTTCATGCTTTGTAAGAATGTCCTTTGCGACCGGGTTTTCGAGATCGGACAAACAATCTGTGTTAGCAAGCCTAGCTTTTGGCTTTTTCTTTTTCCATGTATCAAGTGGCCAGGTAAGGGTGCTATGGAGAGGCCAACTATGAACGAGATCCAGGTCTTCTGGATCCACTCCCATCATGCTCTGGATGGTGTGTCTGTGTGATCTCTTTTTCCTCTTCTCACTTGTGCTCTTCAAGGTGCTGAACGTGGAACTGGAAGCACACTTAGCTGTATCGTGGGAGCAGGTGGTGGCAGAAGGGCAGATGGATCCCTGGGCTTTGCTAACAATGTGGGTCAGAGGGCCAGTCCCAAGCAGAACATCTGAAGCTTGCTTCTCCTTAACTTGCAAATATGCACTCACCTAGTGAGAAAGTAAGACATCACATGGTCTATGGTCTGCAATGCATGCATCAAATGTAGAAGGTACCTGCATAACTGAAAGATGTCCTGAGTGCAACAGCCAGCCTCATTAACTAGATTAATGAATTAAACTAATGTAAATTCCTGTGTTCCTTGGGAAATAGTCTGCAGGATGTAAATCGACGTCACACATGATAGCAAGTTGAGAGCTTGTGTGCTGCTAAGACTAAACAAGTGATAATCAATTATTTAGTACCCATGCAAACAAAATGTTACTTCTGCTTTGTTATGGTAAATGGACTGCATTTATATAGTGCTTTTCTACTCTTCCGAGTACTCAAAGCGCTTTACAGTTCATGCCTCACATTCACCCATCCACACACCGGTGGCGGAGGCTGCCATGCAAGGTGCCAACCTGCACACCGGGAGCAATTCGGGTTACAGTATCTTGCTCAAGGACACTTTGATGGGGTCAGGAGGAAGCGGGGCTCGAGCCAGCAACCCTCTGTTTGCCGAACGATAGCACTGCCTTCTGCACCACCATCTTCCCCAATATGAATCAGCAATACACCCTCATACCACACTTTCAAGGCCATGTATTACTACACTCATGCGCTCCACAGGACTTGATCAATATCACATGGTGTTAAAAGCACTCACACACAGCTGCAATGGTTTGACCTATGACCTGCTTGACTAATCCTATGCTGCCACATTCATAAATCATATTCAGTGATGTGGGCCCCCGAATGTCTTGCTGCACATTCCTCAGCTAATAGTCACACTGCGCCTGGCCTCTGTCCTGCTGGGAAGCAGTTCAAAGTGAACTGCATGGGAACTGAAGAAGGAGGTCATACCATACAGGGCAACCTAGCAAAACATGGAGGCTAACACACGCCAGTGGTACGGCATGTACGGGACATAAGTAATGGCATCAGGCAGGTACAGAGCAATCAAAGCACTGTCAGGTTCCACTGCACTTGTCTTCTACACCAACTGTTTCCCAGCCCAGTCTTCAGAGATCCCTAGACACTCCACATTTTTGCTCCCACCTGGAGCTGGGAGGGAGCAATAATGTGGGCTGCTGGGAGTCCACGAGAACCAGATTGGGAAACACTGTTCAGCACAACTAGAGCTATGGTTAAAATCCCAGGCCTTGACCTGCTGATCTGAACAATTTCAGTCTGCCTATTCTGAAAAGAAATACTGTGGTTTTACTCTCAGCTAAAACAGATTGAAATCATTTTAGATGCATTGTTTCCTTGCTATGAAATAGTGATACAGAAAGCTGTACACATAAAAGAAACACATCACTGTTGTCAACATTGATCATAGTTCCTGTATGTAGAACCTAAACAACTGTGTAGAACATAAAACGGCCTGCAAGAACAAACCAACATCCGAAGTCTGTAGGGGCCAAGCCTGTAATTCCAGCAATTCCGCCTGTTTGCAGGTTCACACTCCTTATGGTCTGCGAACTGCCTCCGGCGCACAACAGATTATCTGTGTTTGTGTGAGCACCCACTTAACCGAATTAGGTACTTTCTAAGCAATTTGAGTCATTTGTTTGTCGCTGCAAAATAGGAGCATAACACATTCAGATCTGATTGAAAGTTTTTTAGTACCATGCAAATAAAAAACAGTGATTTTGTCCTTTCCCACACAAAGAAACAACATTCTATTTGAATTAGGCAAGACGACTTCCATCCTCCAACCAGAATACACAAAATGCGCCACATGAAACAATTTCAAAAACATTTTTGTGCTTAAAGATAATTTTATTAGGTTAAAATGGAGCAGACCGCCAACTTTTCACGTTCTTTCCGAATTACCTTGTATGGCTCGTTAATGATTCAAAGAAAATCCTAGAGACTTATGAAAACACTTCACCATGAATTGCATTTGTGCTCAGGACTTATGCACCATACCTGACAATTCTCACCGGTCATATTATCCATCCAGTATGAACAAAGGGAAGCTTCCAAAAAAGCAACCTCTAAATCTAATACAAAAACTGCATGAAAAATAAACACGTACGTAATTCCAACCTGGAGGAGAGATGCATCTGGGTTTGTAGTATAATATTTTCTGAAGGTATCTACCCTGATCGAGGCTAAATTACTGGAAAAGTGGCTGACATGCGTAAACCGACACATGTGGAAAATTAATGTTTGCTTTTTCCTTTAGTTGCGGACATTACTGGCATGAGCGACAGAGCAATCTGTATATTACACTCTTCTGTCACTAATGCTAAAATTAAACTCACAAATTGCATTCGCCTCGGCACAATTGACGGACAACTGGTTTGGTTCCAATACTCTTTGTGCTCTCGTGTAGCTAATCTCTGTTTGCATGCTACAGTATGTAATGTCCCTTGGGGTATGTATGCCTGGATTGCAAATTTACAGATAACGACGTAATTTAAGGCGTGCAGATTGGGCCGGAGCGCGGCGCTCACGGCTCGGTGCTGAGGTGCTGAGTTAAGCGGCACCGCCACTTGGCGGAGGAGCAGCGGAGCGTGTTCTCAAGCGCTTGGCATTCGCCGCCACCTGTTACCTCTTTAGTGCTCTGAAAATAAATCCTTCTCTTTCTCTACCGAAATTATTTTTCCAAAAAGCCCCCGGCGGGACCTCTGTCTTCTTTTTTTAAACGACAAAGAGGAAAAACTCAGCTGGCTGGGTAATATGATGAAAATACACGTCAAAGATGAATACAAAAGCAGCAGATAGAGACGTTATTCCCCGTGAGGGAAAATCACTTTTTTTTTCCTTTGCAGCTGTTGTCAGAGTTACTGTAATAAAGTAAACACAAAACAGGCAGCGTAAGAGTAAGGTACCCTGTGTTTGGGTTCAGAAGCAGCCACCTGCTCTGGGACGTCGGGCTCCTGCAGTTGGCCTCCCCCTGACTCTGCAAAGCTGAGGACCAGGTTCACTGTGCCACCCAGAGAGGGAGCTGTGGGTTCAATCAGGACAAAGACCGGAGGCTTGGGTGTCTCTCTCTGGAGAGGGCTTGTATTTGGTGACTCCTGTTTGGCGTGCACGGGTACGGACTCGGAACACAGTTTATTCAACCCGTCGTCACAGCTGTCGGCTTCCAAAAGAACATGACAGCAAGCGGAGGGATGTGAAGAGACGGACGTCTCTGTTGAAGGCTGGGGCTCTGACTGAATTGGCTGTTAAGAAAAAGACTTACAGGGTTAACCTATCTTTGACTATATACAGAAAATGTTCAGATAAAGGAAACCAAGCATCTTAGCTCACACATCAACATGAATCATATTTTGCAGTAATTCAGTTCATACTAAGTAAAGAACAGTTCTAGATATGTTCTAGGATTTCAGTGTAGTCCAAAATTTCCAAAACTCACACGTTACATTTTTTGTTGTTTTTGAGATGAATATGTTATAATGTTGGGAAACAAAACTCACTCAGTAGTCATGTAATCCACTTTTGTTATATTTACAGAACTTACTTAGTGTACAAAAATGTTCTCAAAAACATATCCTGTGGAATGGGGAAGTTTTGGAAATTGTAACCAAAAATTATCCATCCATCCATTTCCTGTGGCCATCTGTCCTATTCAGGGTTGCAGGGGATCCAGATTCTATTCTAGAATCTACATGTGCAAGGAAGGGAACAACCCAGGATGGGATGTCATCTCATCACATGGCGCATTCACACACCATCACTCACACACCATCACTCACACACCATCACTCACACATCATCACTCACACACCATCACTCACACACCATCACTCACACACCATCACTCACACACCATCCGTCACACACCATCACTCACACATCATCACTCACACACCATCACTCACACACCATCACTCACACACCATCCGTCACACACCATCACTCACACACCATCCGTCACACACCATCCGTCACACACCATCACTCACACACCATCACTCACACACCATCCGTCACACACCATCCGTCACACACCATCACTCACACATCATTCACTCGCACACCATCACTCACACATCATTCACTCGCACACCATCTCTCACACACCATTCACTCACACACTGTCAGACACACATCATTCACTCACACACCATCAGTCACACACCGTCAGACACACACCATTCACTCACATACCATCAGTCACACATGCACACCTACAGCCAATTTGGTAACTCCAGTTCACCTCAGCATGTTTTTATACTGTGGGGGGAAACCGGAGAACTCTGAGTAAATCCCATACATACATGCCAGAGACTCCATCCCTGGTCCCAGCACTAACCACTGTACCACCACAGCACCCCTACAATACTTATTAATTTTGGAAGTTATATCCAATTCTTACTATAACTGTTAGTAATATCAGAACTATACCGACTTGGTTTATGCACACTAGCAAGTCAACAGACATTTCAGCCTAGCTATGCATTACCACAGTACCTTTATCCCTGATGTCAGAGGAGCAGGCGCGTTGTACCCAGGTCCAGAGTTCTGCTTCCTGTGACCCCAGTGCCCTTGGACCCAATCCAGCATGGTCCGGAGCTCGCAGGTCATTTCCTGGATCTGCCGAGGAATCATAACTTTCCAGTCATCCATGACGGCGGGGAGTCAAACCGCTGCGTCCGTCAGATAGAAACGCTGACTTGCCATCTCTGTTAGATGATGTCCCTCATCAATGAGCTTCTGCCCTGCAGCAGTCAGGTCCTGGAACTGCTTGGATTTCTGCTCCATATGCAGCTCCGGGCCTCCATCTCCAGAGCTCTCCATGTTCCCAGAGAAGACACGGTCCTGTGTGAACTCGGGCCACAAGCTAAGCAGAGAGACATTCAGGGAAAAAAGCACGAGATACAAACTATCATCATACTTCACACACTTCAAATTTGTTTTATTTGTTTTTATATTCCGTATGTTCATAATAACACTACACTTCTTACTCATTGAAGTTACCGTGGCAACAGTAATAGCTACCATCAAACAGCATACTTGTGATATTTATGAATAAGGGAGCAGTGGATGCTGGGGCTTGGCGGTAAAAGGACACCGTTCCTGCTCTCCATCACTTACATCATCTCTTGGTATTTGCGAAAGAAATCCTGCAGCTGCCCCAGCTGCCGCAGACGGCCCCGGTTTTCCGCCATGCTCTTGTCCAGCTCCTCCCAGGCCTCCAGAGTCGCCCTGACCTCCTCCCCCAGGACCTGGTCCCTCGTGGGACATGCAGCCTCGCATCGCTCGGCCAGCACCCCAGTTTTCACCAGCTCTGCTCTGATGCTCTCATGCTCCATCTGACGGGGTACAATCCAACAAGACGACCATGAGGGTGCCAGCAGACCTTAAAGCTGCATCTGCATTGTACTCCACCGTTAATAATAACCAGATCCCTTAAATATTTCAGCTGCTGCAACAGCCTGCCTTTCTAACACTTCTGTAGTAATTGATAACACTAAGGCTTCAGTGGGAAAATTCCTGAAAAACCTCCCAAGCTTCAGAGGAATGAGGTGTCTGATTGATAGCTGTAATGCTATTTCAGTGGTAACACTTTAGTTGAGGGGGCACAAACAATGTGTAGTACACCCTTACTTAATGTATTAATTATTACTTAATGTATTAATTAATCAGAAATTAAATGTTAGTTACATACTGGTCTCATGTTTGCTTCAAAAGTAACTATATGAAATACATGAACCGTTATGATGGATTAATGATAAGCAAACATGAGAGCAGTATGTAACTAACACTTAATTTCTGATTAATTAATACATTAAGTAATGATTAATACATTAAGTAAGGGTGTACACATTATTTGTGCCCCCTCAACTAAAGTGTTACCATTTTAGTTAGAGAGGTGAGGTAACAGGGCTCCTCGCGGCATCAGACATGAGATACGGGGGATGCACGTAACATCGGCCCAAACGTGACTCACGCAGCAGACCACCGGAGCCTGAGACCCCCCCACCCCAAGTGCACGCACGCCATCGCACAATGAGGTCTTTTGTTGGCAGGACGTGGCGCTCTGTGTGGCGCAATCACACGCCGCAGCTTTTATAATTGGAAGGAGCGCTAAGCGAAAGAGACTGACTGAACCTTCGGTGGTTTTAGAGAACTTGGGTATGCCAGGCGACGCCACAAGACAGCCTCCTTTCCAGAGGAGAATTCTGAAAGGCCACACTGCATTCTTAATTGGTGTAGACGGAAAACATTTATTAAGCATATACTTATTTTTACAGCCCAATAAGATTTAATGAAGAGCACGTGCTGACAGATGCTGTTTACAAACCCGCGTCGATTTACTTGCTTAATTTGCTGATGGCTGCAGGGGAGCCTGCAGCTTCCGGCGAGCAGCATGGAGAGCAGTTTTTTCCAGTCTGGTCCTCGAGGACCCTCAGACAGTCCGTGTTTTACCGGGAGCTGGGAGGGAGCAAAAACGTGGACTGGCTGTGGGCCCCTGAGGACCAGCTTGGGAAACACCGCTGCAGTGCCCTGATTTTGTGTTAAGAGCTAAAGCGGGTTCTGACCTCCAGCTTGTCCTGCTGCTCCCGCAGCACCTCCAGCTGGACACAGTCCGGTTCCCGGTCAATTGACATGTCCCTCTCTGCATCCAAGATGTCCATGCTGAGCATGGCAGACTGGGACACGCTGTGGTTGATCCAGATGAGAGGGGTCTGACAGAAAATCCACATAAAAGCTCATTGTGAGAGTGGGGGATCAATGGGTTAGGCCTCAGTGTGTGTCATCCGAAAGTTGTGGGTTCATATCCCCGTGTTCCCAGAATAGTCACATCACCACAGGACCTTTGAGCAAGCCCTTTAAACCCTCAAAAAATGCCCCTGGGGTGCTGACCCGGTGCACAGACACCCTGTTTCACTGACTTGTATTTATACGGGAAATGCAAAAACTGAAGAGTTCCTTTGTACTTATACTCATCTATCCATTTTCTATGCCCACTTGTCCTGTTCAGGGGTTCAGAGTCTGTTCCCAAAAGTCACAGGGAGTAAATAGCCCAGAACAGGGCAACCAACCCATCACAGGACACACTCACCATTCACACCTACAGGGAGTTTGGTAAGTCCAATTAAGCTCATCATGTTTTTGGACTATGGGGGGAAACTGGAGAAAAGCCCACGAAGACATGCAAAGTACACACAGATGGAGCCAGGGTAGAGCCTCAATCCACACTGCTAAAAATGAACACACAAATGGCAAAATGACACATTACTCATTCCCATTATACTTGCTTTATCAAGCTTTGCGATGCCCAATTAATCTCGCTTCCTATGAGGGTCTTGTTCTGCTCCAGTGTTTTCACCAAACCTTATTCTTGTATTAGCACTTTTAACAATAAATAATAAACATGATCACAAAAATACTAAATAAAAGTTTACAAAATTAAAAGTATTGCAGACATTTTACTTAAACAGAACAACTGCTTTGTTTATAGTAATAAATCCATCCATCCATCCATTTTCTAAACCGCTTATCCTTACTGGGTCGCGGGGGGTCCGGAGCCTACGGGCACGAGGCAGGGAACAACCCTGGATGGGGGGCCAGCCCATCACAGGGCACACTCACACACCAGTCACACACACATGCACACCTACGGGCAATTTGGCAACTCCAATCAGCCTCAGCATGTTTTTGGATTGTGGGGGGGAAACCGGAGTACCCGGAGGAAACCCCCTGACGACACGTGGAGAACATGCAAACTCCACACACATGAGACCGGAACCCGGGTCCCAGAGGTGTGAGGCAACAGTGCTAACCACTGCACCACCATGCCGCCCCCAGTACTTCATAACAATATTCTATATTACTATATATCTAATATTTGAAACTGAAAATACATTTCAGACATGATTGGTTTACTCGTAAATTAACAAAAACATTGCTAACAACTGCAAATAAGCTATTTATAAAAGAATATGGGCTATTTAATTAAGCTGTGAACAACTGCCAGTTTTAGGTCAGCTTACTGGTGAAAGGTGCAGAGGGCTGAAGCCTTGCACCTGCTGATATGAGTGCATAGTGATGGAACAAACCAATTACACTTCCATGCTGAATCAAGTATGTTCTCCAACTTACTGACCTTATTCCTGTTTCCTAATTTCCTATTTTTATTATCAGTTCTTGTTTTCATTGTCGTGTCTAAACTTTTACCATTTACATATCTATTTACTTATTTATTTAAACTAGTCTTTCATGTCTTTTGTCCCTTTATTTTACATATTTTGGGTGAGGGTGGCAGTAGGTGTGGGTAGATATTGTTTTTATTACGTAAAGCACTTTGTATTACATTGAGTTTGCAGGAAAAGTGATATATAAATAAAGTCTGATTAACTGATTGATTGATTAACTGATAGATAGATTGATTGACTGACATATTGATTGATTGACCATACAAATAATAAAAAACTGTCACCAAACAAATGCCATGTGATTTTCTTTTTAGTGTTTTTGTGTTTGTTTCCCTAAACAGGATGCAATGGGCGGCTAAATGACATTTTATCTGCAGGACGGTGTGACTAGGTGAAATCAAGGCAGCTGGACAAGGATCTCATTGTCTCATTGTTAAACTACAGTCCAGCAAACTGCAAAATGAACGCAAAATAATGCAGACAGACTACAGAGCCAGAGTCACTAAATCGAGTGTAGTCTGGGCACTAAATAAATGCACATGAATAACACGCGAGGAGGACACAGGAGTGAGATCCAGATGTTTGTGCAGATGTTCCCTGAAGCTGAGTCACCGTGCCTCCCAGCCGCTCGTCTGATAGCTGACGCATAAAAAATACTGATCAATGGACTGTTATCATTGTTATTATGGTTACTATCAAAGGCACTGTGGTTAGCTCAGCTTCCTAGCCCTGTTGTGAGGTCGAATCCCACCTTTGCTCTGCGTGTGTGGGGTTTGCATGTGCTTCATGCATCGTCTGGGTTTTCTGTGGGTATTTTGGTTTGCAACCACAGCCCAAAGAGATACAGGCAGGTTCCCCAGTGTAACTGCCCTTGTTGTGTTATTGTAAGTTCATGACATACCAAGTAGGGTGGAATGACTCCACAGCATTCAAAAGTTACATGTTTTTATCACATTGTGGGGGGAATCTGGTCCCCACATTTATTTTTAGTCTCAGTCCTTTGACAAAAATGGAACTTAGTTTCAGTCATATTTCAGTAATTTTATTATCATTTTTTTATTCTAGTTTTAGTCAATGTAAATTACAGGATATTTAGTTGACAAAATCTACAGTACGTGTAGTCAAACAAAACTAACAGGTTTATTCCATGGTCTGCACATGCATGTACACACGTGCACAGATTAGTCTGCCTCTCTCCACTCTAGATTCCTAAAGGAAACATCTGGAAAGCTGTCATTACAGCAGGCCATTAGGTTTGAACAGAGTCTTTAAGGACATAGATTTAACTGTTGTAATGCAAGACATTTCTTAAATGCAACTCCTAAATCACTTTATATGAATTTTATCATTAATACTGAATATAAATAAAACAAAATTTTGCCTCAAGCAAAACATTTACACATTAACACAGTTTCATTCATAATATAAAGAAGCAAACAAACAAACCAAAAAATAAATAAAAACAATCCGTTTTTCAATATGAAACCAAAACAAAAAAAGATGGAAAACCACTTGTATTTTCAGTTTTTGTTTCCAAAACCAAATCGACAAAACAGATAATGGCTCTCTTTCCGATTTCCCATTTTGTGCTCAAGTCAAATATGGAATAAACGGATAACAAGCACTCATGTCCGATTTTGTTTTTTTCATTTGATACAAATGATACAAATGGATTGCTACCTTATCGTGGTGGAGGGGTTTGCGTGCCTCCGTGAACCTGGGGGCTATGTTGTCGGGGGCACTTG
>JABFDZ020000045.1:13981986-13996461 GCA_019775955.2 Pollimyrus isidori | reverse complement strand
TAACTGCCATCTCTATCTGCATGCCCACAGTCCGAACACATGCAATTAGGCTAACTGCCATCTCTATCTGCATGCCCCCATGATAAACTCACATCCTGTCCCTAGTGCAGCACTGACCCCCTAACTATTTTTAATTCTAGCAACATTTACTGAACGTTATGACTGGGGTATAAAATCTTTCAAAGTGTCCACTTTTCTTCAACATTATCCCACCACTACAGATACTATTACACTAATAACAATTATATTAAAACAAGTGAAGGGCATGGTAGGGCAGCAAGTAACACTATGGTTTGAACCTCAAAGGTTATTGAGTGATTATCAAAGGGTTCAAGGCTGAATTGCTTGTCCACATGAAGTGCTTTTATAAAATAATAGTTTATTATGAATCAATATTTTTCAGCATTAACATGTCGAAATATTGTTCCATTATCATTACAATAAGAACATTGTCTGCCAACTTTGAGAAGACCTTCACATAACATTGGCTAAGGTTCTGGGAATGTTCCCTGTTAGCTGGGATGAATGGTTAGGACATGGATGGATGTGGCTTGTACGGAACCATGAGCAGGCCAGCGCAGGTGCATGTCTTCTCCCTAAATCTGTACCTTTTGGTCGAGCTTCTCCAAATCCTGGTATCCCACCAGGCCTTCCCGGTTCTTCTGTAACTCCTCCCACAACAGCTCCAACTGAACAAAGAACTCTTCTATCCTAGTACTTTCTGGGTGCTGCTCTTGTCCTTCACGCTGCCCTTCCTGAAGGAACGCAGCATCATATTCATCAAATTAGGGCCAGTGAACCTACAGTTTAGCAGTAACCTCAAGATAACACTGAACAGCCTCAATATCCTAAGAATATGTTCAGACATGTTCCCTTGTGCACAGCCACAGGCCTACAGCCAAACAGCCTCATCTGCTCCGAAAGCTGCATTGCTTTTTGGAGCATCTCAGTTCTACCCCTGCTTGACAGTATAACCTCATCTACAAAGCTAGACAAGCCTTTGACGGCTCTCAGTTATCAACATTTGGGATGTAGAAACCATGGCTACCTGGCCCTTCGACCAATCAAACTCTCTATTAGTCATCAGGACGAGTCATAAAAGTGTTTTTTTCTTTTAGTATAGAACGTCTGGTACGCACACCAGTGAGCGAGAAACGGCATGTCCGTTCTCCTGAAAGTCTAGCACATATAATGTGAATTGACAATAAAATATCTTTAACTTTGAAAAGGCACGTGGGTGGAACAGGAAAAGGTTCTGCTCTTTGAAAAAGTGGGATATTTATTCATAAACCCCAAACTCTGCTACTGGCACAAAGTCTAATTACTAAAATTCCTTTAAGTCTGACTACAGGCACACATGTTTCTACATACTCCTACGATTAGGGGAGAGGCCCCCCCTGTCCTCGCTGACATTACATCATCTCAGAGATATCCCGTGCTGTCATTATTAATATCGCTCAACTGACTGGGACAGCGACAACCTCAGGCTACTTAACCAAACCTCAAGAACAGAAACAGGCCTGATAAGTGTTGATGTAATAAAAGAATCGAGCATCACCTTGGCTGTGGATGCAGTGCCTCCTGGGAGGAGCAGCTTGGGACTGCTCATCTGTTTTTCCCTGCAAAGCGAATACAAATGCCTTAATGTTGCATGTTACATGGCTCATTTTTCTTCTGTTCTGGGAAAATAACTAAGCGGAGCCTTACCTTTCCGGCTCTCTCTGGCTTCTTCCCATGACATCATCTATGTTACTGTTCGAATTTCCTGTAGATGTGGCAGAGCTTCCTGAAAACTGCCCCGCGCGCTGGTCATTCGCTGACTTCCAAGCACCTCCAGGGTCTATTATGCTCTGTCAAGAAGAACATTTGTCTTATCACCAAGGCTAGTTCATATTCACACCTAAAACATAGCCTTGGTCTTCCGTTAAGTCTCCCAGATGAAATCTGGAAATCTGCACATGCATACAGAGTCCCGGCAGCTGCACACTTTGTTTACATATCCCGGAGTTTTGTTAAGGCCTGGGAATTTATTCCAAAGCAGAGCTTTACTGCTATATGCCCAAATTAAAAGCCAACATTACCATACACTGCTCATATTCTTTTGAGCACTGAATATTTATGTTACCTACTGAGTCAGAATCTCTGCATTGAGATGACATGCATGCAAATGGTTTTTTCAGAACTGGGGCAGACATACCGACGCCCCAGAGCTCCTACCAGCCAGTAAGTTATACCTGATTTCAAAATGAAGCATTAAATCTCTATCATTAAAATTTTACTGTGATGGATAGGCATTTACAGTGTAATTTATCCTCCAAAAGCCCCCGCAATTTGTCACAAACTGATGCTGCTGACCCTGCACTGCAGTGCTTGCAGGTTTACAAGACATTCAACACTGACATGAGCAGACAGTCTGCATGTAGTGGCTGTCTTTCCTCATCAATTAAGCCTATAGAGTGAAAAGCAGGGATTCACTGCAGACAACAGGGAGCAGAGAATAATCTTGGGGCAAATACTAAGAGTGTTACAAAATTCAAATGAGAGGAAAGTTATGCACATGCAAAGAGTTTGGGACTGTCATCAAAACAAAGGTAACATCTCGGTCAACGGAAAAAGTATGATCGAAACAAATATGCAGTTGAATTATTCACTGGATTGGCCACAAATTCTCCAGTGAGGAATTAATCCAGCTAAATGCTTTGGCTACATATAAACCAGGAAACACCTGCAGCTGTCTGATCTGACAACGTGAGGTGGGATTGGCCATCCCACGCTGGTGACTGGAGCTCGAGACCATTTGTGAGTGAAAAGTCAGTACAGTGACCAGGGTGCGGGGGGCAGTGCTCTCATGACAATGTGCATGGCCCCCCATAACTTGTTTTTTAAATTTGTCTTTTGCTTCCTAATGCTGGCAATCTAGTGTAATTACTATTTTGAGCACAGTAAGGTTAAATACTATACATCTGGTCCCTCCAACAGACAAACTGGCCCCTGTTTGGCTCCCATTGTTGCAATGATGTAGAACCTCCACCGCGAGGTTGGACCAAAGGAAGATCAGGACCACATTACTGCAGGCCGTATGAAAAACTAACCAGACACACATGACTTTAGTTTGGTCGGACACAAATTCTCCCAAACCATCCAAAACTGGGCTCTCCTAGCCATTAGCGGGGAAAAGGACCTACGCAAGAACTTGATGCTACAGACTCTGGAACATGCTGTGACTGCTTGTCATTGTCATTTAAAAGATAGGAAATCCAGGATCGCAAAGATGTCCAACTCTATCTCTTCTGCAATATCAGAGAAACACAGTCTAACGAAAGGAGCCAACGCGATACTGTGACTAGTGATACACTCAAAAGAAAATGATGAAGATTCTGAGTGTTGCACAATGGAACAGTAGACAGACATTTTAACGAAGGCTATACATTTTCAGCACAATTTTCACTTTGACTTGGTATTCAACTCAATCTTAGTATGACTTTCATTGTTAGAATAGAATTGTTACTGTAGTTACTTATTTAGTGTGTTTGGTAATTTAAAATACAATATCACCAGGGGGAAAAAAACAGACTGTCTGAAAGTCAACACTTCCTTCACTCACTAGGGGCCTCATCCCTCGATTCCCAGCATCATGTGGTTGGACGTTGGCAGCCATGAGCGAGCGGCGTCAGCAAACCCAGCTGCTGTGCAGCTCGAGCATCTGGGGGCTGTTAGCAGGAAACGCCGGATGGGCATCGGGCCTCACCGTCACCACCAGCGCCTAGCCGGCCGGATGCCACTCTGGCAGCCCGCCAACCTCCCACCTGTAACTGAGTCAAGCCTGAACCTGGGCAAGGCATCCTGTCATGCTTTTCTGTTATCTGCAAGGTTTTACTGCAGCTGGGCCCGACACCTCCAGCGACTCGGCGCATTGTAGTCTGGTCTGAGCTCCCCAGGGGGAAGTTAAGCATTGTGAAACTGAGGCAAATTTGTTTTGCTAGTTGACTGGAGGCTGTAGCTGGCACCGAGAGGTGTCTCTGACTCCAGGCTTTTGTTCGGCCTTGTGTAAAACTCTCCATAAAGTCCAATAACAAGGGCTCCCAGAGATACAACATAAATAACCGCAACACCCACAGTCAGCTGCTGCCAGGGAGCGCTAGACAAGTGGCCATTGTTATGGGATGCTTGCTGTGGGCCATGAAAGTGGCCAATAAGGAGAGAGCAGTACCTGAAGCGCAGCTGTGCTCCTTGTGTCACCCTTGGTAATCAGCGCATGGGGAGACTTATATCACGCTACAATGGCTAGAACTATTAAAGTCATACAGACCTTGTTGTTTCTACTGTATATCATTTAACACTCATATTGCTACAGGTTAAATAATCAGAAAGACTGATAGAAATTTGATCATGCTATAAAATATGTAATTAGGCAAATGGGTCGTGAATAGCATCACTGCTTAAAGCTTATAGCTTAAAGACACTTGGTAAGAGTAAATCTGATTGTAGAGAACTTATGAAAAATAAGAACATGTTCATTAATGCAGTTTGTAACAGCCATCAATATAGTAAAATAGTGATGGGACCCTAAGCAACCAAGGGTCACAGCTGAGGGGACAGTCCCTCTCTGTTTATGCTGCATGGTCACTGGGTCCACACTCAAGTTCAATGAAAGGGAAGCAGTCAGAATGACAGTTTGGGTCAGCAGCCGAGGGTGAGCATGACACTGGGCCTGTGATGGGAAGATTCCCAGCTCAAACCCTGTGGTTGGCAGAGTGATTTCATCATTGGACTCCTGAGCAAGGTCCTTAGACCCTAGTTTCTTTGGACAAAAGCATCTGCCGAATAGGTAAAATTACAGAAAGCCAACAAAACAGGAGCTGTAAGGTCAGAAGCACAGCAAGGATCACTGAAGTAAACCGCTGCCTCTGGCTGAAGACTCAGACAAAGGAGGGGCACAGAACTTAAACAGCCGTCCTCAGGTGGGGATAATCATCACTTATTTGACTGACAGCTGTGCCCATGCTGCTCTGCAGTGGCTGGTTGGTGCTGTTCAAACCAGATGGCCACTACAGACTGCCAATAAGTGGGGGTTTGACCAGATAACTATTTAACCAACAAGCACCTTCTAAGTTCTCCATATCGTAGGCACTCTGCAATTTCTCTGCAGAAAGTTCACTTTTGGTTAGTCTAGGACTGCAGTCTTGTGCCCGGCGCTGCAGTCTCTGGTCTCATCCCACCCTCTCGATTCTTACAGGCTTCTTCACTCCACTCGGAGGGTTCCTGTTTGTATTAACAACTAATAGAGACCATTTTCTCTTTTTCTGGCACGTGTCTGACACACAGTTGAAGGTATTCAACCAAGGAAACTTCACCATCATAAAAATAGAAACACTGCTCATCAAACCTGGGAAATGTCTATGTATCCAAGAAACCCAGCTCCTCACCACATGTCCTTTAAGTCGGTTCTGTTCTTCTTTGTCTTCCTTCCCCAAGATCCTGAGGGCCTCATTCTCCATGCCACCCTGCGGCTCGCTGGACATGCTCAGTAGACCGGCATCTTCTCTGGTCACAGCAGGGGCGTTGGAGAGAGGATCCAAAACGTCCTTCCTGCTTGAGAGAAAATTGCCAAGACCAGTGAGTAACACATATCAAGTAAAATCACATACGTCATGTGTGTCAAAAAAGTGGAATGGGCTATGACGATATTCAGCTGGATATCTAATATCCAGAGTGCCCCCCTGTGCCCTATGTTGTCTGGGACAGGTTCAGAACCTCCAGCAAACGTCCACTGAATAAATGCTTGGAAGTGATGAAATAGACACCATTTATGAAATCCTATAGCCACACTATTCTACATATAAAACTGAAGATAACCACCACAGGCTCCGGACCCCCCCCGCGACCCAGTAGGATAAGCGGGTTGGAAAATGGATGGATGGATGGATAATCACCATCAGATTTAATACACAGAAAAAAACAGGCTTCTGAGCACCAAACTACAATAACAATTACTTTATTTATCGATCCATGGATCCATTTTTTAACGCCTTATCCTGGTCAGGGTTACAGGGGGACCTGCAGTCAGATGCCTGGGGATTATCCTGGGTGGGATGCCAGTCCACCACAGGGAACATCCACACAAAATTACGGCAATTTTGGGACCCCAATTAGCCTAATTGCATATCTTTCAACTTCAGGATGAAACCGGAGAACCCAGAGGAAATTCACACGACACGGGAAGATCATGCCAACTCCCCCCCAAACCTGGAGGCTACCCACTGAGTGACTGTGCCACTCACATCAGGGCTGCAGCTAGAAATGCATTTCATGGGGTATCCAGCCACCCTACCAACAGGTCTCCAACTTTCAGGGTGGGGTGGGGTGGAATTCTAATCCATAGTTTCACTACCTGTTTATGTGCCTGCCCATAATTACGTTACGCTTTCCAAAAATAAGGAAATCCATCATTTAACATAAATACGGTTAAAAGTAACGACTTAATACTGAGAATATGTTTTTTATAGTGTCATCAGTAATGATAATACTGAAATATTCTGTGGTGATCAACATAATCTTAATTTTACTCTTAAGGGATGCCTTTCTTAAATGTCTTAACGTGTGAAAGAAAGTGAAAGAGGCAAATGTATAAAAAATGGTGTGGCGAATGGAAACAGTGTCCAGTTTGATAGTTTCGTGATGTACAATAAAAATCACATCTCTATGCAAAGCTCTGTGCGGAGCCTCTGGACCACATCAGGCCGGCCTTTGGCTCAGGACCAGCGGACAGAATCACACCTGCCCTCCAAAACAAGCTTTCTGATCTCCCATTAGAAGGTCATAAACCAGAGAAATGGTGCTACGATGATAAAGCCAAGCCGGACTGCAAGCCCTGGTGGGGGGGGGAAGGGGGCGATTGTTCTCCCTGAATCTAACTCTTCCTAAACTTCTTTGTTTGTTTGTGCAGAGACTTTATGGATATTTCCCTCTAGAATTATAGTTTTCTCTTCATGAATTAAAGGTCATAAAGGGAATATAAAGCTCCTTCATACTAATATCCATTTAACATGAACTTTGCAAAACATTGCAAACCTTGATACCTCCATACTACTAGTGGTCCTATTACATATAGTTGCCTTTTTAAATAAAAATAAGATGTTCTTTTGAGCTCACCTTCATGTCATTTTGTGAATAAATCTGAGTTAAATTAAACAAATCGGTTTATGATCTGTAGTCGATATGCTTCTTGTGTCTTGCCGTGTGTCAAAGGCAAAAATTGTAAATCGATCCATTCTGTACAGCAAGATGTCCATCCATCCATTTTCAAAATGACTAACCCTTCTGGATTGTGGGGGGGTCCAGAACCTACCCCAGAAGATGATGTGGTGAATGACCCAGCACAGGGGGACCAGTCCATAGCAGGGTACACTCACAAAATTTAGTAACTCCAATTAAACTCAGCATGGGTTCAAAACCAAACAGCGACATGGGGAGAACATGCAAACTCCACACACATGAAACCCAGGCAGAGAGTAGAGAGGTAACGGTCCTAACCACTGCACCACCAGGCCACCCCCCAAACATGATGAGCTTTTTTTTTAAAGGAAATCCCTCACAACAGATACACACCCTTTAAAACCAGAGTGCTTAAGGAAGGAGAAGCAGAAATGCCAGAGATTAACTTGATTCTGTCTCTGGTCTCATATGTACCTCCCCAGACTGCTGAAATTTGTCATCTCGACAACGCAGACAACAATCCATGGAAACAACATAAGCAACAATGTTTCCTCTCTCAGAGATTACAGAATAAAGTACAGATTAAAGTATAGATTAAAGTCTCAGATACTGAGGCCCGGTGTGCTTGCTGGTGCATCTCTGCTCCAGAGAGACCACAAGCAGGAAGACCACATTGAGAGAGACGCCACCCTACCTGAGGAGGCTCTGGAGGAGGCCCCAGACACCCTCCACCTCGCCCTGCTTGTGGGTCAGCCTGGCTGCCAGGGTAGGATGGAAGCTGGACAAGCGGGAGACAAACACACCCAGCGTCTGGGGGGCGGAAATTAATGTGTTTAGAAGGACTTCAAGAGACTGAAGCAATTATATTTTTAAGATGGGAAATAATTACGTAATATATTTGCGGAACATTTTATTGCTGAGTAGAAAAGTCCGTTTTCTTTCCTGGATGCAATTATTTTGGACCCTGCTGGATGACCTTTTACATGCATGTTGGCTCCAGCTGATTAGCATTTGCATTCGATTAATAAAAATAAGATGCATTTATACAGGGAGTGACAGTGAAAAACCCGGACACACCAGCTTTTATAGGTTTGTCTCTGTTTTAGCATTCGATGTATAATAAAAGGTCTCCTGTGAATGAAGTAATACATATCAAACTCTGCAATGAAACCAAGAGAGGTTCAACGTCTTAACATTTTCTAAAATTTTATGCTCCTCAAACAGCTCCCCTTTACTTTGATGGCAGCATGCTTTCAACAGGCTCCCACCACCTGGAATGCTTCTCCAACAGTTCTGAAGGAGTTTCCACAAGTTCTGGGCACAAGTTGCCTACCTTGCTTTTACCCTTCTGTCCAAAGATCCATCCATGATCATGTCCTTCCTTGACAAGATTATACTTCATAACTCTGTGGTGTGCTTATGGTCATTATTTTGATTTTCACAGCGATGATTTTATTTGTTTCAGTAGGTGTCTCCGGACATTTCACTAGAACTATGCATATAGTATATATCCCTTTTTCCTGTTAAGGCTACACCCATTTCGGTTTGTCGAACACTGACTCGGCAGATACAGGTAACATGATGATAATGGCACTTTACTTGTACACAGCCTTTGCAGAACTCACCGTGATTTGACTGGCTATGTCTGTAATTTCTTTATCTCCACTGCTTCCATGGTCATTGGTCACAGAAATGCTTTTGCTCTGAGACAAACCACCAACGACAAGGAGTAAGAAAAACAGACATTACCCCAACAGAGCAATGAAAAATGATGTGATACAAGCTAAAGGCAAACGTGGCCTGTTTCAACAAAATCTACCTTTAAAATGTACAAAAAGTACCTTATTGGTAATAGCATTAATGATGTTATCTGCTAGCTGGTAAAATGAGGACACTTCCAAGGCTAGCTGAAGACTTTCATGGTAATCCTTCAGGCAAGACTGGATCTCAAAGAACCTGCAGCAAAGACACCATCGGAAAGGACATTCTGAGAACAGTCAGCGCTTCATAGCCGGTATTTACTTTGAATTCCTCTGCTTCTTATGATCAGTTTCTCCATCATGGATCCAAGAGATCATGACAGGATGTCATAATAAGAAAAAATAAAGTTAAATTTATTGCAACACTTAATGAAGTGTCCAAACTAAATTTTGGTGCTTCCGTGCAAAATCGGCTTGTCACAGGCTCATAAGGGATTCCTTGGTACCACTTTAATCCTAATAAATCTACAGATGCCCAGTATTACATTAAAGGAACCAAAGCCTCAGCCCCTCATGCGATTTCACGGCTCCCTAACCAGGAGGCTACATGGCTTCATGGTGCTTACATCTCGCTGACATCCCTCCTGCTGGTAGTGATGTTCTTGCTCTCAGTTCTCCAATATTTCTCCAGTTTTGGTGCCAGATCAGTCTTTTCATCCTAATCCCAAGAATACCAAAAATATCAATATCATGCCTCCCTTACCTGGCCTGGAAAATAATACTATAAGCGTCCATTATTACTTTTAATAATGTAATTATTATTGTACTATTTTACGGTGCAACGTCATTTTATCTTTCGTTACAATAATATATTCTACCACATTTCAATCGAAATGACCTCTTAATAGCTGCTTTCACGAAGTGAAGACAAATGGAAAAACTGATGCCAGATTATATATACATGCTTGTTTCCAGTTTACAAACTGAAAGGTTCAATCCTTTCAGAAATCAAAATAATTTGTGAGGAACGCATGGAGGCCACCACTGGATGAGAGTTGCACTCACTCAGTTTACATGACAAGACGAATACGGCAGCTGGGACTCGAAAGACGATGAAACCATTCCTGTTCCTTCTTTTTTTATAACGCTCACCTGTTCCAGATCCAAGATTCTTCTATTCAGCTGGATTTTGTCAGTGTTTTCCCTGCAGGTGTCTGCCAGGGTTTGCTGCTCTTCCTGCTGATGAAAATAAGACTGATGCTTTTATAGGCCTCTAGTTGAATGGATTGGGAATGTACACTTTTATCGCTGCCGTTGTGATTCAAAATACTCTCGGCGACAGATGGAAAGTAAAGAAAAGTACGACAGTCAGATTCCAAACCATCGTAAAGAAGTAAAGAGTAAAAGGTCCAATATTCCCCTTTGCTATCAGCCCAAGTCTGTAACTAATATATATTATATTTGTACATTTACAAATGGGAGAGTCTGCATGGATAAAAGCAGCAAAACAACTCTGCTTCAGGTCAGAAATATCACAATGCAGAAAGACGTTTATAAGGTATTTGGTATAACATCTGAGAACATTAAAAGTGTCTTATATAAAGGCAGGTGGACATGCTGGCAAGCAGGGGATGTGGGTCACCTTCTCCTTTATCCACACCTCCACCTGGTTCACTTTTCTCCTGGTCTGATGTAAGTTAAATGGCATGGCCTGCCCGGTGGCCACCTGCTTCAGGGCGTGCCAGTGATCTCGGAGCTGACCAAGCTGCTTCTTCACTACATCAGCGTTGGGGTTCTGCTCACACACAAGCTGCTCCCCCATCTACAAACAGCAGGTTATGGCCCACGGAAGAAAGGCATGGAAAAGAGATCTCAGGTCTGATCCAAGCTCAGTTCAGTCATATTGAGAACATCCCTTCCTGAGCCTCATCGGGCATTTTAATGATCAGACTAGAAAAGGTAATGTTTTCCTGGAAAGATTTCAAGTGGCTATTTCACACCTGACATGGGTGCAATTTTGCAAGTGCTAAACATTATGTCATCGCCGAGGGTTACAACTGGGAAAGGAGCACATACAGCAGCATGATTTATTCACAAATAAAATGTATTAAAATAGAGAGACGTTCAATGTTTCTGATTTCCAACCCATGAAGACATTTAGGGATTGATATATTTATATGTAAAAAAAAAAGATAAGTACCTAGTCAGCGTTAATTCACCTTATTATGAGACAAAAACAGGAATGAATGTTGCACAAGAACTGGGTCCAGATCCAATTGCAGGGAAGAAGAAGTTGTCAGCATGAGAGTGTGGGTCATTCAAAGAATTTATTAGGTAGAAAACCAACAAAACAAGAGGCTTCAAGCACAGGGACTGGGAAATACATTTACCACAGAGCAGCACAGAACCACAGACTGAACTGAACTGCATTCTTTTAGCACAGATCTGCTTAAAATTCAGTGCGGTGGAACAGTGACACATGAAACAGACAATTGTTAATTGACTGATGCCACCAACCTTGGTGCTCTACAGTAGCAGGTTGGCGTTTTCTAAAATATCTAGTTTGTCATTAATCCGTTAACCTCTAGTTGTATGACAAGAACCAGAGCACCTGAGCTCCGCAGAGTACACAAAGCTCACCTGATTGAGTTGTATGAGTGTATTCTCAAAGTCCTTGAGATCTCTCTGCAGGGTCTGGGATGCCTCTTCCCAGTCCTGAAGAGTGGACCAGCAGGTGTTATAACCATCTTTCAAATCCTGCAGCTTCCCATCCATCCACTGCTCAGCCTGTAAAGGAGGAGAAGCCCAATGAGAGGCATGTACTCTGTGTAAAGAAGTGCTTCCTCAAATTTGTTTTAAAATGTTCTCCTCCTAATTTCCACTTATGGTCACGAGTTCTAGTATTTAAACTAATACTGAAATAGCCATTTGGCTGAACAGCATTCAGACCCGTTAGAATCTTACACACCTGGATCATGTCCCACCTTAGTCTCCTTTGCTCAAGGCTAAACAGATTCAGCTCAGCTAACCTCTCCTCATAAGACATTCCTCTAAGACCAGGAATCATTCTCGTAGGCCTTTGTGGCACATTTTCTAAGGCAGCAATGTCCTTCTTAAGGTATGGTGACCAGACCTGCACACAGTATTATAGGTGGGGTCTCACCAAGGAATTATATAAATGTAACATCACCTCCCTTGACATAAACTCCACACACCTAGATACAGTATATAACCCAAAATTCTATTGGCCTTTTTTATTGCTTCCCCACACTGGCGAGAATGGGACACGGAAGCATCCACATACACACCAAGATTTTTCTTGTAATAAGCTATCTTTTTCTCAGTGGAACCCATAAAATATCTGTATTTTATATTTCTATACCCTGCATAGATTACCTTACATTTATCTGTCTTAAGTTTCATCTGCCAAGTATCAGCTCAGTCGCTAATTAAATCTAGATCCCGTTGTAGCCTCTCTGCTGCTACATCAGTATCTACTACACCACCCACCTGGGTGTCGTCTGAAATTTAATTGGTGTCAATATCATTAATGTAAATTAGGAACAATAGTGGTCCTAAAATTGAACCCTGGGGTACCCCACTATGAACGCAGGCCAACTGTGACATTGTGCCTCTAATAACTACTCTCTGCTTCCTGTCAATTAACCAGGTTTTGATCCAAACTGCCACAGTTCCTAAAATCTCTGCAGCTTTGAGCTTTAGCAAGAGCCGTTGCTAAGAGAAAAGAGATTTCCATCCTTCTGGAAATCGAAGTAGATCACATCGTATGCCTTTTTGTGATCGGATTCACTTGTAGCTTCCTCAAAGAACTGAAGAAGATCTGTTAAACAGGATCTACCTCTCCTAAATCCATATTGGCTATCCCTCAGAATGTTATTTGCATCCAGGTAATCTACCATTTTCACTTGGATTATACCTTCCATTATTTTTCCAGTAATGCTAGTTAATCTGATTGGCCTGTAGTTTTGCTGGATGACTTCTCTCCCCTTTTTTGAATATGGGCGTTATACAGTATTAGCATGCTTCCAATCTGAAGGTACCACATCTGCAGTTAACGATTTCTGGATTATTAAAGTTAATGGTTGGCTAGTAATATCCCTCATCTCTTTTAAAAGTATAAGTAAAATGCCATTGGGGCCCTGAGATTTTTTTTTTGAGCTTAGCTAGGTTTAGTAGCACATCAGCCCCAGTCATACATACATTGGTCATAGGCAACGCTGTATTCATACTAATTGGTGGTAAGTTACTGGTGTGCTCTTGTCATCCTCCTTGACTTTCACCCCCCCCAGCCCAAAATGCCATGTGCTTTTGGAAAACCTGTGTTACTGACTTCACACTGAAAAGTACTCAGTTTTTCCAGCCACAGATACACAAAACCATTGTGAGTTTCCTCTGAGTTTTAAACAGAACGCTACAAGCTTTTGTTTTATTTGAAGTAAAATATCATGCGTTTCAGTGTGTGTTCACTGAAAACAATTCATCAGCCAAACAAATTTTAAATATATGTATAACAATAAAATGCTTTAGACAAACAGATCAGGAATGGTGAGAGATACCTGGCCAGCCACAATCAGTATACCACTGCAGTTACACAGTGTAATGCTTAATTTGTTTTTAATAATTTGTATTTATCTGGCAAGTATTCTTCATTTTCCAGTAACATGCTATGTTCAACTGGTGGAACTAAGCCTGTTTTTGCTGAGCGCGGTGTGCCTGTTGCCTTAGTGGCATGCTTACGGCCACAACCTCACTCCAAAAACACTGAGCCAGGAAGACCTCAGGGAAAAGAAGTGTTTATGTGGGACATGCTCAATACATTGAATTTCATCTGACTGAGTAGCAGAACTTAATTGCATCATTTAAAAGGAAAACCTATTTAACTGCATGGTTATCTGAATGCAATCCAAAATACAGTTAAATGAACAGTTTAATATTATGAAAGACCAGCGATTGAAAGACCCCCCCCTTAGAAGGAACTAAGCAACAAAGCGAAAAGGGTCCATTTCCAATCTCTGAGGACGGTCATTTTCATGCTGTCTTGGCTTGAATTCTTCCATCTGGGCGATACTTACAAGAATGAGTGGAAATTTAATATCAAATTATTAAATATTGTAAAGAACTGGAATTCAACCATTAACATTTAGTGAATAAAGAAACAAATTAACATTTTGAAAAAACTTTTTTCTTTCTAAATCCAACTTCAAAGAGTTAATGTGAAAAGTGGAGACATGGATAGATAAAAAAATTCAATATGGTCTGAATAAATTCTTGTATAAAATAACAAAAAAATAATTACAGTGGTACAGTGGTCTTCAAACATAATATGTTCCGGACTCTGGATCGAATCCTAAAAAGTTCGAGCTTGAATCAAATTTTTCCTATAAAAAATAATGGAAAACCAATTAATTGGTTCCCGGTCCCCTAAAATTACACCTAAATATATATTTTTTGGCATTTGAACACTGTTGTGATGCCGGGTGTGCAGAGGAGCAAAACAAAACAGGAAATCCAAATGGACGGGAACGAGGGTTTAATCAAC
>JABFDZ020000045.1:13770817-13781028 GCA_019775955.2 Pollimyrus isidori | reverse complement strand
CCCCCCCCCCCCCCCCCCCCCCCCCCCCCCCCCCCCCCCCGCCCTGTCAGTTCAATACAAGCTGTCAGACAATCAGTGACACGGGAAATACTGCCAGTGGGGCAGGTTCATCTTACATGTCCAGTTATTTGGACAGTTCATCATTAAATGATGGTTAGTTATTTTATTTAGCGCTCGCTCGAATGATTCCCAGGTGTGTGCACTTGCAAGACCCCCCTTCTCCGGTGTGTTGAAGTGTTTTCCTTAATCACTCCTCCCTCGCCGGTCTCCGAATGTGGCCGTGCGACCGGGACTCAGGAACAGAGTCAGCGCCGGGGCTGACTCACCTGTTCCTTTCCCCTCAGATTTCCTCTACTTGAATCACGTCGAGGTACTTATGCAGCCGCCCATGAAGGCCTGGTATCAGCGACCTTACACTTGGCTGAACCTGCGCGGAGGTCAAGATGACTGGGATTGATATTATATTTGCATTGAAGAATGCGGGTGAAATACTACTCGCGCACTAACACCGCCTCGTGCTTGCTTCTGATAACATGGACTCGGGGCACTTACAGATGTATCTTGTTCGCTCTCCTGCTTGCTTAGTCACAGTGCTGTTGCATGAAGATAGAAGGCTCTCTGTAAACCTTTAACTCCTGCTCTTCCTCTCCTAAAGGGGCCGCTGTCAGCACCCTGTCTGCCTAACAGTGGCAGCTGTGCTGCGCCTTACGCATGATCCGCTTATATTGCGTCGCGCAAGGTATACCCCAAGTGCAGTGCAACATTACCTAGTTAGCTATTAAAAGATCTGCACAGAAAACTAAAATGCAACAATTAATATATGCTGCTAGACTCTAATAGTTAGTAAAATAGGCGTGAATTCAGTCCCCAGAGTGTAGATTGTTATTGAACGTCTCCAATTTATCCTTAATGAGGATTTAGAAGTCAGGGTTGAAACGTATTTTACTTGGAGGAAAAAGCACTGGAAAAAAAACCCCCCGCCAGATCTCACCGTAGTGTATTATTTATTGGATAGAGAGTGCTGTTGCCGTACTCTTTGCTTGCTATTCTGAGAATGGAGGATTTTTCCCGAGTGAGTTATTTCTGAGTTCTGCAGGGTTTTGAAATACCCAGCAGGGGGGCCAAAGTGTGTGTTTAATAATACACCGTGAAGATTCCTCCGGTCCCCTTGCCAAGGGAAGAAAACGCTACAATAAATACTGAAAAAATACTTCAGTGACATACTTCACCTGGATCTGCTGTCGTCTGTCAGTTAAAAGAGAAACCAGGAGAATCGCCAAAGACCCACCAGCATTTTTCTGCTCTCTGACGTTTTGCAATGGTGCCTGGTGATGGCGCTGAAGGGCAGACCCCACATTCGGATGGCACTGCCAGGCGGAAACTTGGCTGGTAATATCAACCCTTTTCCTTCCTCGGTACAGTACCCATGTAGTATATAATAGCGCACAGTGGCCATGATGTCCCCACCAGTGTTTAACACAACGAGGGTAAATTTCACGTTAAAGGGATTTAAAAGCAGTATTTGGAAAAATAATGGGTGCTGAGTAAGGTTGGGATTAACCGTGGGCCAGTATTTTCAACTGTGCTCAATAAGGGGTGAATAAAGTTTTAAGGATGCATGACATTGCAGTCATATGTTTTAAATAAGTTCAGTTTAAGTTTTAAAATAAATATGTTATTCTTGCAGTGGCTTCACAGTCCCTGACATGTTACAGACTAATTCTAGCGGCTGTGAGATTCTCGCATTTTGTTCCGTCTTGTCTTTCTTAGCGCTGATGCCTGTGCCCCCCTTTTGAAAATAGCACTAGCAATTGGGCCTTCCCGAAATAAAACACTTAAAACATCCAAACAGCTTGCACAAACATGGCCAAACATGTTCCAGTTTAAATCCTGACAGTACTAGATGCTAGCCAAACACAAACTGATTTCTAAAAATTGATTTTCTAAATATTACAATCAAACTTGATTGTAAATAATTTTAGGCTCACAGATGCACTTAGGTGGAATTTTCCTGGCATTTTCAAAATTTGGAAACTGGCAGCTGTACCACAGACAGGGTTGAATTTGGGCCAGATGAGCTAACAAACGCTGAAAGAGGCAACCTTGGTAACACTTTACTTAAAGCATCCGTGTATAATTCATCGTGGATACCTTCATAATACATTATAATGCATTCATATAATATTATAAACACGGCTATAACTATTTATAAAAAGGCATAACACATTATAGCCATGTTTACTATGCATCATGAATGCTCTATGAAGCTCTCATCTATGTTGCACTAGAAATAGCTCCATAATGCATAGCCTATACTGATCATTATAATGCATTATGAAAGTGTCTACAGCGCATTACATTAACTGCTTTAAGTGTTACCAAAACCTATTTCAGGGAGATATTTATTTTTCTAGCCCGTGGGCCAACATTTGCCAACCTGTAACCTGCCGTGATGTCTGGCAAGGGGGGGGGCAGTCCGGCAGTCCGGGTGCAGACTACACAGTGGGTTTGCACACTTTATAATCTGTTGACCTAGATTGGGAGAACAGGGCTTAGAATCTGTCCGCTCAAGGCCGATGTGTGCGGTCTTAGTGACCACTAGTATTAATGACTTACTGGTCTTAATTAGAACACGGGTACCTTTATTAAATTCACTGGATTCCTGCTCTGCCCTATGCAGTCCTATGCAGGCTGTGCATGACCGTAAGTCCTGTACTTCCTCTGAATCACTGGTCACCTAATTAAATGCGTTTAAGTATCTAAGTTTAACTGTTTCCTTTCGACACATTGTGTGCCTCGGTGGTTAAATGGGCCAGTCAGGAAAAAACTATGCTGTGTGTTCAGAAACGATAGTTCCGGCTTCATATGTGTTGTCCGCTGTTCCGTCCTACGTTGACGTTTTTGTGGAAGTGTCTGGCTGCTTTGTTTGTCACAGGAGCTGCCAGCGTTGAAGGCTGCCCACGGACCCGGCTTTTCGGGAGCAGGACTGGCACAGTTAAAGCGGCAAGCATTGCAGCGGCAGTCATTTACACTCTACCCTCTGCGAGATTTCACTGCTGGTTTCTTGTGTATTTATGTGTTGTGTTCATATGTTTATTCGCATTTGTGTTTTTAAAAGACATTACAGTTTGGCTCGTCCTTATCTATCACACTTTTACTGTAGGTTTGACACACCCAAGTCATACAGAAACATTTCCTGATCCACAGAAATAAAACAAGTAGCTCCCCAGTGACTAACACTGGTATTTTAAATTGTGTTGGTGATGATCATTGCGCAAGTCGACAGAACTCATTTAGAGGAAGTCCTCGGGTTACGAACAAGATACATTCCTTAAATCTGTCTTTAAAGTCGAATTATTTGGTAAGTTGGAAAAAAATGTTACTGTGCATAATAATAATGATAATTATTTTTATACAGTAGTATTAAAAGTAGCTACACGCGGTACTGTACTGAACCTCGAGCCCACGGCCCGCTGAAGCCATGCAATGTTTTCACATGCATCCCAAAGCAGTACCTGCATTCGTTATTACAAACCATTGCGTTTAACCTGAATCTCTTATATGATGGACTTTATGGCAAGATTACCCTACCTGGTCTTTCTTTGTGGAATGCCTGGCAGGCTTCTTGGGGCATATAAATAACTTGGATGAGAACACAAAGCTTTGCTTTCATCAGTGACTGCCACACTTGCAAGATGCCATGCCCAGTGGATGTATCTCTTAAGGCTGCTTTTGGAACATTCTCGGGTGTTCCTTGCGGCTTGTCATTGAGAGTCCTTGCAGGATATTTGGTTGACCCAGACACTTTCCGCCCGGGCAAATAAACAAGTAAATCTTTATTAAGCCCCTCAGTCGTTCTGGAGCAGACCTTGCAGTACCGCCCTTAGGGGCAGACTACCCTACTGCTGTTAAACGTCTAATACATATGCATGCGTATTAGTGACAGGCTCAGTGAAATATCAATCAATTACACTCAGCCCCAAAGCAAGGCAACCTTTGCATTATAATATATTTTGAATTATGCCCAGTTCATGAATAATGAAGTGTTAATATTACAAAGACAAAAGTGTTACTGTGTAGCTTACTGATGGGCCCCACTGAGACCAGCCTTTGTAACATTCATCATGCCTCAATGCTCAAAACATCAGACTACAGGGGCACACTCTGTAATTTAATGAGCACTAACTCTCAGTCTTATTATTTTGTGCTGTCACGTTCCCTGGCCCTTCAACATCAGTCTCCTTGGATGGATTTGTGTTTTTTTTTGGCCCCTATCATTTGGTATCACTCATATTCCCCAGGTCCTCTCGATATACCTCCCCAAAACACACAATTTACTTCAGGGTCAACGTTATTCCAGTCTGTCTCACCGTAAATGCTCTTCTCTGTGGAACTTTTACCATCCGCCATGGCTGGGAGCTCAGAGTGAATTATTTGGGATTCTAGGTAAGTGTGCTTCAGTTGCAACAGTCATTATCTATATACAGCCCTCATATAGCACAGATCGCAGTTTGAACCTGGATATTAACTGCTGAGAGTGAGCAGAAGCCCCCTGGTGGCTGAAGAACCGAAGCGGCGAAGCGTGCTTCAGCGGCCATCCCCCGCAGGCTCATCTCTCAGCCGGGCACCGGCCATGTGCCTCTTGCCAGTTGAGATGACTGCGCCGTTCCTTCCACGCTTAACCATCCCCGCCTGGGGTCAGTTCATTCGCAGCATGCAGCCAAAGCAGAGCAGTCAGCGTGCCTCCTAATTTATCCATTTTAATATTATGACTCTATTTACCCAAGTAGGGGACAAATTTTACATAGTGCTGACATAAAGGGATGCAAAAACCCTGTCCTCAAAATGCGAATGTGAAAGTAATGGTAAAACGTCAGGACAGCAAGCTAACGGGACGATACTAAGTCATTACTGTGCTACAAACTGGCTTTTTTGATACCATGTAAATAGTTATTAAGCCAGTTAACCGTCGTGATTTTCTGTATGTGTGACAATGCTGATAAGACAATATCAACTTGATGATCGGTGGAAAGTTTAAGCACGTGGTGTGACTTGGGACTGTGACGGCGTACAGCGTCTTGTTGGGGATAAGTTTTCTCCTCTTCAAGGGTAACGGGGATCAGGGGATAAAGCTACGGTTTTGGCGGAAACTGCGGGCGAAATGGGCCACGCGGGGCATGGCGCTGGGCTGACGCCAGTCTTAGCTGGTGTCATTCTCGGTTGCTAAGCACAAAGCCAAGGGTGACCGAAAGTGAGAACGCTGAGCATGACGGACAGATCGATACGGATAATCTCACCCTCCTGAAATAGCTCGCCCCCTTCCTCATTTTCCCGTCAGTCCGTTTCCGGTTATGGACGAAGAAGGTTGTTTTCATCTTACATCACAACAGCCTCCGTACATTTTAGCTTGATATCTCTCATCGGGAGTGTTTATTATTTAAAAACCTTTCTCTGTCAAGGTCAGAAAACTGTTTAGATTAAATGTAAGACATGTGATAAAATCAGAGTGAAACCATCAGTGTCTTCAAGGTAGATGAGTTAAAATTTTCCATTTCGGAAGCAAATGGCCCTGAGTGTTTTGTGGATTACAGCATAAGAACTAAATTGTTATGGACTGACTGCTGTGTATTTTTAGGCCAGTTGTGGGACCAAGTGAAGCTGAGAGAGCCAGCTGTCCTGTTTCCTGGAGTTTTTGTCGTTCGTCTCGCCGTCTTCCGATCTAGCCGACCGAGCGTTGCCAGGGAACCACTAAGCAAATGCTGCACCCTTTAGACTCGTGGTTAGTGAGAGTGGCATGTGGGTGAAAGCTCTGTTCATCTGTACGATTTACTGGGGTGTGAAACTTCCCCATTCCTATATTTAGTCAGAGGAGAGGGAAAATTAGTCATTCTGACCATTTGTGTGTGAAATTAATATTATGCGAGTTTGGCAAATCTCTACAAACTGTGCCAGCTCGTGAGTTCAGACGGGCCAGGAATTATCTGCACTGTTTAACTTTGAGGCTGAAATAGACATCTAGTAATCAGTATTTTCTTATGCCTCAGGTATGCGGCGAATTGCCTTCCTGCATCTTGAAATGCACCGGTCTTCTGGCCCTCTAGGGGGTGCCACTGAGTTGTATACCAGGAATGCCTCAGTAGTGGAATATAATAATACAGATTTATCTTAATTAATTGTTAATCCATTGTTACGTATGATCATCATTTTAGACTGCAATGCAGTTACAGCACTATAATTATGTTACACCATACTGTTCTGCTAACTCACCCTCTGAGTGACATCATTTTGCGTGTGACATTTGCATGCGAACAGCATAAATTGTTCCCCAGAACTGACTAATCGGGCATACATCTATAGAAATCTCAGGGGGACATGCAAACATGTAATAGTTTCTAAATGTTGCTGTGCTTTTATAATCTCAGCAAAAAAAGATTATGTTAAGGACATGCCAGTAATAGGCATAATAATATCAGCAAGGTAAAAAAAAAAACACATTAGTTGTTTTATCGTTTACTGAAATAATTATCAAAACAAGACATATGTAGAATTTAGATGTTCTGTGTGCCTTACCAGCTTTAGAACAACTCAAGGCCTTTTTTCCAGACATTCCCCTGGAATACAAGGCAAGCTGACTGCAGTGTTCTTCATAGACGGCCACATTAATTGGTTCTTTGAATTTAGAACCTCAGCGAAGAATACTGGGTAATATCATTGCACCTGGTAATATTGGACGCCAAGTAATATTACTGCATAAGGGATGTTAGTAGCAGAGTATTATTACTGCACCAGGTGATATTACACACAGATGAATGATTCTGTCCATGTGTCAAATTCTCTGCTGGTCCTAGTCAATCACCCATTGGCACAACATTATGTATTCATTTAAAAACTGTTCATTATAAAACATCCTGTAATGCAATGCACTTTATCAACACTATCTGAGCCCTGTATGCAAAATATTGGTCACAAATAAGACACTTAACTTGTCCTGTTTATGTCTTCTGAAGGAGAAATGTGTGCATCGCTGAATGTAAGTTGTCTGCAGTTGGTATTAATAAAATAATACTAATAATACTTTATAACAGGGTCCAGGGGTTATCGCTTCGCATATTGGGGGTTTGCCTCCACTATGTGCGTGTGGAGTTTATACTGTATGATATCATGCGGGTTTCCTACTTCAGTCCCAAACATGCCTTTAAATTAATCTGTGTCTCTCCTGTGATGATATTGTACTCGTGATCCCTGGGCCAGGTTCTGTCGGGATGCTGATGGCGATACGCAGTTGAAATTTGGATGGATGGATGGATGAATCAGCAAAACTACAGCTGGCGATGAGCTGGATTGAACTCCCCCGGGTGAAGGCTCAGGACACCCCCTCCTGCAGTACTGTGTCACACCAGCTTGGTGATGGACCTTCGTACAATGTGGCGCGTGCATTTCACTGAGTTGTTCTCTCTGGCTTGGTGTGGTTTCCAGAGAATGCCACTCATCCCCAAGCCAAGCAGTATCCCCCCCACAGCCTGTTAGAAAGAGAGAGGAATCTACTGCATGTCCTTGTCATTTAGATCCGAGAGATTCAGATATTCTAGGGCCAAAATCCTGCAATACAGCAGGAACATAAGAACAAGTACAAGCTGTTTGGTTTGAATTATTAGGGTCCTTCAGATCCGCCGTAAGATCTGTGTTTCTTATCATTCACACTTCATTTTCTCTGTAACATCCTTGTTAACTTTGAATTTGATAAAGCTTGGTGCAAATACATCTTAGAATCTGAGAGAGAGGAATTTACAGGCCAAAGGAATTTACGGACAGGTTTGGCAGTTTATCCTACAGTGTCGGACCAGAGAGGTGAATAAATTAGGGCTGTAATTTACTTTAGATTTTTTGACATAATTCTCATTTCATTACCATGTTTATTTGAAAATATCTGCATTTTAAAGTCAAGTTGTTCAGCATATGGAGGGAAGTAGAGTCAGGTGACTGGGCTTCTGCACCAGCACCGGTTTTGTGACTATGGTGAACTTTTCCAGCATCCATGTTGATATGACACCGGGTCTTCGACTCACATGCATGAATTTCTGTGTTTTCTCGTGCCCTAAAATAACATCTCCTTCACGCTTTCTTTCATGCCTGCTTGAACTGAACTCAGCTCCATCCTGTAACTCCGGACAGAAGAGCATCACATCTCAATAGAGTTTGATTCCCCACATCGTGCAAAGTCTGCTTATTCTCCTAATGCCTTACTAAGAAACTGTAAGGCATTTTGGACGAGGAATGGATGTGTACGACGGGTCTATGTTACGTCATCAAAGACCCTAGCTATAGATGGATGATGGGACTGACATCCCAGGTGAACCGGCATGGCTGAGTACCCCACAGCTCAGCAGGACATTGAGAGGGAGGCGTGGCCCCACAGCCTGCCGTACCACGATACTAATTAGACAGAGAGCTATCATCTTCACACTCAGTGAGATAGCTAATGACCTACATCCCATCGCCCGTTGCTTAACAAATGGATGAGTTGGGAAGGGATGGTCCGGACGGGGCCATTATTGAGACATATGTTGTATCGGGGCACCCCACCCACTCCGCCGGCAGACGCGGTTTGTACGGACGCTAATATGAGCAGGGTTGCTCTGATTTACCGAGACAGTAAATTTCTGAGGCGGCAGAGCACACGGCCCAACAAAGCAGATTCATGGCCGGGGTGTGGGGGGCGGGGGTAGACCGCTGGGGCCCTGTGGCTCTGCGCTGTGCCAGGATGCGGGTGTGTGTGTGTGTGCCCTGCGATGGGTTGGCACGCCGTCCTGGGTTGTTCCCCGCCTTGCGCTCGTAGGCTCTGCAGCTTCGGTGACCCTGAACAGCACAAGCGCTCACCGAACATGGATGGATAGATGATTGCAGTGACAGATTTTTATACGATTGAATCTCCCCTAGAGGGGATCAAAATATCTGACGGTGGTGACAAATATGTGGTACAAATTTTGAGCTACCACAAAGTAATAGTAAATATTGTTCAGAACTCACTGTTTGTAGTTTTTAATACATATCACAATGTAAAGATACTTGGTGTGTGTGTGTGTGTGTGTGTTTGTGTATTCAGCTAAGCTACTTAATAAACACATGGTCTGCTTAAACTATTATTACGATAATGCTATATTGTGCCTTCAAAACTAAATTTCCTAGCCTAAAATGACTTGTGTTTATAATTCAACTGCTCACTGAACAGCCATCTTGTTAACTCTAAACAATTTGACCTCTGGCTCCTCCGAAGTATCTCAGTTTTTATGGCTACATTTTTTTCTTTATTAGTCCATGCTATCACCTAAGGCAATCACCAAACCTGCGAAAAAGTGCCTCAGCCTGCAAATATTACCCAGCTTTGGGCTTACACTCTCATTATGGATGTAATGAATGGCTGCCTACCTAGGTACCCATGGAGGAGATGGCATGTGGATCTATATCTTAGACGTGCGGATCTATATTTTAGGCTCTGATCCACTTACCACTACTGCTTCCAGATGGTCGATAAATTAACCATGTAGGGGTCCTGTACCTCCTGAATCGTGGATTCTAATAACCGCCTCGTCCTCCAGTTTATACATTTATACAGTATAATAGATTTTCCCGAAATTTATTTTCCTGCCCACAAGTCACAATTTCCAGTCGAAGTTTGCTGTCCTCTCCCTGAATTATACCGCAAGGATGTTCTGAAATCCTGAAGCAATGAGAACAAGGACTCGAGGTTCTGTCCAAATCTCTTTATCCTGTATCTGTACCCTCTATGTTTATGGTCATATTCGGTTGCAATATAATGTAATAGTTTGCTGATGACTGATCTATTTGCCAATAAGTGAAGCTGTTTGTTTGATAATTAAATGAAACCAATGATGTCCCATTAAATAGTCCAGCCAAAAGCTTTTCTTCATACCCTAAACACCTGGCAGTGACATGACATAAATTAGGAGAATGAACTCAAAAAATTATCATTACATCTCAGTCTTTTCTTTTTTTTTTTAATGCGCTGGATCAATTTGATTTTTAAGGAAAGTCATCATCTAAGGTTTATGGTATCTATGGTTTACTGCACAACAAAATCATTATAATACACAATATAAATATATATCCATCCAGTATCCAAACCACTTATCCTTACTGGGTCGCGGGGGGTCCGGAGCCTATCCCGGAAGCAACGGGCACGAGGCAGGGAA
>JABFDZ020000045.1:13740134-13751936 GCA_019775955.2 Pollimyrus isidori | reverse complement strand
TGACAGCACACTAATCCTGACAGCACACTAACGTGACCCTGTACTTGTTACGGATGATGGAGGGATGGCTATATGGATATGTGATTTTAAATCTGTTTCAATAAACATTTAGAAAACAAGGGAATGTTTTCATGTTAAACTATCCATTGAAGTACATTTTGGAAAGAATGAATGTTGCAATTTGCAAAAGAATCTATAGAAATATTAACAGGCATCTTTCATTTACTCAAAATGGATGCCTATCTGTTTCAGTCCTCTCAAAGGTTAGTAACTTTTGCTCCATTGTATACTGTAAGTGCACAATTACAGCCCAGATAGCATCTGGGTTTCGGAGATGGTCCCTAGTGTGGAGAAGCATCGTAACGTGATGAAATTAAAAGCAACACTGCATTGTGAGACATGTTACAGCATCTGATACATAACTGTGTTGAAAACTTCTCATACTTAATTAATTAATTGTCTTTTCTAATCCTCGAACAGTTCTGCATACAAAATTTTCCAGATTTCATACAGAATAAAATAAACGTGAATCATAACTGAGGATTACGTAAACTCAGTAATATTGTTTCTCGTTTTTATGCAACTGTCTTTCCAGATATACGGTACACATACCTATTTTTATTGCCATTGCTTAGAAAAGCACCAGATATCTCACTGCATGGCATCTGCCTTGACTTTATCAAATATTTAAGTGTCCCACAGGAGTTGTGCATGATATAAAAGCAAAACAAGCAAATGTGTTTCAACCTTTGAGGCTCTGTTTTGAAGCAGCCTGTTAACTGAGCCTGTCCATCTGCTAAGATGATTCAGAGTGAACGCAGTGCTAATTTATGCATAATAAATAACATCTTCAACCATGTACAGAAAAAAGGAACGAGACATAAAGAATGAACAAAACTGTGAGCGTCGTCAATAAGCAATTTTTAAAAAATCATGACCAGTGCTGACATTGTGTGCGCATTAAGTTTTTATGACTGCAATTAGTGAATGCCACTTGTGCATTGTTGGAACAATAAAACCACTTAAAACAGAAGTGACATGTCAAATTAGTGGAGTCATTACAGATTACCGCTGAACAGGGACCGCTGGAGCGCTTGAATCCTAAAAGCAGCCTAGCATAGCTACAATCTCTAGTTCAATCACTGTCCTCCTCAATTTTGTCTTGGCAAACAACTTGCTGTCTGCTTTTAATTGTTTAATTGCAGAATCTTATACATAACCAGATTGACCCCAAATGCTTTTCCCTGCTGAAGTAAGAGCTACACATTGTCTGCTCTTGGCAAGTTCCTCAGAATACTGTATTTCCTTGTATTCATCCAGACTTTGGGTTTCACATCCTGTCTCCCAACGCATACATTTCATGGTTCCCTACATGAATATTTTTCAGTATTCCCTTTGAAAAGGTACTGGATGACATTAACTCTGAACTCGTACATCTGTGACACGTTTGGCACGGAAAGGACCAGAGCTGTCAGCTGGCTACCTAAGCCAACTTCAGAAAGGTCTTTCAGCCTTGGTTCCCACTTAAAGTCCAGGAGTCCAGATGCTGAGTCTTCAGTTGTAAAAGTTCAGTTCTGTAAACCAAACATATTTTATATCAAGTTACATGTGCGGTTGTGCAGCAAGCATTACATCTGAGAACTGGAACAGTCTGTTTGATGGCAAATGTATATTAAAAGAATTTGCATACTGAATATCAATCGACACTGAATAACATGCAATAAAAAAACTAAAAATATCAAGAAAGCCTCATGTTCAGATTGGTTACTTACGGTTAAGGTTAGGGCTGGGTAGGAGCTAAGGTTGTTATGCTGAGGGGAGAGTGTTTCCCACAGAAATGAATAGACAGTCCCAACAGAGATATGGATGTTGAAGGCGCACTATCAAGAAATATTTTTTTTCTGTAGGCCTACTCAATTTTCAGGATATTGCAAGGAAGTCATTACTGCTCAGAGGTTTGAGCAATATGTGACTTTTGATCTATTTCAACACATTTCAAGAAGCTCTGTGGTGGACTTAAAATATAGCATATTTGCTGTGGGTGTCACGTACCGCGTCGTCCGTCCCGTTCCAGCCCGGTGTGTCACCACGCCCACCTCGTCCCGGTTGTGTTTTCCTGATGTAATCCACCTGTGTGGCGGATGCTGCTCGCCAGTTCCGTGCTTGTTCCATGTATTTAGGTCTGCGTCTGCGTCTCTCCGGCAGACGCAGCATTGACGTTTCTATGTCGGTGTGTTGTGTTATTAAACCTTTGTTCCCCGTCATTCTGGACTCTCGTCGTCTTGCTTGCCCGATCCGCACCCCGAACGTTACAGTGGGATTCTTAATATTTCCAAATATTCTTTCAAAAAGTATTTCAGACCTGTCACTGCAAGATACTGTTCACGATGTATGTATTTAAAGCTGATTTCTTACTCCAAAAAAATAACATAATATTGTTTTGTGTCTAGGTACAACTCTTAAATGTTCATAAACAAAGCAATTAACTAACCATAAGAAGTCAATAATTTACTTGTGATGCCCAGTGAGAATGGAGGAGGTGGACCCCGCAATGCAGAGGCAAACCGGTTTATTGAGAAACACGGGTGCAGACAAAACCAGGAGGGGAATCCGAAATGGGGGTGGAGTCACAGGCGAGGGTCGAGAGCCAGGGAGACCAATCCCACACAGTCTGACGAGATGGGGTTCCGATGGGAAGGGAGGAAAGGGACCGGTGAGGAAGACGGGGCAGAACAGGGCAGGTAGACAGGGCAGGCAGGTGCAGGTGGGTCGGAGGAGCAGGCGGGTGCAGGTGGGTCGGAGGAGCAGGCGGGTGCAGGTGGGTCAGAGGAGCAGGCGGGTGTAGTTGTACAATTTCTAGAATTATTGCATGGATCAGCTCGAAAAGTGAAAAACTTTTTTTGCTTTAACCTGAGAAACAACTCTGAAACTGCACTTATTTGCAAAACTGCACTTATTTGTTGTACATTCCACTTACAGTACATGGCAATTTGTACAAGCTTTTCCCATCCCGAGTGGTGTATTTACTATGTATCTGGTCAGTTTTGAACTTCAGCTGCAAAAACTAATCCATCAATCTCGTAACCATTTATTAACCTATTAGTAAATCCCTTCACTGGCCTCCCATATACCTTTTATAATAGATTTTAAAGTTCTTTTGCTTTCTTGATTTTTAAATGTTTTCATAGTCTTGCTCCATCCTACCTCAATGACATAAATATAAAGTATGTCTCCTGCGGGTCATTCAGATCATCCAACAGTAATTTATGGATTATTCAAAGATAAGAAGGAGGAGGCAGCTTTTACTTGTTATGGTGTCAAACTCTGGAACTCTTTCCCAGAGAACCTGAGAATGACTGAACATCTTAGTACGTCCAAAACTAGGTTGGAAATGCATCTTTTCACCAGTGAGTGTACTAACATTGTCAGGATTGGTGCCCATCTGGCCCTGCCCCATGTGTCGTGTCCCTGTTTGACCAGCAGGTGTCGCTGGCCATCCTGTTCCCTCCTCGGTCTTGTAGCCCTTAGCCCCTAGTGTATCTGTCTGATCCCCAGGCTGTTGCACGGCTTAACATGCTAAGTGGTCGGGGGTTGTAGGTTTGAGGCTGGCCATTTAATGTTTATGTTCTCCTGGGTTAATATTTGTATAAGTATTTCTGTTACAGTTCCTTGTGTTTTGTCCATATTCCCTGTTCCTTTAGTTTCCCTAGTTTTGATTTTCCTTAGTGTTCAGTCCTTTTCATTATATAATAATTGACCTCTCTGTGCCTGTTGATTGCAAATGTACCCCACCTGTTCCTTGTCGCCCTAAGTCCTTCATGATTGGTTATGCTTCTCTCCTGTCTCCCATCTTCTTATCAGTGTATTTAAGTGGCTACCTTCATTCTGTTCCTCTGTCGCTGTCGTTGTTACTCCTTGTTTGTAGCTGTGGTTGTATACCAGCCTTGCACCTTATTTTGCTTTGTTCGCTTGTTGTATTATATTACGGTTTCCTGTACTTAGCTCTTATTTTTCCTGTTTTGTTAATTCTTCGTCTCTTTATTTTCTGTTTTATTAATAAACCCTTTTTGTTGTGAGCCGCTCTGCGGTTTGTCCCTCTTTTCCCTCCTTTGTCATGCCTCCCTGTAACAAATGTATGAAAATCAGTCATTTCATTATTTTTTTTATTCACTTATTTTATTATTCCTTGTTTTTTGTCTTTTAAAATGTCTGCAAACACATTGTAAACCCTGTGGTTATTATTTGTGCAATACAAATAAAGATTGATTTGCTTACCCACTGTAAGGTGGCAGTGGGTGTATTATGGGAAGCAGAGGGAATGCGACACCATGGATGCTATGACAGTCCATCTCTGGGTACATAACTACTGTAGGCAATTTGAGGACACCAGCCAGCCTTGCCAATTGTGTCTCTATCTGAACCTCGGCGACCTAGACAGTCCTTGTTTTTGCATCCCTCCAGGAACAGTCTGGGAGGGAGCAAAAACATGATCCACGTTGGGGTCCCCGAGGACCGGGTTGAGAAACACTGGCCTAACCACATATTTTCAGACTACAGAAGAAAACCAGTATTCCTGAGTGAATTCTGTGCACTCACAGAGAACATGCAAACAGAACAAGGAAGGGAAAGCCCAGTCTGACTAGGTTATGGAATAATGCTAGTGAACAGTTCTTCGACCCTAAACCCATTGTTGCCCAATGTTGTTATTTGATTGTTGCGCTAGATGGTACATCATGTTGGCCGACTGCCATAGACCTTGTTCGTGTCATTAATCAGCAACAATGTCCCAGTGATCTTCATCCTGTATCACATACATTGGGTATATGTTAGGAATGTACTGGGATGTCTGACTTTTACTGAACTATTTAAAATGCTATGTATAATTTATGAAAGAATATAAATAAATCAAGATTTATTGTGGCGATACAAGTGTTGTAGTACTTGAGACTGGTCTTGGTCTCAAGACCAATTTTTTGTGGTCTCGGTCTTGTCTTGTTCTCGACTCTATTTAGTCTTGGTCTTGTCTTGGTCTCGGATATTGTGGTCTCGATGTGATGCTGAAAAAAGGAGAAAACAGCACATCCTCACAGAAGAGTATCATTATTTATTACAATTCAAATGCAACCAATCAGATGCATCTATTTTAAAAAAGTCACATTGTATACATTTTCTCAACAGACACTGCCAGCGGTTCACAGTCTACAAACAACATTCACATTGCATCATAGCAAAATTGGCAAAGAAAGGTCCGAAAATGTCTGCAAAGTCTATAGCATGGTTATAATTCAAATAAATTAGGTATTTTACATTCATTAGAAAGCACGGAGGTGCAAGTCAATCTGGAGGCTCATTCTCTTCAATTCAAAGCAAGGAATCATTACATAGCCGTATTCATAGCTTACCCAAGGTCTCTGTCCCTGGTATAAGAGACTGAATATGAACATCTTTCTGGTACATCCCATCTCTTTCCCTTGACCAGGTCTGATAAAGTGGTTATATGAGAGGATTGCTGAGAATATTATTTTCCATCAGGCCTCGTAACTATGACAAATCTGGGAGATTTTAAATGAGAGACACATGGACAATATGATTGGAAGATCACATGAATTTGATTTAAGGAGTAATGACACTTTACATCAATGCCTTTTTTCTCCACAGTTGATCGGAGTAATGTCAGTTCTAGCTCTAGTCTGTTTTCGGTCTTGGTCTCGCCTTAGTGTGT
This sequence comes from Pollimyrus isidori, assembly GCA_019775955.2. Lineage (NCBI taxonomy): Eukaryota > Metazoa > Chordata > Actinopteri > Osteoglossiformes > Mormyridae > Pollimyrus > Pollimyrus isidori. Next base: position 13,746,214 of record JABFDZ020000045.1, on the reverse strand, counting down.
CTTTGGTCTTGGTCTTGGTCTCGGTTTAGGCGGTCTTGACTACGACACTAGGCGATGCCGTACTGTATTTTTGCTGTTGGTATTATGGATTTCAGGATTTATTGTACAATTGCCCCTCCATGTACACAGGTTCTGCCTCCACAGATTCAACCAACTGCAAATCAATAATATTCAAGAAAAAGAATTCCAGAATTATCCAAAAGGCGATGTGTGAATTTGCTGTGCACCGCGCACTACTGAACGAATAAAGTAATGTGTAGTTTTGGGTGTGGGTGAGTGTTAAAACAGTGTCTGTGTGTGTGTGTGTGTGAGAGAGAGTGAGAGAGAGAGAAAGAGAGAGAGTGAATTAATATTTTTTATCTTTCTTGTATAATTATATTTTCTATATGTACTATGATGCTTGTGTCTGTATTGAACGCGTACATGCTTTTTTTTCCTCATGATTCCATAATCAATACAGTATATCAGCTACTTACATAGCAATTACGTTGTATAAGTAATCTAAAGATGATTTGAAGTTTACAGCGGGAACTGCATAGGTCATATGCAAATATTACACCATTTTAGATAAGGGACTTGAGCATGCATGGGTTTTGGGAGTTCTGCATCCGATCCCCTGCTGATACCGTGGGCTGATTGTGGTTCATTATCTATTATTTATAATGAATCCCTGCAAGATATTTTATCCTCGCTGTGACTGCAAAACTTTCCATACATAATATGTTAATACTATTGAATGTATCGACTCCGACGAATATATCGATTCAAATGTAATTATGCAAAGCAGTAAAAACAGCCGCCTTCATTTGCTGAAAAACTGCTGGCTTTTAGTACTTAGGGCAGCATTGCTTCCAGAACGATCACTAGGAATGTTTATTTCCTAACATAGTGTTGGATTGTGACAGCACCAGTTAGTCCATGTGCCCAATAGAAGGCATCTTGGTTTCCATTTAACTCGGGGTGGTGTGTGGTTTATCAGGCTAAGTCTCTCTAACATGCTCAGAATGGTGCTGGTTCAAGCCCTGCCCTTGGTGGAAAGGTCACATGTCTGTGTGTAAAAAAAGTGTTGATTAAAAGGTTCTGTATTAAATTTCAGACTTAGAAATTTGAGAAAAATCCATTGTAGACCCCCTGTGCAGGACAAGCACATGGAAGACGGATGAAGGAAAAAAAATCACCAAAGGACTCTTTATTTAGTCCTTAATATCCATTTTGAATAAAATTACCATAATATTACCAAAAAAAAAGAAAGAAATTCGGACATTTCAAGGATGTTTGTAATCAGAATATGACAAAGTGAACTGAGCAGACAAACTATGCCGTACGTAATGCAGTTTATGTTTTAACTCTCTGGGTAAATAATAGCCTTCAAATGTTAAAAAAAAGCCTACAGGTGTGTTGGTATACAATTAAACTAATTGTCATTGTGATGTTATTAACATTAGTTCAGGGTCTTTCCAAATAAAAGAAAGATGAAAACATAAATTTACCTAAAGCTATGTTTAAAAGCTATTTGTGGTCCTAATGATTTGAAAACACTATGCGGTACATAGTCCAGCTTATTAGGTCACACTTCACAAGAACAAAAATCCTGAAGAGTGTACAGAAAACCCTAGATTTTTAGTCTGTTCAGTGAATATTTTAATAGCTAGAGTTGTGGTTAAAGGAGCGTACAGTAAACTCGGCGAGCCCTAATTTGGGTCCAGCACTGAAAATGTAGGTCAGGCATCAGTGACTGGTCCTCCAGGGTACCATCTCCTACTGCGAGGTGGGATGTGACACCTCATCACAGCCGGGAAGGAGCCTTTGGTTAGAATGGCCAGACTGAAACACTTATTAACTCATATTTCCCTTCCGGGAGTTGAAGCATATAGTGTTCACATAGACGTCAAACACAATAACTAAATTGCTCTCCGGCTCCAATTGTCAGCCAGCCATTGCACAGGACCCAGACCTCAGAGGAAACAAGGAATCTCCTGGATCACACACTTCAGTCATAAAGGGATGATATTTCTGGAAAGTTTGTATGTGAGTAATCAAAGTGCTCACTTGCCTGTGTTTTTCCCCCCATTTGCCTGGTAAATACATTTTCGTGAAATGTCGCTAGTTTTATGTCGATGCAAAAATTGTGTGATTAAGTAATTATGCACTTATTGTGATGACAACTTGAATGAATGTGTCATATTAGTTTGCGTAATTAATGTAATGTAAATTAGCGCAACTGTAATTAATTTGTTTTTCTGGCACACGGCATTTGAAAAATTTGTAGCTAATTTCAGATTAAGAAACGAATGAATATTACGATAATCACCTTTAAACATCTCATAATCATCTTTAAACATCGCCTCTTTGTCTAGGGAACGGTAATGCAGGCCTTCATCAGGTAGATGGTAATCCCACCTTCTCTCACATCAAAATGGGTGTATATCCAATGTGGGATCAGTGGGTTATATACATTATTTATGGGGTGCTGATATGAACTCTTCAATAATGCGGCATAGCTGAGCTACAGAGGAGAGAAATATCAATAATTCACATTATATCTTTGGTGAGATTATGTTTTTATCAAAAGAAATACCTACAGCTCACTGTTTAACACATAAAACTTTTATGCACTTGGTTGTTTGACTGAAACTATGCAGGTTAAGCTCTACGTGCCTGGGGCCACAGTTAAACCCACACGGGCATCTCAGCAGGCTTTTGCTGGTCTTCATATGAAGAACCCAGAAGCGTGAGCATCAGTGACTGTGACCGAAAGCCAGCTTTGGTCTGCCTACAACAGATGCTTCACATAACTCACTTTAACTCTCGCGTAGTCTGCTTACGAAGCTGTGCATCTCCCTTTACAACCAGCACTGCAGCCAGGAAGGTGGCGTCCCTCACTTCTCAGGACCAATAAATTGAATTTCATCTACACACTTCCATAAGGAGCATTGTCCTCGTTCCAGCATATCACCCCTAGCAACCCAAAAAGAAGACTGCATATTTGTGTTTGCGGTTTTCGTCTACAGATTCAACGTATATAATTGTTATATCGCTTAATCAAAACATTTGACCTTGTTTCTTTAAGCTGTTTGTTTAAATTATATATTAAAAAATAAACTGTCTTCCCACCAGTATAATTAAAAAGAAATCCTTAGCAAAAGGTCGATAGCAAGGACTCCAGTGTTGTTTCAAGTCCATCACTTTGCTGAACATTAATAAACAATTTAACATGAAACAAATGAAGGTACTTTAAAGTGACCCTTTAATGTTACAACAGTCCGGGCTGCTGTCCCTCAGTGTCTGTTGCTGCCCCTGTATTTACATCATCCATCTTATTTAAATTTAAGGTGCAACATTGTCATTTTTTACACTCAACAGGTCTGCGCAATCGGGAATTCATGATGACGAAGTGCGATCATTGCAAAAACCATTAAAGGTTCTGCTTTTTTCTCCAGATTAATAAACACATAAATAAACAAAGTGCTGTCAAAAGTGAGTATTTGAAACAAATTGGCTCACAGATGGTCCGCATTAAAAATTATGCAGCTTCTGGGCTGACATTCAATCAGAGCAAATCAGTCTTCTGCTGCTGTTTTGCTATGTTATACAAACTATGTTTGAAATTCCAAGTTGTCTGGATTGTAAAACTGTCAAAAAATGAATCTCTGTATAATATTTGGTTTGCACAAAAATTGGAGATATATATATATACATATTTCTGTGTGTTTGTGACAAAGAATTACATATAAAATACAGCATGCCAAACAATTAACTCACCGCATTTTAATGAACTGAACTCTTTCATCTTTAATAATAATTACCCTGAATTTTAATGACACAAAACAATCAGGAAAAAGCTAACTCACTACATTTAACCTCATTCTTTTTTTGTGCCTAAAGTCATGAACCACATGTATTGTTAGTTAAATTTACACATTATATAAAAATAGACATTTTTTATACCTGTTTGATTTTCTAAAAGAAAAAAAAAATACAGTCTTCTTCACCTTCTGTAAACAGCCTTGATATGCGACGATTTGCAGTCTGGGAGGCCATTCTGTCTGTCAATGTGTATTATATGTCATGTGTGATCACAGACTGTCACCTCAGGCAGGGACGTCAGGTCCTGAATAACCACCTGTGGCGGGGCGGGCATCGGCTGCGGGTGGGGAGTGCTGCTCTTCTGCAGTTCTACGCCAAGGGCTGGGGGCACGTTTTGCATATGGGACTTGTATTGCACAAAGCTGCAAGTCTTTAGCACGATAGCTATAAGGTTTTTTGCCATCAGAATTCCAGAAACCCTCATGTCCTTGTAGAAGATCAAGTTGCCGCCTCTTATTAAGAGGGTGATGATGTTGATGGTGACCAGGCTGAGGATGGGGTACAGCATCATCTTGTGGGGAACGATGTTGATGCCCTGCATGCTGATCTCACTCAGGGACACGCAGGGCAGGATCAGCAGCAGGATGTAGCAGTAGAAGAACATCAGGCCCTCGGTCCACAGCGGGAGTCCTTTCTTCTGTGGCTCCCAAAGGTTAGCCTGGATGTCCAGAATGTCCAGGAGGTCCACCACCACCCAGAAAAGCCGGTTGCGGATCTCCTCCTTCTTCTTGAAAGCACGGACGTACTCCATGTGGTCGATGCCCACCAGGATGATGTAGAGCACGGGCACCGAGACGGAGAGCAGGAGAGTGAGGGCCTTGCGGGCGATGGTGTCCAGGCTTTTGCGGTCGGCCTTGTAGTTCTGGTAGATGAAGTAGACCTTGATCTCCAACACAAAGATGTAGAGGAACCACAGGATCATGGCGTAGCCACGCTTGGCCGTCCGCACCTCGGCGCCCACCCACACCGCCACGTAGCGCAGGACGATGAGGAAGCAGATGTCGCCCACCGTCACCATGATGCACACGCCGATCTTGCGTGGTCCTTGGTTCTGCTCCACCAGGTAGGCATCCATCAGTGCCATGCTGCCCATGATAAGGATAGTGGACAGGCACACGTGAGGCTTATTAGAGGGTGGGGGCGGCACCATGTTGGCGTGGGGGCTTGACGTTGATCGGGCGGGCGGTAAGTTAGATGGGCGGTTCTCCCTGGACCTGCTCCAGCGAATGGGTGTGACCTACAGGGTGTGCTGTCCGTCTCTCTGCCCAGGCGCCAGCCACAGAGCAGGTGAACAGTAAGAGAAAAGCTCAGCATAGGTTCTGCAAGGCTCAAAAAATAGATCACCTCTCGTAGCTTGTGCTCTTTTGACCGATGTTACAGGGTAGCTGACAGAATTATTTTTCCAGCACAATAATCAGGTTTTAAGCAGTAAATATATTTAACCACTACTGTGATACTAACATGCACAATGAGGGGCAATTCAGAGATACAAGATACTTACTCATTTCTCTTCTTTATTAATTAATCATTATGATCTGTGGGTTGCTCTGGTGCATTAGGGAGTGTCCCGAACCGAAAATCCGCGCTTGTAATCCATGGAGACGCTTTGACGGTCGAAGGTCCTTTTCCCAGATGAAGCGAACCACGGAACAAAAAAAAAAGGCATTATCCAAAGTGCAAAGGGAACGGCCACAGGATTTATTCCATGTTTTTATTTCAGACTGAAGAAAAGGTGAATGGTGAAGAGAGCTTCTATTTTAACATCTACACAGAAAAGCCAGAGACGTGAGTGCTATCAAAACGAAGCTTAACTTTAATCAACCAAGAAATACCAAAGGAAAAGTTTTTTGTTTCTTTTTTAGTTGGTGCCAAAGACAGCCTATAGTCCTTAGGAAGAGAGTTTGTCCACTTTATAGGTGCATCTACCTGTCTGTGTTGGAGTTTGGGTTGGGGTGTGGATATGGCTTTAAATGTAGATGACAGTGGAGGCTCCTAGTAGAGCTCGAAACTGTCCGAGAGCCTCTCTGCTGTCTCCACAGCTCATCCTGGCTGAAGAACAGCCTCCCGTGACGATCATCGCTCCTGTGACTTCCTCAGTGGCCGCCCCCCCCGCCGGCGCCCCCCCCCCCCCGCGGGGGGGGGGGCGGGGGGGGGCGGGGGGGGGGGGGGGGGGGGGCGGGGGGCGGGGGGGGGGCGGGAGCCGGCGCCGCGCG
>JABFDZ020000045.1:13670183-13681000 GCA_019775955.2 Pollimyrus isidori | reverse complement strand
GGATGTGGTGAAACGGGAGCTTCGTGCCCTGGATGTGCATCCCACAAATCTCCATCAACTGCAAGATGCTATCCTATAATTATGGGCCAACGTTTCTAAAGAATGCTTTCAGCACCTTGTTGAATCGATGCCACGTAGAATTAGGGCAGTTCTGAAGGCTAAAGGGGGCCAAACGCCGTATTAGTATGGTGTTCCTAATAATCCTTTAGGTGAGTATAGACAGGATGTACCATGCATGAGTTCTGCAGTGTGACCAGTAAAGAACCGGTTGTTATACTCCGTTCATGCTCTCATTTCTTACACTAACACACTATGAAATTGATGATGAGATTTATAGTTACTTTTACAATGATGATGGCTGCAAACGTGCCTTTTCCAACTTTCAGTCTGCCGTGTTCCGGTGAACCTGCTGTCCCGTTTAAGACATGGCTACGAATCTTTGAAAACGACCGGTTATCGATGCGAGGGAAGAAGATTGGCCAGTTGCCAGGAAAGGAGTCGTACCTCGACACTTCGGCGGGAATCTTCTACTCCCTGCCTGGCACAGGTGCCACTTATGACTCTGCTGTTATTGCATTGGAAGCACATTTTATCCCCAAGACTTAACACAGTGGCGGAGCGCCATGCTTTTCAAAAACATACTCAAGCTCCCCATAAATCGATCATACAGTATATTGCTGCACTACGTGACCTTCCTTCAACCTGTGAGTCTGGTGACCATATAGATGAAATGATACGTAATCGGTTGACAGAAAATGCGTGCAAACCTGAGAATACGCGAGAGACTGTTCTTAGAGACTGAAATTACTCTGCAGAGAGCTATAACTTTGGCTACTCAAATGGAAGCGGCTGCACACCAAGCCAAGGTGATTGCCGATATGCCCGTGGCCCCAGTGCTGGCCCTGCAGCAAACCTGAAAACAAAAGCAAACCTCAAACGAAACCTGAAAACGAAAGTAAACCTCAAACGAAAACTCCCAACGAAAGCGGAGAAGGAATAAGACAAACGCTGCTGGCACCAGTGCTTCTGCCAATCAAGGTAATAGAAGGATATGCTGCCACTGTGGATCAGATACCATGCAGGCAATGCAAAATAACTGGACACTTTTCTGAAGTTTGTCGTTCTACTCAGCCTGACACACAGGAAGTTCGTGAAGTTGGACTCCCTAAGGTTTTAGTGCTGTACGCAGATCATGCTACTAGCGCGACTGATAAAATTACAAGCACTGTGGAGATTTCAACCATCACTCTCGACCCTGCGCTGTGGACTTAATGGTTGACACTGGGTCTTCTGGATCTATCCTGCCACAGAGCCTCAGCCCAAGATCAGGCTTGTGTCACACTCTAAAACACACATGCCTGTCCTTGGCTGCTTGTCCACAGCTCTGTGCTCTTTCTTCGTTGTTAACAATGGGACTCCACTGCTTGGGTGAGACCTCAAGACATCACTACAGGTGCACATAGAGCAGAACAAGGTCCTGGCTTCTACTTCTCCTACTCCAGTACTGGGATGTGCTTCTACACCTACACTTGTAATCGTTGAGGATACTGTGGGTCCATCTGACCTTGGTCCTCCAGCCTGCAGGCATGCAGTTACACTGACTGATTACTATAGTAAATGGCCAGAGGTCGCCTTTACTCAGAGCATTACCACAGACACTTATTACATTCCTTTCATCTGCGTTCAGCCGAAATGGCAACCCGCTGAGCATGGTGACAGATAACGGTGTTCAGTTCACCTCTGCTGCTTTCTTAGAAGACAGACAAATCCGGCATCACCGTTCATCTCCCTACTAACCTGCTGCCAATGGGAAAAATTGAGAGATTTAACTGGGTGCGAAACTGAGCGCCATTCAGTAACACAAGCCGTGGAAGGTAGCTGAACCGGCTTCTCGCACGTCTCCCGTGCTCGACCTCACACCCTAATGGCGAGTTTCCCTTTCCAGCTGCTTTGTGGACAGCCGACGTGCACAAAACTGACTCTATTAACCCCCCCCCGGCTCCTGCGCCTACACAGACCAACATGGTGCTCGAAGGGGACAGGGTGCGTGTGATCAGTGATCCTCTTACTATAGGTGTGAAGGTTGGCGAGGGTATATATAAGACTAAGTAATGGCAATTCCTGGAATGCCTCCCACGTTGCTGGATTTCCTGACACTACAACTGGAGCTGGGCGATATGACCCGAAAATAAATGGACTGCATTTATATAGCGCCTTTCTACTCTTCCGAGTACTCAAAGCGCTTCACAATTTATGCCTCACATTCACCCATACATACACCAGCGGCAGAGGCTTCCATGCAAGGCGCCAACCTGCACACCGGGAGCAATTTGGGGTTCAGTGTTTTTCTCAAGGACACTTTGATGGGGTCAGGAGGAAGCGGGGCTCGAACCGGCAACCCTCTGGTTGCCGAAAGGTTGTACTGCCCTCTGCACCACCATCTTCCCCGTAAAATCTTCGATTCTTTTCACAATAAATCTGATTTTCGATTCTAATCGATTTTCCCCTCCCCTACTCAATATCACACTACAGATGACAGATAAATAGTTCAAAACAAGTTTTAACTTTTATTTTATTTTTATACACGGCAACAGCGTTTGTTATCACCTTCCACTGTCTCATCATACGGCACACGGTTCGAAAACGTGTCAGGGACGGTTGCTTGCATAACTTTAGGTGTCGTGCTACTGCTCTGTGTATTTTCATTTAGCCGGGAACTGCACTTCTCTCACTCCGCTGAGTCTCTGCTTTGTGTGCTGGAATAAATTTGTCGTGCTGCTTCCTTTGGTTGCAACAGTTTATACAGACTTTGCAATGAGGACTTGTTTGTTCTGTGTCTGACGGTGTAAAACCGAACCATTGCCACATCGTTTGTGACTCCACTACAGTGTTTGGGTGCGCCACGCTAATTTATCCGTGAAGAACGGTGCGTCGCATTAGTTCCGCTTTTGGCGCTCGCTTGTAAAATAACTAATAAAATTGATTTTCATAGAAACTGTTGGAATTGTACGCCGCCGGGTCCGTTGATGAGAAGATATTCACAGCTGATACGAGGAGTAGTAGCAAGCCACGGGTTTATTCTGTAACAGGTTGCAAGCTCGGAGCGTCTGTCTGACATACCTTCAGCATGTACTGTACAGGAAGAGGCTCAACCATATGTATCGGCTCTGTCTCTCTTATAGCCCATTTGGGTGTCTCTCCCCCCCCCCCCCCTTGGTACCTTCCATCTATGTGGCAACCACATGTTCGACGTTTGCTCTAGTTAGCCGGTTGGTACTTGTTTTTGTGGAAGGCTAAAGATAAGTAAGGGCCGCTTACGTTGTCTGTCTGCCCCCTTTATCGGTCTTGATTGGATCACCCACCCCTGCCGGCGCCAGTACATTCTTGTTGTACAATTATTCCCTCAAAACACATCATCCTGAACTGTAAATTCGAATTAATCGATAAAATAGATTTATTGCCCACCTTTAATTACAATTACACCTAGGTGTACAAATGAGCATACTGATCCAGCTAACCGTCCTCCTGAACCCCTGCAAGATGGTCACAGGCCTACCTGACTGAAGGACTATGTCGCTTGAATGTTACACTTTCATATTGTGATGCATATGGTGTTTCAGTAGGTCACTTTCAGATTATAAATGCACTTTAGGTGATGCACTGAATGTAACTGTACTTTATGCGTAACTTCATGGTGATGTTGCAGTCAGTAGGGTTAGTTCTGCATGCCCATGTTACTATTTCAGAAAAGTGCCTTATTTTGTTGCCTGCGATCAAGAGAAAGCTAACGGAATGTTACTACTGTAAGCCACATCACTTTACACCTCATATGTTAAGTAATAGTTAGGGTCGGTGCCTCTTCTTAAAAAAAATGTTGTGTTCTGTGCCTTTAATTGAATACAGGAAGTACCTATATAGACAGGATGTACTATGCATGAGGCGGGATAGGATGCTACCTGCATGTATGAGTTCTGCAATGTGACTTGTGATCGGTTGTAATACTCTATTCTAGTGCTGTTATAACACTAAAACACTACAACGACTTTTCCAGTCTTTTGTTGCTCCTTCCCAACTTTTTGGTAAATGTGTTCCTGGCATCAAATCCAAACTGGGCATATAACTGTAACCGTTTATTTTACATGAATAAATCTGTCATACAGAGTCAGTCTTGTAGCTTTTGTCCATAATTAAAGGGAGAACTTATTTTGTGGCCGGTGTGACTGCTGAGCTGTAGTTGGGGTTAGGAAGGAGTGAGGATGGTACCAAGGATTCTTGCCAAATATTAATATGTCACACTCTTTGGAAATATAGTCGGTTCATGGGGTACTGAGGGGTAGGCAGTGATATGGAGCAGTGTGGGTTAGAGACAAAGCAAGTTAAGATGGCGGCTAGGAAGGAAACTGGCAGGAGACCTGTGCTTTGGAAGTGAGACGAGAGGGAGTGTGATTGTCTGCGTGAGTGGTTAAAAAATAAAATGTACCGCATCAAAAAAGCCTGGTCTTTAAAGATCAACTGGCTTTAGTCCAGAAACTTGCGCTGTGAAAGAAGTGTTGATTAAAGACCACACTTTACTGTACTTCAAAAGGAGAAGCGTGTGTGTGTGTGTGTGTGGGGGGGTTGTAGTACACAACCTCATTCTAAAAGGCACTGAGGTTGTTTGGGGCGGGGGGGGGGGGTGTTTTAGGGTATGGAAGAAAGCTCTGCAAAAAGAATTGCCAGAATTAGTTGAGAGTAATTACCGCATGTAGGTGCAATGTTTCAGAGCAAATTACAGAGGCGACGAATCGAGAAGCCTGGAGATTGGATGTTGAGTAATGGACTGCCTGTGCGACAAGTTTAAAAAAAAGAAGTTTAAAAATCTGTCAAAGATGGACAAAGGGTGAGTAATGTGTACTACAGGATAAACAGGAAGGGTTAGTCAGGGGGAGCTGATTTACTGTTATGGCGCCTTCAAAAGAAGAAATTCTGCAGAGATGATGTATGGGGTTAAACATCATGAATCGCTTCATGGGTTGGTAGCAGAATATCGGCATTTGTTTGGAAAGTTACCTTGGCAGCCGATATTGCTGAATGCACAGTAGAAAAGCTTCAGTGAGGCAGCGGCTTGGTCCGCTTCCTGGATTTTTGCCATTTCCTTTCGGCCGTGCAAATCTTAGCCCCTTAAAAAAGCATGCGATTGTAGGGGGTTAAAACGGGGTGCATGTCCCTTTAAAGAGAAGCCATTACATTCGCGCTACGCGTTAGGAAACTTTACTCGTCACGTGACACTCTGTAAATGGTCTGGAGGCTATTTTATGGATTTGGCTTGGAGATAGCGGGGTGATTAAGTGCCGTTTGTTTGCCCCCTCCGCTGGTCCCGTTTCGGCTGTGTGGAATAGCTGGTGAGCATTGAGTGCTGTTGTCTTGAAGGTTTATCTGAATGAGGATACAAGGTTATCGTATTTTGTGATTAGTTGTTTGGAGTGTTGCTTTGGGAGCGTCCGTCTGTGAATTCTGGAGCCACGAACCTTGTCACAATGTGGACATGGACGTGGTGCCGTTCTTTGTGAAACACCACATACCTCATGGGTTCAAGTCTGCTCAAGGTTTTCCACGTTTGTGGAATTTGCATGTCTACACAGTGTGGTCGTGCAGTGTCCTCTAGCTACACTGGTTTCCCCCCACAGTCCAAAAACGTATTAAGGCTAAGTGGAGTTACCGAATTTCCTGTATGTGAGTGGTGTGTGAGTGTACCCTGTGATGGGTTGGTGTCCCATCCTGGGTTGTACCCTGTGATGGGTTGGTGTCCCATCTTGGGTTGTACCCTGTGAGGGGTTGGTGTCCCATTCTGATTTGTTCCCTGCTTTGCACCCATTGGCTCCAGGTCCCCTTAATCATGAATAAGATAAGTTGTTTCAGAAAATGGATGGCTGGTTCAAATCACATGACTGGTCGAGTGATGTCATCGAGTCCCGTGGTGTGATTTCACCATTGAACTGTTAAGCCAGCCCCTTAATGCCAAAGACTGATTGGCCCTACTATCTGAGTTGCGCGTCACTTTGAATAGAATGACTATGAATACGTTTTATTATTGTTTTTCTTTTGATGGTGTGGTTTTATGTACAACAAACAATCGATTTACATGCTGTCGTACTAGCTGCAACAGGTGTGTGGCTAGGAAAGCGAGTGTAACATTTTTATGAACTTTGCATAGTGTGATGTGTAGAAATTTGCTCCTGTACACTGGAGGAATTCAACTTATTCTAGTTTCCAAAACAAATAAGAGAAACGCTGCCGTGTGTCTGTGCCAGTACCTGCAAGCAAAGCCCCATAACATTGGCAAGCAACTGGATGACTGACTGTTTTTTATAGCCAATTAGTCAAATCTACGGTGCTTTCCAGTTGTCCCACCAATTACAGGAAACCCTCTTTTAAAACAACAGGGTTGCCAACTTTGGTCGGCTGGCAGGGCTGAGGTTTTCAATTCGAGACAAGTCTGCACACGCATTTACATGTATGTAATAACTTTATTACCTTGTAAAGAGTCTGCAGGGTTTGCAAACTACCCCAATGCTAATAAATTAGATTTGAGATAAGATTTCGTGCAGGAGTGTGAGAATCTAAAAATATGTTACACCGAAACAAAGTTCCAAAACTCTGTGAAACATTTGCAAGAAATCAACCCGCCTGTCTCCTCTATTAATATTTACAGAATAAAATTTGCCTTCAATGTCAACTTTAACTAATAAAACACGACCATTCACAGCAGCAGTCAGCAACTCTGTTCCTGTAGATCCGAGCCATGGTGTGGCCGTAATTTAACACACCTGATTCCAATAATCAGGGCCTTGGGCAGTGTCTCAGTCTTAGAGCCAACGTTTAGCCTCAAAGTCGCTGGATCCAGTGCTTATCTGCATCAGGGTGTGCTAAATTAGGGTTGCACCTAAGCTCTGTAGGGTGGCTGATGTGTAGGAACTGGGTTGCTGACCAACGCTTCATCGGGTCTTCTACAGTACATGTAGGACGTTCATTCCCGTTGTCGGAGGAAATCGAAACAGCCTCCCCTGCTCTTAATCTGGTTCCATGTCTGAGGACACGCCAGCATCGTTATCGCCGGAGAAACGTGACACGCAGCATGTTTGCCAGTCTCTGCTGCCATTCGTGTTAAGGGCCCTCATCCTTGGGCCCCCGTAGGGAGCGAACAGAGAAGGTAGAGCCAGAACAGTGTTAAGATGGACACAACGTAGTTTCTGAAACGTCGGCGGCAAAAAGATTTCCAGACTTTTTTTCCAAAACCTTTTTCTCCGCATCATTGCACTTTCTAATTAACGTTAAGGCATTTTTCTCACTTAACAGCTCAACTCCCATCTTTTGGAAGTGAACTTATGTATATCAGAAAAAAAAAATCCCTTACTGTACACTGACCTGTTCACTCCGTGTACCATCCAGAAAACGACTGGTTTCATTTAACGTGTTAAACGGAGCATCTTTGATTCTCGTAAAAATCCCAAGCTGGGACCAGAGAGCACTGCCCACCCCCCCTCCTCCCCAGAAAGCTGTATCAGATTAGCTCTATTCGACCCGTTAAAAAGCCAGCTATGCGATGTGTGCACGTTAAGTGTTAGTGTTGGTGTTACAGTGTGGCAGCACGAATGCTACTTCCATCTTCCCATCTCCAGCTGGTTTCAAATTCAAACTTTATTTGTCACGTACACAGTACGATATGCAGTGAAATGCTTCCTGCACTTTATTCACCTCAGGCTCCCGGCTGACGTGCCAGGGCAGCCCCTGCCGCCCCCGCATCCCTGCTGTTACCCGCCTCCTGCTCCCTGTCTGAACAGGCGGATCGTTCCTGCCCCACGTGCCCACGGTTGGAGCCGTGTAGACCGGCGTGTACCCACGTATGCCAAACACATACTCCCGTCAACTTTCACTCGGAGAGAAACAGCAAGCGTGCAGGTTGGCGAGTTGAAAAAAACATGTGTACATGGTTTTGCCCGCGCGTGTTAAGGACGGGTTACGGGTTTTAAAAGAACTGCCTTTCCGAGCCAGAGTCGGCAATTAACGATGGCATATCAGAAATACCAGCTCTACCGGATGGGCATGCAGTGTGGTGACTTGCACAGATTTGTCACTGAAAACAAGCCCAGTGATCATCCTAAACCACTCCTACCACTATATCTACACTGCAAGTGAGCAAAGTCATGCCAAACGTACTTTCCTAGTATAAGAAGACACACATCATAACAGAATCTGGAAAATGGCCGCTGAAGCTTCATCTCTGGATGAGGAGCTCTGTTGTTCCATTTGCTCAGACTTCTTCAAGGATCCCGTTGTCCTGAAGTGTGCTCACAGCTTCTGTGGAGCCTGTCTGCAGAGGTTCTGGGCACAGAACAGCTCCCGGGAGTGCCCACTGTGCAGGAGGAAGTCCTCCGTGGACGACCCCCCTCTCAACATTGTCTTGAGAAACGTCGTGGAGCTGTATTCAAAGCAAAGGAGTGAACGGGAGGTAGCAGAGAAGAGCGCTCCTCGATGCAGTCTCCATGGAGAGAAAATTCTGCTCTTCTGTATAGAAGACCAGGAGCCCATCTGTGTGGTCTGTCTCACCGCAAAGAAACGGAGAAACCACCAGCTCTGTCCAGTGGAAGAAGCTGTGCAGGATAAGAAGGTATTCTCTTCTGCATCATTCAGCCACTGACACTAGCACACAGCTAAATGTAATGGGCATCAATATAATTTGATAAAAGCATATCTAGAGCAGAAGAAATTCAAACTCAACTACACAAAAACCCAAACGTAACACAAAGTTGTTTTAGTTTGTCGTGGTTTTAGAATACGGATCGCGGCTTACTGTCTGCTTCTAAACTGTGGGCATTTTTAGATATCCAAAAAACAGGTCCACTTATTTTCTATATGTTTCTACTTGCAGATTGGGTGGGGTTCTGGCGGGAAAGACTTCACGAGTTTGTACATTTCCGCGCGATACCTGTCCCAGAAAGCTTTGTGGCTTACATGATATCAGATTCTCATTGGTCCATTGACTCATTGTGTTCTTTTTTAGCTGAATCTAAAGGTTATTCTTCAGTGACAATGTGTGGGTTATTATTATGCTGTTCTTTGTCTGATTCTGTAAGTTTTGTGCTGTGCTTCGCTCGTCCACCATCATGTCATATGTGATCATACCATGGTCTCTAATGTTTGATAGGTTTTTCTTCACCCCCCGATTACAGTATCTTTATATGAATCCTAAATTACAGAATTTATAGGTTATATGGTGCTTTTATACACATGTAAAGATGCTGGATATGATTGGTAGTTTGTATGACATCACTAGTAGATAAACTTCTGCCAATGTCATGGAATATGTCTTGTCTTAACATTCCTTATGCACTTTTATTATATAGTATATAGCATATTGCCCAGTCAGAATTAATGTGTAAATGTAGTATGTGAGGTACATTGGGAGCAATGCAGATTGGGCTTCTATGGCTCTGTTTGCAAGTTTGCCCGTTCAAATACTCCGCAAAATAGTCAAATCTCCACTGGGCTCTTCGGCTCGGCCCTTTACTCCACTAAAAGCTTCAGGGACTCAACTTCAGGTTCAGGATTCACACCAAAATTATGAAACAAGCATGCTATGTATCATGTTGAATGTATCTCTCATTACTGTCTGTATATTTTATCTCAGAAGGACCTCAGGGTTTCACTGATTTCATTAAAGGAAAAGCTGGAGAAGTTTACAAAAGTTAAACAGGAGTTTGAGGAAACAGCCAAACACATCAAGGTACGGAGATTTATTCTGAGAAAGAAACTTCACTGTGGAAGTTTACTTTCAGGAACACAGCATTTTTCACTTTCAGACTCAATCCCAGCAAACCGAGAAGAAGATAAAGGAGGAATTTGAGAAACTCCATCAGTTCTTGAGAGAGGAAGAGGAGGAAAGACTGGCTGTACTGAGAGATGAAGAGGTGCAGAAGAGCCAGAGGATGAAGGATGAGATAGAAGACATCTCCCAACAGGTCTCCACCCTGTCAGAAAAGATCAGAGATATTGAGAAGATCATGAAAGCTGAGGACATCTCCTTCTTGAAGGTAGGAGATGATTTTCCTGCATTGTTCTGTGTGTTTGCTGGCTGAGACAAATGCCCCTAATGTGTATCTGAAGCAGATGTAAGGAGGTAAAACATCTCAATGACACTGACCATTTTCCTCATGGAATTTCATTGTGCTGCCTGATGATATTCTTTGGAAGACTATATAATATTTTTCATAAAATGATTTTGTTTTCCTCTGTTTCAGACCATCAAGTACATCAAGGAAAAGTATGTAATAACTGTCTGCATGTTTTAATTACTTCTTACATGGTCAAGCTTAAAAAAAGTGGCAGATGATCCCAGGAGTTGTAAAAAATTAGATGGGACCCCCCCCCCAGTCTACCTGCCTCTCTCTCTCTCTCTCTCTCTCTCTCACACACACACACACACACACACACACACACACACACGTCTTTAACAAATCTTTAATCCAATCAACAAATTATCTGGACTGAGTTCAGTTAATGATGATGCAGACTCTCACCCACCTTCCTCTTGTGTGTCTGACCCCCTTCAGACGCCACAGAATCACTGACTCCTGCCTCTCACTGTCTTCGCAGAGCCCAGTGCTCACTGCAGTACCCAAAGTTGCCTTCAGGAGCACTGATATATGTGACCAAACACCTGGGCTCTCTGAGGTTCAAAGTCTGGGAGAAGATGCTGGAGATTGTGCAGTACAGTGAGTACTGGGGGAAATGGCTGTATAAAGCAGAGAGCAGTATCTGAGTGGGTTATACTGTCACTC
>JABFDZ020000045.1:13652758-13664858 GCA_019775955.2 Pollimyrus isidori | reverse complement strand
CAGTGCTAACCACTGCACCACCATGCCGCCCCCCTGAGGATTTCCATTTTGTGAAATTCTGCCAGGATCCTTCTTCTAACCACTTATCCTGAACTGGGTAGCGGGGGATCTGAGAGCTCACCCTCAGCAGCGTAAGGCACAAGGCTGGGCTGCATCCCTGAAAGGAAGCCTGTCCATCACAGGTTAATTCTACTGGGACGCATGGGCATTGCTAAAGCTACTGTCTCAACAGAGACTGAGCCATTTCAACTTTTAACAGGGTGACACAAAGTTATTTGTTTTCTAGTTGCAAATGGAGTCTGCAATGGGGCAGTACACCCGCGGGAAAGCATGCGGCGTGGGTCTACATTTCAGTGTTTCTTGTAGGAGCGGGTGGGAGCAGGACAGAGACTTGCGGGAGCAGGCTGGAGCGGAATGAACAGTCAGTCCCGCGTAGACCTCTCTCTGTGACGTCAGCAGAATGGAAGAGCAATGAGCGCACTGACTGAGGTTGGAATAAACAGAGAGCCACGCCAGAAATTTCAATATTTCCCTGTATTTCGCTCATTTTGGCTGTGAAATATTTGTATTGAAACTGTTAAGATATTTTTAATTCAGGTCTGTAGCCTAATTATAAACGTTGTTGGTCGTTGTTTTTTTTGGTTAGCCAAATCTACCCTTATATAAAAGACATCTTTAATTTGCAGAGTCGTAATATAGCCTATGTTTCATAAATTCCTGAATGTCAGTTAATTTGGTAACCTTTAATTTTTATAAGCCAAGACATTATAGCATTTTAAACTTTTGGCCCACCCTATACTCCAACAGCCAACTTGCTTGCAAGATTCAGCAGGCAAAAGCGGGATAAACTATAACAGATGAGGGCGGGAGCGGGACAAACCACACCAGATGCGGGCAGGAGCGGGACAAACCACACCAGATGCAGGCCGGAGAGGGACAAACCATAACAGATGCGGGCCGAAGAGGACAAACCATAACAGATGCGGGCGGGAGCGGGACAAACCACACCAGATGGGGGCAGGAGCGGGACAAACCATGACAGATGCAGGCAGGAGCGGGACAAACCACACCAGATGGGGGCGGGAGCGGGACAAACCATGACAGATGCGGGCGGGAGCGGGACAAACCACACCAGATGGGGGCGGGAGCGGGACAAACCATGACAGATGCGGGCGGGAGCGGGACAAACCACACCAGATGGGGGCGGGAGCGGAACAAACCACACCAGATGCAGGCCGGAGAGGGACAAACCATAACAGATGCGGGGGGGAGTGGGACAAACCATAACAGATGCGGGTGGGAGCGGGACAAACCATAACAGAAGCTAGTTAGTAGCCCAACTCCTCTTGTTTCCTAGTTTCCAACAGCATTTGAACAGTTCAGGGGGTAGGGGACAGAAAAGCTGGCATGATGGGTGGAAGGCCCAGGTTGGGTGTTTTGTCACAGATCTTAGGAAGGCTAATAAATGTCTTTTTAAGCTATAAATCATGACAAATGCCTCCTCATTGGCTCTAGTCAAGTAATCAAGCAAATGTCAGCAGATGTCACTGGTCTCCCATTTTCTAGTGCTTTGTGATTATGACCCTCATCTCTGTTGTTGTTCCCAGCCCTAATGTTTGGTTGATTGTACTTGGCCCACGCCTGTCCCTCATCCCAGGTTAGCTGAATTTGTGCCTGCCCTTGTTCCTCAGTTGGTCATTGTGTTTCTAGCTTTTGCTGCTGTTCTACTATGTTTTTTTTCCTTTGTTGTCCCTGCTGTAGTTTGCTCTAGTCTTCACCTACATTATTTTTGACCCCTGGTGGTCCTTTTTGCTCATTGTGTGGGGTGTTTTTTTCTGAGTCATGCCCTAGTGCACCACAAGAAGGATCGTCTGTCCGTAACACTAAACTTAACTGGTTTCAATAGTTCAGTTCAGCATGATGGCACAGTGGGTGGCTCTGTTTCCTCACACCTCCAGACTCTCTGCTCTGTGTATAGAGTTTACATAATCTCTATTTACAACACCAGTTTCCTTCCACAGGAAATCATCTCTGAATTGCTCATTGTGTGTGATTTTTTTGTCTGTAGATGTCAGGCAATGGATTGGCATCCCATCCAGGGTACAGCTATACTTTGCACCCTGCGCTGGCTGGGATACCAGTCTACTTTGGGATACCAGTCTACTTTGGGATACCAATCTACTTTGGGATTCCTGTCCCTCACCCCATATCCATGGCCAAGGTTAGTGACTGGAAGATGGATGAATTTAGTTAATGCTTCATTGTCTTTGCTGAATCCTTCATCTGAGAATATTTGCTTGAAGCACATCAACGAATAAATAATCTTCATAAGCTGAACTGAAGCCTTTCAAGATCTTGTTGAATGCCAGGTATTTTTTGGCGTAGACTTTTTAAATTGTTATATTCAAAGTTAGTTAATTGTCGTTAGAGTGCAATACAATGTGCAGTCTTCTGAAACACTGACAGCAGAATGGGGGTTTGCACAGAGGATGTCAGTGACTTGCAACAATTTGGCACCATCATGAGATGCCATCTTTCCAAAAAAGTCAGCTCACCAAAAATCAGGTGTGATTCAAACAAAATGAGTAGGAAATGTAGATGCTGGAAGCAAGTCACAGACTCTCAGAAGGGGAGCTAAACACCCAGTATTACAGTTTTTTCCAATAAATTTAATGTGTGTCTCAATACCATGTCCACTTTTTCAAAACACTTAACACATGCACTATACCATTGGACTATGTGAGGTAAACCATGAATTCTTTTGCCTTTTGCATTGTTTTGACACAATATGCATTCAATCACCACTTCCCCCAAATTTCAGGACTCAGTCAATTTTCAGCCACCAGCAAAACTTTGTACAACTACAGCCGATTTTTCAGATGTGTAGATGCCTGTTCAAAACAGTGAACTTTCAACCTTGAGATTTACCTGGAAGGCTCCACTCAAGAACTTCTAAAAGTTCTGCTCTGTGTATGTTATAATACACAAAAACAAATTAGCCAGCAACAACACATCTCTTTGTTGCTGATGAAACTTTGAGAAACTGAAGACTTGCAACTTCTCTTATGTCTCTATGTCTGTTATCAAAATGAATTGATCGTTTCGTCACCAAGGTGTCAAATAAGCAATTTTGTGAGCTTATCTGTGTTTATGAAATGAAGGTGGCCGGCTACAGCTACAAAGTTTTCCTCCATCTTCCGTCTATACAATATTCCTGCAATTATGTCCTGGAATAAACTTCAAACACTATTATATTGACACTGGCAAGTCTGCATTCCAATAAAATGTTTTGCTTTTTAAAGAAAGCAATGCTCTGAGTCACTCTACACGTTCATCCTGCAAATGTGACAAAGTGCCAATAAAACTTGGGTGTCATTTGGATTTTCTAATTATTCTAAGGACAGGGTGGCCCTTCTGCTTAGGGGGCTACGGAGGGTTAGGTGTCCAGTGAAATGCCTGTTTGAACTGTTTACTCAGGGATGGGCAGCTCTGGCGGAGTTGAATTAGTAGGCACAGTGCAACATTTTGTACTACCTCATATCACTCATCTTATTTACATATTAACTTGGTTAGTCATCCAATCCACCAAAATGCATGTATGGGACTAGTAATACTATGTGTCACAAAACCTCGGCAGACTTTAATGGGCAAACAGAAGGGCATCGGGAAACAGAACAAGAGGAAAACTCAGTAATAATACTGTAACAATACAATGACAGATCTAGGGAAACAAACTCTGACGTGGACTTAAATACATAGAACTACTATGGACAATTAAAAACAGCCATAAAACACTAGGAATCAACATGAGGTTAACGAGGGGGGTGTGGCACAGGAGGATTGGGAAGATCGCGGTGTGACACAGTGGTACCTCAGTTCTCGTACTCATTAGAACTTGAATTTCTTAAAAGTCGAACCAGCCAATTTGAAAAAAAAATATACCTAGAAATGAGTCACGTGGCTCAGCGGAAACAGCATTAGCTGTGAGAGCATCCTGCATGTTTACACTGGAGCCGACGGTTAGGAAAGCAAGTTAATCATACGCAGAATATAAATGTGTTTTTATCTATTCACTTCAGCTTCAGTTTATACGTCCCTTTTGTGTGCCGGATAATCTTCGGCCAGCCACAGACAAATAATCTCATAACCTTTGTAATGTACCGTGTCGTCCGTCCCGTTCCAGCCCTTCGTGTGCCACGCCCACCTCGTTACCTCATGTGATTCCCGATTGTGTTCACCTGTGAGGCGCTGCCGCTCGCCTGCCATGTGCAATGTTTTATGTATTTAAGTCTGCGCCAGCGTCTGTTCTGGCAGACGCGGCATAAACGTGTTGTGTCTATGTGCAGTGCAAGTAAACCCCGTTTTGTTTGGCAATCCTGGCTGTCCGCACCTCTGTTCTCCCTGCACACACCCCGGATCGTCACATCCTTAATTTATCACTGCTGACGTTTCATTTTGACATTTGATTCTGGGTCTCGACGTCATGTAATTCCCTGCAGCACTGCTGAGGCGGTGGAACGACCATGGGAACACTGGCCGCTTACTGCCTCCAGTACAGCCGCACAGCTGCTTTCTCCTCGTAATTCATGCCTTTACCACAGTGAATACTCACATGTACATAAGACACCCTGAATGAAAATAGAAGTCATCCATAAGATTTTGATTTTCGTTTAATTTATTATTCCTTGTTATTAAAATTTCTTTTCAATAATTCTTTCAAAAAAGGGTTAACGTGAGTAAAAATACTGCTCCTTTAACGCACTGTATGGATAAAAGTACTGGAACGTGCCTCTTAATCATTAAATTCTGGTACTGTATTTGGACCCATTGTCACAGGTGAAGATCGAACACACAAGACACGGGCAAACACATGTTAGACAATATGGAAATGCAACCATTAACATTAACAACAATACCAGGGTTAAGCACTGTTAATAAAGAGCGTTATTTCCCCGCATGCAAGTCGCCATGTCTCTCTGTTCCCGCGATGCCTGGGCTCGCCCGTCGCCACACTATATTGTATTTTTCTTTAAAGTTTTTACTATAAAAACCAGAAAATTAAATAACAACAATTATTATTAGGTAAGCTTGTGAATGAATTAATCGAATTTCAATGCCTTCTCATTGGAAAAATTACCTTGGTTCACATACAAATTGGTTCACGACAACTTTACCGGAACGGATTGTGTTCGTGAGCCACAGGCACTGCTGTAGTTCTCCTTTAAGTGCTCTCAAATCTCGCAAAGTTAAAACTGTAGCCTCTGTGGATGGCTGCATAATGGATCGACTTGGTCCTTCAAAATGCAAAATGTGTATTCTTATTGATCTGAGAAAATACTAATGATGTAGTTTGTTAGATGAACAAGTCACTGGTGAAGTACAAAGTGAACCTGGTATAATTTCCAAGGTATGATTTTTAATTCCAGAACTTTGAGTATTCATATTTATTATGAACTCAAGGTTGCATTATTTATTTTTCTAGAAAAAAAACACAGATTTTAGCATCTCAGTAAGGTTTCTGTTACTTCATCCTCAAACTGTTACTGTATAAATTACACCATTGAGGTACCAATGTGTGCGTTTAATGTATAAGATTTTCAATTGTACCAGTGGAGGGGATGATACTTCTCATTATTAAACACTCAGTTGTTCGGTGTCACATCCCCATCATCAGAAGCTTGTGACTAAGGGCTAAAGATTAAGGCATGGTCACATGGGCTGGGTTGGGGATGAACCAACTTAATCTGGAGCTTAATAAGAACTAGGTCAACAAAGCAAAAAAAGAGAAAAACCTTTTTTTTACATGGCATTCTGGAAGAAGATGCAGCTCTAAGGGTGGACAGACACCTTGTTTAATCACAGTGTCCTGGAAGATGATCTCGACAGCAAGAGCCAACAGAAAGCCTTGTCTTCCTAGCTGATGGCAGGTTGGACAAGATATAATACTCTGATCATATCTTCAGTCCGACCTGAATATTGGCCTGAATATCTTTGGAAGTTGTTTTCCAGTTGTTTACACTTTTCTGTCATTCTGTCAAAGAGTTTAGCAAGACTGACACTTCTGTAAAACATTTACTGATGGCATTGCCCAGAGTTAGTCAAGATTCAAACCAGTACTCAATCACTAACCTCGATTATTCTCATATTTTAAATGTTCATAGCTATATTTCATATAACACAATTATATTTCATGCGAGAAAATGTAACAAGAAATTATCTCTGGCCTTTTTTCCCCACCAAAATGTCTGAATGTACTGCAAATGCTCAGAAAATCCAAGGAAATCCAATGTGAAATGTGTGTAGCAGTGCTGAAAAAGAAGAGGGTAAATCCTTTTTACTTTATAGTAGCCTTTGTTCACGATATCCTGAGATAGCTGGCATGAAGATGAACTGACACTCTCTCAACACGTCGCAGAGGCATATTTTTGGAACTAAGTCAGCCTTCTGAAAGATTCCCAAAGATTATTTCTTTAGAGTCAAAGCTGTAAGTGCTATCTTTATGTTGGCAAGATCTCATTTTTTTTTACCTTGCAGAAATAAAACAGATAATTGCTACAGTGATTATTCTGTTGAACCATAGGTAATTTGTTTACATTTAACTTCTTTTCATCAGCTGGCCATAGTCAATATAATATATAGCAATCAATATTAATGAACTTCTTTGTCAATAATAAGTCTGTGTATTTAATAAGAATAACTGGTAACTCTTGATTTACAAGCAACGAACAAACAACCTACTGTATAAACATCTAGCAGCCTGATTTCTTCCTATCTTACAAACTAGAGGGAAATATGGAATTTGTGGTTTTAAGTCTCTCACAACCCGTGAACAAGAACTTCATGGTTAATGAAAAAGCGTAATTAGCGTGTCAGGGTGTCTGTTTATGTTCCCCTTCATGGGAAGCAGAACTGCAAGGGTGGCTGTTTATCAATAATGTGTTACTAAATAGAAACAAGGTACTTTGGCTAGAATTTCTGAAATGACTTAAAAATATTTTAAACGCAATCTAATATACGAATTATCATTTGATAATGCTTATAAATATTTAAATGTACATGAGCTAACAATCTTTTAAATGTTATGTAACATTTGTTAATTACTTTTTAAGGGAAGTTATTATTAAGTGTTACTTAATAACTTTAATATCCTCTTCTGTTGTTGGGAGCTTAACGGCAAGAGAAACTCAACAGGCTGTAAATACATATTAACTGTAGTGTGACCTCTAGTAGACTGTGTTGGCAGAAAGTGACACAGGTATGTGCTGGATATGAAGGCTGCCTCTCACAGGTAGTTAATATGGCTGCAGTATATTGTCTGACAAAGGATTAATAAATGTGGGAGAGCAAAGTATCAAAAGTACCTCCTTAGATTTTCCTATGACTGAAGGGCCAGGGACACCTGTCAAGATAACAAGGCTTCCTCTATTTTGAGGGTTTTCCTTGCGACTTGCTGATTGGCAGTGATGGGCGGAGCCACACGACATTCATGGCACTCAAACCTCTTGGAAAATCCTGCAGGTTTTACTATAGCCAGTGCAGGTCAAGACACGTTACACGTTGCCAGAGTTTGAAGGCAGACCTGTACAAAAGAAAGGAAGACTTGGGTCTCCAGGGTTCTCTTGTAGAGTCGTGTTAATTATAGATCGCTGTTCTGGCACTCTCTGCTTTTCAGAGGAGCTTCAGTGAACAACAGGACAAGGCACAAATGAGACAATGAGTGTAGCTGGAGAGCATAAGGGGTAACTGACATGTCTATATTAAACAGAATTACACATATACTCTATCGTGACTGTTCTCATACTAAAGAACCTACATCAGGTAGTAGTAAGATCAAATGTAATAGAGAGAGTGCACATGAATTGGGGCTGGAATATGGTGAGGCAGTAGTGAATCTATCTCAGAAGGGCCCCGGTCTATGAAAAGGCTAAATCTGGAACTCCTAACAGGTTTAGAAGCATAAAGGCCACCAGCCACAAAGGAGATATGGATGCCAGCAGTTCAAGTTCAAAGATGTATTGTCATATACAGTGTGAAAACACAAGGTTCAGACGATGCAATGAAATTCTTTCTTTGTCGTCTCCTTGTACACAGTCATAATGAGTAAAGTAAAAAAAAGTGCATTGCTACAAATGTGGTACCAATCAATGAATGTTTTGAGTAAGGGAGATGGCATTGGATGCATTGTTTATGAGTCTGATTGCTTTTGGGCAGAAGCTATTTCTGAGTCTTGTTGCCCTTGATTTCACACTCCAGAAGTGTGAGGAGCCTTGTTGTGGGTGTGTACTGTCCTTAATAATGCTGTGGGCCTTCCTGATGACCCTGGTGGTCCTAGAGTGATGGTAAAGATGTTCCAGAGATGAACTGTGCAACTTTTATCACATGCTGGAGAGCCTTCCTGTCCTGTCCTGAGCAGAGTAGTTTCCATGCCACACTGTGATGGATCTGGTGATGACATTCTCAACTGTACATCGGTAAAAGTTGCTGAAGATTTTTGTTGACGTATCAAATTTCTTCAGCCTCCTCAGGAGCTATAGCCTCCGCTCTGATTTCTTCAGGACTTGGCAAGTGTTATGTCACCAGGTGAGATCCTCACTGATTTAGGTCTGCATGAATTTGAAGGTTTTCACCCATTCCACCTCCATCTCACCAATATATTGGGGTACAGTATACTGCTCATTCCTCCACCTCCTAGGATCAATAATTATCACCTTGGTCTTGTCTGCATTTAAGGAGACATGTTTTCCTGACACTAGGCCACAAGTCATGCTACTGCTGTGAATTCCTGGGTTAATGTTGCTCTTTCAGGTGATAGGAGATGTTTTTTTTCAGACACGCTGTAAATGAAAGTTCGGCTTATAAGGACTGTCACGTACTGCTTTTAAGGCATCAGGAGACATGATTATATTAATTCCTTGATGACCTGAGGCTAAAGTTGTAGGATATTGTAGACCTGAGCAGCATAGTCTTGGTGTTGCATCCCTGCTACCCAGACAAATTTATATAAATATACCTGTATCAGGGACTGGCATGGGGGGGGGGTTAGGTGGGAGACACTGGGGTCACATGGTACACATGGTGAGTTCTGCTAACGAGCTGATTGGCAGGTAGGTTGGGATAATTGGACTGTTCAGGTACAATTATCTGCAAGGATAAAAGGGGAGGCAGAGCGGAGGGAAGCAAGAAGAGCAGCAATTTGAGAGCGTTAGAGAGGGTAACTGCCCTGGGTTTCTCTTGTCTGTCTGTTTTAAAGCATGACAGTAGTTCTGTCTTTGAGTTGCTGCTATATGTTTGCGCTGATGAGCATAATGAAGGTGGGGAGTAGCTCAGGAAGGAATGTTTGACAATAAGCACCCCCACGAAAGATACTCATGAGATGGTCTGCAAAACACTCACTAGGAATCGGCCACATATTTTTTACACATATATTATGGCTGTACACGTGTATTTCTGCCGGCCCGAGGAGGATGGGCTCCCCCTTTGGGTCTGGTTCCTCCCAAGGTTTCTTCCTTCTAGGGAGATTTTCCTTGCCGCCGTCGCGTTTCACTTACTCATATCGGGGGGTCTTTGTATGGCAGAAATGTAAAGCGCATTGAGACAATGTAATGTTGTGATAATGTGCTATATAAATAAAATTGCATTGCATTTGATTTTATCTCGGGCAATTAAGTGACACGGTGTTACAGATTTTTGATTAATTCGTTGAGGCCTTTTATTCATCCCCTTGGGGAAATTCTCCCCCTCTGTAGATATGAGCGGCCTGGCCGCAAAGGGCGACCTCTCGTAGCCGCGCCCACAGAGCTGAGGAACAAGGGTCTTGCTCAAGAACCCACAAACGTGCCAACGCTGGACTTGAACCAGTGAACTTCTGATCATAGGCACAGAGTCTTAGCCTGCTAACAATTCTCTTTCTTTTGTAGAAGTAGCTTTCACTGTGAATGCAATTAGACGCCACTGAAATAAGTTTGTTCCCTCTGTACTAGTCAAGGAGAGAGAGTGTAAATAGTACAGCCATTTTGGATGGGGGAGGGGGGGGTTGTGGCTGGGGTTTTCATGGCTTGTCGAGCTTGCAGTTTGGAAAATTCTAACTCTTAGGGAAGCACTTTGCCGTAAGTGTGGATATTGAGTGTAGTGCGAGGAGGGATATTTGCATAGGTGAGCACTTACCCTGGGGATGAGGTATTGAAGTTGGGGGTAGCCCAAGCTTGGAACGGAAGGGGGAGCAGAATTAATCAATGCAGGCCCCTTGTTCTGTCTGTATATTTTATGAAATAGCTGAATAAAGCCTGCTTATACATGTACTGTGTGTCGGTGAGTTGAGGTGGCTTAATACCTGGAGCTGTGTGCAGAAAAATGCCTCACCTTTATGCTACTTAGTCAAGGTCTTTTCTATAATAGTGTATATTCTGAAAACCTGTTCGTGTTCTTGGTATTCTGTTATGAATTGACTAGACCCGCCACGGCAGAGAATGCATGAAATCTCTCAGCGCTGATAAGGCCAGCACACAGGTCACAGGTCAAGCTGTGTTGGCATGGAAACTGCGCACAGCTGCCTCGTATCCAAAGGAGTTAATGCCACAGAGATAGAAGATTGTTCCTTTGATTCACAGAATCTGATCAAAAAAAAAAAAAAAAACGGAAAAGGCAACTGTCTGGATCTGATCAGTCGCTACAGCCGTCTGGAAGGTTTAGTAATGATTTTTAGAATGTCCCTGAATCGCTGCAGTCCTTGGACATTTCTTGTATCAGTAGACCATTCTCAGTGATGTTTATAAATATTTGCATAGGCCACTAGTCCTCTGTCAGGTTCTTCTTAAACTAGAGTTCCTGAACAGGTGATGTGGAAGGAGGCAATCAGCTTGTATTTATGTGGAACTCTAATCTGTTCAGTTGGGTTGTCATACATGATGCTTATTTTCCTGTTAGCCGTCCATCTTCTGACACTCATCCTGCTCTGCAGGCTCACATATGGCCCCGTAGCCGATTCCAGACAGCACAGGGTACAAGGCTGAGGTGCATCCTACACAAAATGCCAGTACATCACACGGCACGGACACACACTGCATTGCAGAGTACACTCACACACACACAGATTTGTGATTATGCCTTTGTGGGGACTCTCCATTCATTTTTATGGGGAAAACTTTAAACTCAGCATGAGGACCTTAACCCCCACCCAGCTCTAACCTTAAAAAACAAAATACAAAACTTTTGGCTATTATAGTTTTTTTGCTTATGGTCACAGATGGTACTCACAAAGTCAGGATTTTTTGGTTCCCACAACGTAATACATACGTGGCCAGCTGGCCGCACGTGCACACGCACGCACACACGGACACACACAGTCACACTTGAATGGCGTTTTGGGGACAGCAGCCAGGCTAATGGCGTGTTCTTGGATGGTGTGACACCCCTGTGTAGAAATGCACTGCTGGGGAACGCGGAGTCTGGTGGCAGAAGAGACTCAGCTCCATAGCAGAAAACTTGATTTCAGAAATCTGGTTCAGCCCCTTAACAAGACGCGCTGTTAATTAGTCGTTTTCTATAGAAAAATAAGCAAAAGACAGTATACGTGGCTACCAGACACAATGGAGTCTTAAAACAGTAGTTAAATGTTTTATTTCTTTACCAATATTTTTTGTCTAGAAGATTCTGCCAAGCTGCCCCATGTATGCAGAGAAGAGGGTTACTGGATAACTGAAAAAGCAGCTTTTGTTGATACTTTTTCAATCTGACAGCCCAGAATAACAATCACACTAAGACCTCTCACCATGGTCATTTTAATAAGCTGCTCGTAGACTGGGCTGCCTTCATAGGAAGGCTGATCATAGACTGGGCTGCCTTCACAGGAAGGCCAATCATAGACTGAGCTGCCTTCACAGGAAGGCTGCTCATAGACTGTGCTGCCTTTACAGGAAGGCCGATCATAGACTGGGCTGCCATCACAGGAAGACCGCTCATAGACTGGGCTGCCTTCACAGCTAGGAAGGCTGCTCATAGACTAGGCTGCCTTCATAGGAAGGCTGATCATAGACTGAGCTGCCTTCACAGGAAGGCTGCTCATAGACTGTGCTGCCTTTACAGGAAGGCCGATCATAGACTG
>JABFDZ020000045.1:13595410-13610053 GCA_019775955.2 Pollimyrus isidori | reverse complement strand
CAGAGTATTCAGCTGCTGGGTAGAAACAAAATCATGGTCTGGATTTGTAGCTTCTGGACCTGAAATGCCCAACGCTGAATATTAGTTTTATGTCACCCCTCACATTCAAAATACTTCTGACGCCCCTAGTGACAGATATAAGATTGCAAATTATCGATGTTATTAAGGCAGTTCAAGCCATTTTGAATTATTATTTCTTATTACGGGAGAGGTACAACCACCTTGGAGCGGAACACTGATGTAGTCCAGTGGATCTCAATCCTGTTCCTGGTGCCCCCTCCCGCCAGAATGTTTTCACGCCACCCCTACCTTAATTAATCGGGCTTATATATGGCCTATATGGCTAATAATGAATGTGGCAGGTTGAAAGCAGAACATTGTGGTAGAGGGCACCAGGAACTGGACTGAGAACCACTGGTATAATCACAAGGAGGGTACCCTTCTTTAAACTGACTGATAACGAAATTTAAGACTAAAAATAATACGCCACCTTATAAAGCCAATGCAATAACGTTAAAACAAAAGCTATAAAGTCTGTCGGTTACGGAAGTATATAAAGGACTGCGATAACCTTTTTTGAGGTCTTCTTCGCTTTGCCTCGCACTGGGCTTCGAGTCCGATACAGCCGCACCGTCAGAGTCGCTGTCAGTCACACACTCTTCGCTGGCGCCATCCTCACTCATTTCTGCGGGATCTACCTCTTGTTCTTCACCGACGTCCTCATCCTCACTGCAACCTACATATCCACTAGCCTCGTCTCCGGCCTCCCCTCCTGTCTCTTGGCGTCCTTCTGGGTCTCGTCTTACGATCAAAGCGAAGTTCCTTTCCAGCTCCTGCTCCGAGTCGCTGTCGCCGATGGCTCCCAACCCCTTAACACCAGCGACGGCTTCGCGGTTAACTTTGCGCTTTTTAGGGGCTGCTTTCATTTTAGGGGGCATTGCTATCATTGAACACATAAAAAAACATTAAATTATATTTCCTACGTATCCAGAAATTCATTACACCTTCAACAAGAAATGCTCTGACCAAGGTACCAAACTAAGTAAGGAAACGTGAAACAGAAAAGAATAACGATAAAATTTAAAGTTACGCTCAATCGCTTGTCACGAAGTCTACAAACTAACATCAATGTACATATTTCATCTGAGCATTTAGCTGATTTAAAATTCTTTTAAGATATCGAGCAGGACAGCTGTGTCGGGCCGAAAGCGAAAGCTTCTTTGCCCGCCTGGTTTTTACTAAAACCCCCGGCTTCAGAAAGGCCTACGGTACTTAATCCTCAAACTGTATACGCTGGTTTAGATCTTTTCACTATGGCATATACAGTCCCTTACACAAATCACAATTAAACGAATTATACAGAATTTGAACGAAATGCCTAACAAAATACTTACGTACAAGTCGGTTAATTTAGCTCAGTGAGTAACCACGTGAAAGCATTTACGTACACCTGGAGAATGCAGATTTCTACTGTGGCTGCTGGTGACCAATAGAGGGCGCTACTATAAAGTACAAAGTGAAAAACTACAGGGATTCAGATGTTACTGTTACTGATCCCTTAGGCTATACTGTACATATAATTCTCTTTAACATTGTTTTTGTAACATTACATTACTGCTTTAAATAAATGCACTTTATTTTCTTCAGCCTGCTAAATCCAGTTCATGAGTTTCACAGACCATTATTTTAAAATAAGTAGTATCTTTTTATTTATAATTTTCGGTGCTATATTTAAATAGTGAAATGTGTATACAGTATGTTTAACCACAGTTCAGTACTTATTTTTGTGTTCCCCCACTTAAGTTGTCCACTTCGCGGACAACTTGATCTACAAAGACCAAGTTGAGAGAGGCGTAAAAACAATTTCCCCACGGGGACAATAAAGGATTGATTATTATTATTATTGATTATTATTATTATTACCACCCCCTTGTGTTATTGCACATCCCGTTTCCGGTTTACTGTGGATTCTTGTGGATCGCTGTCAGTAATAGCTGGTACTAGCAGGATATTCATAAATGTATCTCTTCCCTGAGTTAGGACTGCTAGATTGGGTTGATGCTTGATTGGGGGATTATAACTACGACAGCTGCTGCTTTGCCCGTTGTGGTACCGCTTTGACCTCTGTGGTACCGCCTTGCCTATACCACGGTTGTTTGCCTCTATCTCTGCTAGCGAGTGGACAGTACTGACACTGAAACCTCAGCTCTGAATTATTCTTGGCCCATCTGGATGATGTGTGGATTGTAATTGCTGGGTTTTTTAGTCCCATTTCTGCCTGTTGATGGAGATGATCTGCAGCCATCAGGGCCTGGTGTTGGTAAATCCTCTTGTGGTGGTCAGTTTTCCTTTCTTCATCTGCATTTTAAAATAAAAAACTCTGTTATTGCCAAGAGGAAGTTCATTTCTGTTGTACTGTATGCATGTTATACAGGCATGAAAGTCATAATTTTGTGATAAACTGGCAATTCAGAAAGCAAATTTACTCGTGTTGTTACTTTTTATGTGAGAACTGTATTCGTCGTCAACAGAAAATCTTACGCTGATTTTATCTTGCGTTGTGATTTCCAGGCAGGAAGAAGCTTGCAACACTGAATGGGTGTAAGAAGTTCTAAAAGGTCCTCTTCGTGTCACACCCCGTTCGTCCGACCCTCCTGTGTGCCACGCCGCCCTCGTTAACCTCGTGTGGAATCCCCGTGACATCAGCTGTTTCGAGTTGTTTTCATTCGTTTTGTGTAGGGTATCTAAGTCCACATCAGAGTATGTTTCTCTACTCCCATCGTTGTGTTGTTTTGACGCTGTTTCCCCTCTCTGTCTCCCCATTAAATCCCTTTTTACTCCCGCCTTTATGTCCTTTGCCTTCTTCCCCGGTTTGAGCTTGCAGGATATAACACTTCAATAACAAACTAATTATAACTAATTAGTTACATAATAATCTGATTTACAGTTTCATCTGAAACATTTGGTATGAGCTTTAAAAGCCGCCCTTCACTTAGGTCGGAACTCTCCAAGGAGGCGTGATGGAGAACTATTAGTGACACACTCTGTATTCTGTAAGAGGACTGTAGTCTACCAAGTCTTCACACTTAAGACATGCCCAGTGTAGACTATGTGGCACTCAACTCAGACAGCACACACCCTGATCAATAAAACACACAGAAATATAGTTTTTGGTGATGAAGTAAACATCCAGATTGTTCTGAACAAGCACAACTTTGATTCTGCCAAATATAACACTTTCGTCCTCTTTGGGAATAATTACATGCATGATGTTTTTGCAAATTGTGCCCTTGAGAGTGACATCATGTGCAGCAACAGTATTCTCAGGCTGGAAATTGAAAGTGGCAATTGACTGCTTTGTCTTTTCACAACAATCATTGTGGAAAAACTCTGTTGCCTTTAAAACTGAAACAAACGGCGGAAAACAGCTCAAGTGGGCTTATAGGAGATGGTGATGCTATCATTCCACACAAATTTTTGAAATTCTGCAGTTTCCTTGAGTGTGGCTTAAAATGACTGCTTGCTCTCAAAACCTAAAGTGCAAAGACATATTAGATGGATCAAGGTGAACAATCAGCCCAGGGTAGTGACATAAACTATGGTGCTGGGGTTTTGGGGGAAATGCGGGGGGGGAAAAATAAAGTCATCGATCAGTATCTGCAAGAATTCTATTGTTCAGTAGAAATTTTTGCGGCACAGAAAGTTTCATCCATCTGTCTGAGCTGCAAGATAAGCTGCCAGACCTCATTATTAGCAGACGAATCAATCTGCTTGCTAATGAGCAAAGGCAGCGGCCTCAAAAAGTGCCATTTCAGTGCAGCTTTCAACTACCTGCAACTACTTCTGAAGGTTTGTCACTCCTGTCGTTTCCAAGATAATGAGATTGATTAATTCATTGATTCAAATCTAAATAAGTTAAATGTTTCCCTTCATCCTTCATCCACAAGATGACTCATCAACACTAGATCAATAGGCACTGTTCCTTCAAACAGGTCATGACCAAGGCCAGTTGGTGAACCAGACTGACAGACGTGGAAATATATACGTTTGTTAAAAACTGAGGCATATTTGTACGACTCTCTTGTTCTTATGGGAGCCTTTGACAGCGATGAACCAAAAAAAAAACGTGTCTTTGTCAATCTCACAAAAGCGACAAAAATGTGAGCTCTTCCGGAAATTTCCAAGAAACTGCCCTTTGTCGAATCAGCCAAGATTGTCACCTGCCGTGGGACACACACTGGTTCCGAAACACATGACCCATCCATCAATTCCATTGTCCTCTAGGCCTTTGACATTCGTAATTAGTGCATCAATCACTAAATGCTAACCAAAGTATGCGCAGTCTTTTTCTTTACAATGTAAGACTAGCTGCATATGATCAACACTTGGTCGATTATGTGGAAGGACCTCAGCTAGAGTGAGATAAACACCTAGCGCCTTGTGTTTTTTCCCTCCAGATCCAAGTGGGGTGACATCTTCAAAAGAGTCTGGGTAAAGAATCAAAGCTAACTAATTAGCATAAGTCGCAGCCGCTAATTTTCTTCGATGGTCCTTCTATCCCATAGATCCAGTAAAACACCCTTAGATGTGATATGGGTATGGGACTTGCCATATTGTTCATTAAAGGTTTGACACTGAAAAAAAGGATTTTAAAGTTTCTTTTACATGAACACAGTGTACCAAATATTCATATTTGGTAGTGGTTCAATATATCTAAAGTTTTCCTTGAAATATGTCTTCTGTCTCTGGACAGTTTTCAATGTGCAATTAGTAGAAGTTCTGAGGAGATCTTCAGTTTGCAATGCAGCTTCATCGGTAACATACTGTCACGCCCACGCAGGCGGGACCAAGCAGAGGCGCTACGCCTAATCAGGGGCATTACAAAAAAGACTAGCGGTCTAGGGCACATTACGAAGTATTGAGCCAAATGAGTTTGAGCCGTTGGAGTGCTTCTCTGCCTCTAGTCTTCCCGATTTCCTTACCCAATCCCGTCTGCCTGGTGTTAACCCTTTGCCCTGCCTTTCCTTCCTCCAGCCCAGCTCCCATACCTCACCCGCTTCCCTCGCCTACCCGCGTTCATCTCGTCCCCCCCCCCCCCCCCCCGTGTGGTCGTGTCCTGTGCCTACCTGTCGGACGGATTCCCTGGCTTCAGACGCTCGCGCCCATTCGACCGCCCTGTCTCTGGACAACCCCTGCCTGTACCCTTGCTTGTTATCTGCCAGTAAACCCTGCAGTAACCCGCATAACTGGATCCGTGTCTCTCTGTCCAAGCGCACGCCACACATACTCAGAAATTCTAATCATATATAACTTTTCTTTGAATTTGCAAAATGAGACTGATCTACAGAAGGTGCGTCTGAAAATCCTACTATTATTGTCTGAATGGTTGATTCTGGTAGAAGCAGTTTTGCTTGCAATTTTAAGTAAAAATTAGATAAATCCTTTAGGGGTGAAGACTTGATTTAATGTGCCAGGGAATTTTTCAAAAGGCTCACTGGTAAGTGTTTCATAGGAAAGACTGTCCCCTATTGAACCAGATGCAGCTGATGTTCAGATCCAATAAATTCTTCCTGAGATCTGTTCTCGTGTTTTCCTGATAAATGTGTTTAGTGAAGCCAGCACCCTATACTTTTGATCACATTTTTAATGTGACTGTAAATGTGTGACAGCAGCCCAACACACTTAAACAGGGAGCTGGGTAGATGTTTGTGCTTCTGAGCTTGAACAATTAAAGCGCCTAAATAACACAACGGCCAATGATGAAATGGTTAAAGACGGACACAAACATCAACCTCACCAGAGTGTGTATCCCATGCAAAATGTGAATGTATGGAAGAATGTGGCTGGAGCCCATATTCACTACACATCCAAACAGGTACAGTGGATGCCACTGTCAGGTATGCATAATACACGCATTTTCTGTAATCATACACAGGATAAGACTGGTTACTTATGAGTTGTTTCACATAACACCTGGAACAGACTGTTGCAAGAACACGGGGGTGTAGATGTGATACATGCATACATGTGCTTTTAGTAAACCTGAATACTCCTGCATGAAGGAGAACATCTCACTTGGCCAGCTGAACAAGGCAAGAGATACACCAGTGAGAATAAGCTGCAAGCTCTCATTTATTGTTAGTGTTAAATGCTAGTTGCTGTACAAAGTGTGTGTGCGTGTGTGTTTACCCACCATGCATGTTAAGAGCGTGGCGATGGGCACAGTGGTGCAGTGCAAGTATGTTGTTAGTACGACTCATACGTGTGCAATAAAGGCCATCTAGTGGTCAAACCCAGAACTGACTCTGCAAATCATTACAAATCACTACATTTGTTGAATGACGTAGCAAGAGAATTAAATAAAATCGAAGCTGAAAAAAAATCTCAGGAATCACTGCTAAGTTACTTATAAGCTAGTTTTTTGTCGAAATAAAGATGGTCCTATATGTTTTGGAAAAGTCGGAGTTCCTCCACAAGGGCCAAAGTGCATCAGCAGCACCAAGCGGAGGCTCCTCTGCTCACTGCACCACACTGCAGCCCCCCAGTGATTAAATACGACTGGATTCTGTTGTGTATTTCAGTTGGTGATTATTGGTTTACTACATGACATCCCAGTTTTCAGGGTATTGCATTCTATAGGATTCTAGAAGAAAATAACTAAACTAATCTATGTGAAACCGTCCCAGTCTATCTCCATTAGAACCTTTCCAATCAGTTAGTGCAAAAAGAACGTCAGGGGAAAATGCCAGATTTTTGCAGATGCCCTAGTGGTGTTAAATATAATCTGTTTTAGTAAATTTAGTTTATATAAATAGTTCTTTAATCTGTACACACGTTTTTTAAACAGGCACTCTTGATGAAAAAGGCCTATGATAATGAAGGCAGGAAATGTTACTCAGTAAATACAAGTATTGTCAGGGGTACTTTAATGCACAGGTTTACCTGGGCTGATGCCCAGGGGCCTCTGCTAAAAAGGTGCTTCAACTAACCTTGTTTAATTACACCCACCCTACGTGAACCCCTACTGTGCGCCAGGCTGCAGCGCCCCCGTGCGACCCTAAGTAGTATAACCCGTCAGAAGGTTATACGGGTAGATGGATTAACATATTAACCGCTTTGCTGTATCTTTATTACTCTATCTGTTATTGTTTCAAGATATCCGTTTAATCAAATGCTCACAGCAAGAGGGGCGTATTTAATGTATGTGGTGTTAGAGTGTTTGCAAAGACTTGTAAGTCTTAGTGTTTACCACGGTGTCTGTCATGCCACGTGACCCCCTGATGCCTCCGGAGTTCTCCGTTTACAGAAGCGCGACTCCACCGCGATAAGCGAGCAAGCGCTGCGCTTTACGCCGGTATGTATTATGATTTTGCATTAGGTACCTTGGCAGATCCTTCTTTATGAGACTTTTCTGGCACGCAGAATAAGTTATATTAAATAACTAGTGGCGTTTTACAGTAACGGCGCAACTGTAAATAGTGACTACGGAGTATTTATTTTCATGCATATAAATTATTTCAGTGTTACAAGTCCAGGATTACTGCAGCATGCAATATATTTTAACAACCACTATCTGGGTTATTGGTCCTAAATATAATTATTTGTTTGTAAGCTGTTACTACAATGCAGAGTTTTTGCTAGTATTTTGTTTTACCAGAGCGCAATGTATTATTTATCGCTGAGTGCGTCGCCTTGTGTCCCGCCAGCAATGAAGCTGACCTACTTTTCAATATTGCTTCTATAATGAATGAGGCTGAGGCAGGATATTTATTTAAACTGGCTGTCTTACAAACATTTGCAGTTTTGATACGATTATTCTTAAACGACAGTTTTTCATGTTGTAACTTTGCTTTGTATTTATTGTAAAGTTTTTCATTACACACACAATTAGTTTTTAAACAATTAAACAAATGCATCGACTGCGACATCGTGGCCACCGTTGATTAAAGACCGTAAAGGTGCAAATGTTCAGTTTTAAGTAAACGCAGTTTGATACGAGTATGTATGCTGTGTTAATTAATAAAATCAAGCAGAAATTAATGCTAGCCGAGCTGCTGCATTGGGTTTTGCCTGCTGTGTGTCTGCGGTACTGAGTGACGCCTGGCTTAAGTCGTTACATTCTGTTATGTTGATAAACAGTGTTTAAAATCGGCACTTGAGAGAAAGCAGCATCAATCTGAAGCATTATAATTATCCTGGAGATATTAAAAATGTTAATTTTGTGTTTCAAGGAAATTGTGTTTTACCGCTGGTTTTCAGAATTTATCGAATGTCTTACACAAATATGTGGGGAAAGAATAATTTTAAAAAACGTACAAGCTCATTATTATTCTATCATTCAATAAAACTGAAAAGCAAATTATTAAAGGTCGTCTCTTTAAAACGCGGCTACTAATAATACACAAACTTCGACGCTTAGGTAGCATTTGTTGTGATGTGTGTATAGAGTGAATGGTGGACACATGACGAATGTGTGTGTGTGTGTGTGTCTGTCTTATTTATAAAGTGGCTGTACAGCATACCTGTTTTTCACGTTAACGGTTCTCTTCTATCTGTGACGTCTTACAGTGCATATCCTGCATTACCCACTGCACAAAGATACGTACAGTATAAACGACGTCTTTTCGACGTCTTATATATCAAAAGCAGACTAATTTTAGACATGTATCTCGCGCGTGTTGGTTAAATTCGTTTATAAAAATTAACAGTCCCAACATGCATTTGGTTAAAGCAAATTTTATTTTACTTAACGTATATAGAACAGAACCGTAAAGAGTCTCTGTGCTGCGCACAGAGAGTAGGCGAACTAGACGAGATGGACTTTTGGAACTCTTAACCTAATTATAAGCGGTGGACTCATGCGTTACAGTTAGCAAGCTAATTAGCCACAGAAGGTTGAAGTTGGTCATTACATGTGCATGTATTTTTGAAGGAAACATGAAGGAAATTGATGAACATAACTTAGCATTAACCTACTTTAACAAGCTGGATGTTTGTTGGACTGCGTACATCGTGATGACAATGCCGAAACGATAGGCCTATATCGTGCAGCCCTAATTGTTATTGTTCATCACGAAATTATATTGGGCCCCAACACTGATCAATCGGATTATGTTCCAATTTGTCTTCCTGCTTTCCGGCACCCCTGTTTATAAATATGCATCAGTCTGAACAGTGAATGGATAGTAAGACAAAAAACTTGTATAAAACGTATCTTGGTAATAGAATTGAGTCGTATAATCCTGAAAAGCCACGGTATGATTTTCAAAAATCCCATTTCACAGTTTGTTATTTGAGAGGCGCGCACCCTAACATTTTCAGGCTTATTTTCAGTTTCTGTAGAAGCTTCGAAGCTAATGAAAATAGCGAGTGGTCTTGAGAATGAAGACACTCTCACGGGGTATTTTATGAAAACGTCAACCTCATGCTGTGTGATCAATCTGCCAGTAAAAAAAAATATAGGCCTATATATATTTTTTCTGACGTGAAAAATAAAAAGTGTTTTGTGAAATTATACTATGCCTTTTCCTCGTAGTGCCTGACTATGAGGGATATATTTTGAGGGTATATATTTGCATATATAATAAATTGTGTTCTTTTCCTTCGTAAGATATTGAAATCTTTTTTTTTTCCAAATTTTGAATTTTACTGCAGACTTTCTCTTCACAACTTCACCTGTAATTTACGTTGAATAATGTAAGACATACAGTATACATATTTTGATAAAAGATCATTACTATCATTAGGTATTAAGATATCAATAGAAAAAAATATACAGGCTTAATCTGCAGCAAAAGTTTGGATTCTGGTTTGGGGTGGACTTAATTCCAGATATTACTGAAGTGTTGACACGAAGATCATTTTATGTTTTAAGGTAACCCTCATCTCGCGATATTTGATGTGTTTATCCAGCTCCTGCCCCACCTACCTCTGCTTCTTACTGACCTCCAGCTAGAAGACGCGATGCTTGTATTCTTCATGAATTCGTGGCCCGATCATAATTAGCCACTTGTAGCTCCGAGATGTTTGTATCACAAGAGGACCGAGAATAGCCAATCCCGTAATTATGCGGGTGTTTTAACGATTGGCCGCCTTCACTGAATAGAACGACAGGGTAAGAAAGGGCTGCCTCTCCAATTACTTCACGATTCAGTTATTTCAATAGGGTGCGTCAGTCGAACCATATTCCCTTTTGCTGTACTACAGAATAAATTAAGTAATGAAGGAAATGTCATATAAAGACATTTAGCTGTAAATGTTTTAATTATCTTGGATGCTGAAACTAACACCTCTAATAAATAATAGTATTAATATTAAATACTAATACTGAGGGAGTTAAACTAAGTATATTCTTATGTTGAATATGGACCCGTGTTGAAGCCTCTGTCATAATGGCTCCACTTCCTCCAGATTTAATAGCCACTTTTGATGGGGAGTCAGACTGTGTCCATGGTGACAGAGTGTCGCACAGGCTCTGCCCTCAGTGGAGAGACATTCTGCGTCAGAGCACATGCACAGTCGCGTGTTCTGGGAAGTCCTGAACCCCTGGTTAACCAGAACAGCGGCCTGGGGCCCGTTCCACAAAGCAGGGTTTCTTGCTTAGCTGGATAACTTGTTGGGTTTAAGGTAGTCTGGGGTAAATATAAGTGAACAAAGATGAAGTCCATTTAGCCCAGACTACCTTAAATCTGACAACTTATCCAGCTAAGCAAGAAATCCTGCTTCCTGAAACAGGCCCCAGGTTATATAAAACCAAACAGACACCAAACTACTGCTTCGGCACCATCGGTACGGCTCTTACGGGAATTTTAACGGCTAAGAAGAACATCACTTATGTTTGCAGATATCTGACCCATCTAAAGGTTTGCGTGACATGGCATGTAAACACGATGGCCAGCAGAGACCGGCGGCTAACTCAAGATCTGCCTGAAGCGAGTCATGAACACGACCCACTTATAACATCAAGAGCGGTGAATTCCAGCGGAGAGAACCTGGGAAAGAGAGCAGCAGTGAAGCGGATCTGTTGCCGGGTGACCAGAGAAAAGGAGTGGAGGGAGGGAGGGAGGGAGGGAGAGAGAGAGAGAGAGAGAGAGAGAGACTGAGAGAGAGAGAGAGAGAGAGAAAGACAGAGAGCCGGGAGGAGACCATGGAGATGGACGGAGAGCAGAAGCGTGGCCCACTGCTGTGGATCTGGAGTGTGAAATGGCAGCAAGTCACCCCCAGGTCCATGAGCTTCCATGGCAGCGTGGAGCTGGTTGGCATCCAGGTCCCACACATGCACGTCCCCGCAGGAGGAGCCTGTGAGAGACATCTGGCCACACGGCATGAAGGAGGAAGCAGACCACTGCAGAGCCGTCCTTCACCGCTGCCGTCCGGCGGGAGGGGTCGCCGCTCAGCTGCACGCGGCTAGACCGACTCGCACCACGCGTGATAAGTCACCCTGCACACAGATTACCTTCACGGTGACCTATAATTACTGTACAGCCATACTGACTCCTACCCCTAAGCATAACGCAAACCAAGGAGATAATATCATTCAGATCTCCACTGCGGTGGAAAAGCACCCATCACATATCAGATTCAGATAGCGGCCAGACGTTTTTAGTTTAATGTAGGTTTGCCAAGTTTGGTCAGCGGGCTGGACAAGTCTGCACACGCATATACATGTATGTGACAGTTTTATTACCTTGTAAATAGTTTGCAAACTACCACAAATGCTTTTGTTGTATCTAATTGTAGGTTTAGAATTGAATAATACAGATTTGTCAAATGATTGCTTGCGTCTGAAAGCGTGAGTGTCACGCCAGATGGTTGAGACTTGAGAGGCCTGTTGATGTATATGATTTTTATATCCCGTTTACCTGTGCAGCGCTCTTGAATTTAAGGCCCACAAAGCGATGCTTCCGTCAGACGCCCCGGAGACGAGGCAGGCGGATCCAGGCGAGAACATGCAGACCCTTACGCGACTGCGACCCGGCTGCTCAAAGGCGGTCACTTTCTCGCCGCTGCTCATGCCCCAGACCACCGTGGTGACGTCGGTGGAACAGGAGGTCAGGTACCGGCCGCAGGAGGAGAAGCAACAACAGTGCACCCTGTACACGTGGCCGGCCAGGGGTGAGAAGGATATGCCTCGATCAAGTCGGTGGAGGAATAGATGCGGATGCTTTTATCCAAGGAGCCCGTCGCCAGTAGGGCGGAAGAAAAGCCGCACCAGTTCACGTCATCTGCGTGGTCCTGGATCGAGCGCAGAAGGGACACCATCTTCTCGGCAGCCCTTGGG
The DNA here is from genome assembly GCA_019775955.2 of Pollimyrus isidori. Classification (NCBI taxonomy): domain Eukaryota; kingdom Metazoa; phylum Chordata; class Actinopteri; order Osteoglossiformes; family Mormyridae; genus Pollimyrus; species Pollimyrus isidori. Next base: position 13,597,773 of record JABFDZ020000045.1, on the reverse strand, counting down.
ACGACCCTGTCAAAATTACACACAGCAAAGCCTCCGACATAAGACGCGCATCTGGACTCGCTCGCTATTAATTAACTTAATTACCGTGACTGCGACAGATCGGCATCGTCGTTAAACTTCAAAGAAGATAAAAGGATCAGCAGGATCAATAAACGGAAACGAACGTTTCACAACTAAAATATAATCCAAAATCAAAAAAATCTCAGTAATTACATACGTAAATACGTTTTAGAAAGTACAAACATCTTGAGCATAGGCTATTTATTATAGGTAGTTATATAGCAAGCCTTGTGGCATGCGTAACTCTTACCCCAACGCCGATGTAGAAATATTAAATTAAAGGCGAATTTGGGGTAAAATATAAGAACTAAACCTGTCGCACGTCTCCCAATTTGTAATCGCCCAGTTCCTGGTCCGGGATCGGCCATATGACCGATAAGGCTTTAATGTAATCTTATTTACTGCCGCTGGGGATCGCTGATAAGCCTCCCTCATTTGCCGCGGACACATCTACTTATTTGCGGACGTCCTTGGATTAAGTGCGAGAAATGGCTTTTGCCAGGGAAGTACCGAAGATGCGAGGCTACTCTAGATACAGGGTGATGAATAATTTGCCTTAAAAGCTTGGACCTTTATGTTAATTATTCCCATAAGGACAGAGAGTAATCCGCGAGCAATAAACGATTTTGGGTTGTAAAACATCCTTTTATTCTTAGCTTTGTGCCCCCTCCCCATACACACATACAAACACACACATACACGCATACACAAAGTTAAAAATAATGCTTCTACAAAAAATGCTACATTTTTTTTCCACAATATATTTAAATAAAATAACTTCAAGTACTCTGACGTGGGTACAAAACCAATCTGGTCTAGCTGCCTCTAGTGGGCCACATCACACAGCAAGGGTCAAACAATTTATTATTATTATTTTTGTTATTTTAATTGACCGTGGGTTGGTGACAGAGGTCTGTTAGGTGTGTGTGTCTTGACAAGGGCAGGAGTGTTCATGAAAAACACTACGCACTGCGGTAAATACAAACATTAACCCCATTGGTAACACGAGCCGAGATACAGTGCGGGTTAGAAATAACAATAAATAAAAACAAAATTAGGAAATAAAAATACCCCTATGTTTCATTGGAAAGGCAGGCACTACCAAGATTAAGGAGACCACAGTGTATGCAGAACAGTGCTGTACAGACTCTATATGCATAATCACTTTAAGACTAAAGTAAAACGCTACAGTTTTCCTAAGGCATAAACAATATCTCATGTCTGAATCACTATGTACACATCATACATATTCCAAACAAGACTTAACATTGATGAATGCGGTACACATACACACGCACACACACACACACACACGAGTCACGTGATTCTCTCTTACAACCATGTGATGCAAAGCCCCTATTCATATATAAATGCAGCTCTACAGTATTACCGTGACTATTCTCCTGCTTCTGGGAGACACTGAAGCGTGTAAACAGTATTCAGTTTTCTTGGCTTTGTTTTATATACGAAAAACATTCCTTAAGATTTTAAAGCAATTTCTGTCATTTCTTCCTTTTCACAGAAAATGAAGACTGGACTTTTTCTTTTTTTTTTTTTTTTTTACTCATAAATAAAATTAAATACATTCACTATAATATTCATGGTAGAGTTTAAACAAAAGAAAAATAAACTATGTGAAGGTAGCGGAGAGTCATTTCGCAGGCGGCTCTGAGGGTTGTGAATTCAGTGCGGTTTCTGGTATCTCGTATTGCACAAAGGCGGCCCCGTCTGAGACTCCGGGGGGGCGTTTTTGTGCAATTATTCATCGGCTTCCGTTGCCCCCCCCACCCCCACCCCCACCCCACCGGGTGCTGAAGGGGCCACATCAGCCTCGAGCATCGGGGGACCCTGTCTGCTTAGCACAACGCTTATGGGCACGCCGGGCTGGACGTGAGGTGAACAGGCAGCTGTCTGAGGGGACCGGGGACAAGGCTCAGGACCAGACTAGTTACTCTTCAGGAGTTCTGTCCAGCGTCTCTCAAAGAACTTCCGCATGTTGTGTCCGGCCCGGCCGATTTCGGAGTTGTCTTCGTTAAACTTTTCACAGTTATCGAAAACCAAGTTGACGTCAATGATGAACATCTCGAGGTTCTGGTACCTGGAATGGGGGGACACCTTTCTGAGTATCAGGAACTACCCAAACAGAGTCTCCATAAGCTGAACAAGAACAATTATTGTTAAAAGCTCCGAAAGCACTGAAGCTGGGGGTATGGGACAAGGAGGGCACTAGGGGATGGGAGATTACGCACTGAAGCTGGGGGTACGGGACAAGGAGGGCACTAGGGGATGGGAGATTACGCACT
>JABFDZ020000045.1:13523469-13535828 GCA_019775955.2 Pollimyrus isidori | reverse complement strand
AAACAGTGTTTCAATTCAATAAAAGTCACTAAGAACCAATGGGTTGAATATATACAAGAGGGCAACCATACACCCTCCACACACCATAAAAAGATCAATATACAATCAGAAACTCATATATAAAAACAAAACGGACAAACATATTATACAGCAAGCATGTTACCAAATCTTTTCATATGAACATAAGTAAAGATATAAAGACACATTCAGCATTTAAAAAAGTTATATTGATTCAATAATTTTCCTAAGAAACATTTTTTTAGGAAAATGGTTACACTGCATAATTTGTAGTCCTGCTCTGAAAGTAAAAATAGGCCAAAGTGCGTGAAGGTGAATTCATGGGACGGTGGTTTGCAGAAGCTCCTCACCGTCCTCTTCAGGAAGTCTGGGCATGTGCTACTCAGCTTGGCCCCTTTCAGGGGGATCATGGCTTTGGGAGTGACGTCGCCCTTCTTCCTGTAGATCTCCACACCATCGTCTGACAGAACCACCCACACCACCTTCCAGGAGCTCAGCAACGTGCGCTGCCAGACGAGAGGGGTGGGGTGAGGCTGGACCCGCCGCTTAACACTGTTTTCAGCTAATTCACGGTGCTGCCTTTACAGAATGGATCATTTATGCAAACTTCCTGTACAGCAGTGCCGCTACTCGCTTGGTCAAACAGAACAGGGCGACTAAAGAAAGTATATTTTTTGTTAAGTTGTAAACAAAATTGTTACTGTTATCTTACTCTTGTAAAGTCACAAATTTCACACGAGATAAACATGTCTACCAAAATCTCACACTTCTTGTTTTAGTTGAATGTACATAAAATTATAAAGAATCCCACTTCAATTATGGAAATTATGGAGTTTGTGTTGGAATAAGTAATTCACAGGAATCTATCACAGTGTTTATAAAATCCTTGATGTGTTTTAAAAAGTAAACCATTTTGAATGAAAATCAAATTTAAACAAAAATATTTCTAAATTCCTACTATTGAACCATAGAGAACCCGTGAAGTAGTGAATATTATAGTGGATATTTGCGAGTATAGTGCACACAGTGAACACAGTCAGAACGCAGCTCAAGACGGAGTCTGTGTTACCTTTTTCACCAGGTAGCCCTCCCTGACTTGCTGTGGCTCCATGTAGAGCGAGCCGACGTCTGTCCTCTCTGCTCTCATCGGCGTCGTGTTGTGATGTTTGCTCTCAGCTGCATCTGCTCCCTCCGCCTCTTCAGAAATCGACTTCCTGCTCAAGAGCTTTCCTCAGCGTGACGCACATCAGTGCGAGGAAGGGCATGCCAGGGACTCACTTCAAGTTCACCTTCATCTCAAATCTAGATATTTGGAACAAAAAAAAGTCCACCCTAACTTTGTCCTCTAAATGAAAGGCGCAATGTTATATTTTTAAAGACGTATTATTTCATTTAATGGATTGCGTCGCCACGTATTTGGCATGCCTTAACATAGCTTAGACTTTCTGCCTCGCCCCAAGCGGCGACCTTCACGCGATTCATGTGAATAGAGTGAGGAATGTGAGGCAGCGGCCACGTCCACACAGAATGAGCACAGCTATGAGGAAAACCTTTTCTATGACTTTCGAGCCAGTACCGCACAAGGCACCTCTTATGTAATGGGTAAATGCCGCACAAACAGGAGTTACTAGCAACGAGTAAGAAAACAAAATTCAAAATGCAGAGCTCTGTCAGAGATGGGAGAACTTGGAACAGGGGCCAATTCCACAAAGCAGGGTTTCTTGCTTAGCTGGATAACTTGTTGGGTTTAAGGTAGTCTGGAGTAAATATAAGTGAACAAAGATAAAGTCCATTTAGCCCAGACTACCTTAAATCCGACAACTTATCCGGCTAAGCAAGAAATCCTGCTTCCTGAAACAGGCCCCAGGTCTTAATAGCCATTGATTACTATCAAAACGTCTTGGACAACGGACCATTCATGCGCTATCATGCTGCAGCGGTAGCCACTCTGCATTGCTCAGTATGTTCTAAGCAGTATCCCGTCTTTATCTCTTGCGTTTTTCTTCTCCAGTGCTCAGTAGCGTCGCCTTCCCCGAAATGGGGAAGTGGATTCAAGAGGCCTATTTAAGCGCCACGGGCCACAGTGTCTTACTGGACACCGAGCGCCACCTTTGGGGCCGGCAGGAAACTCAGCTGCTTAAACTGGCACTGCTCTCCGATACCTCCTCTAGTGTGCCACATCCTGGACGCCGGTTACTTTGGTATTGTTGGTTTCATGACGAATTAAGAAAATTGTGATTCTCTTGTTGCCAGTTTGCAACTGAAAACATTTACGTTTAAACACTACAGCATGCAAGAGAGAAATGTCCCAGACAGACGCAGGACGAAGAGGTGATTTATCCGATTTATTAATGATAATCAATCCTTTATTGTCCCCGTGGGGAAAATTTTTTTTATGCCTCCCTCAAGTTGGTCTTTGTGGAGTAAGTTGTCCGTAAAGGGCAGTCACCTGTAGCGGCACCCAGGGAGCTGGGGGCTAAGGGTCTTGCTCAAGGACCCACAGACGTGTTGAGGCGGGGTTTGAACCTGTGACCTCATGATTACAGGCACACAGGCGTAGTCCACTGAGCCACACGCTCATTAACCTCTTAATCTAACAGTAAATTAGACATATGTTTACCTGTGCATGTGATACAGCACCATCTGCCAGAGATGTCTGAATCGGAGTATTTCTGCAGTCTTTCATGTCGTTCATGTTTTGCGGGGGTAGAACATTTGTCTTGTAGAATCTGTATGTGTTCAGTATATGAAAGTACAGCCAGTGGACTGTTAATCAAACACCTGCTCTGCTCCTCTAAACGGCCAGTAATGTGGCTGTAACTGAACACGCACAGCATGGAAACAGACCTGGGCGAGAGGTTCTTCTAGCCTGACGCCTCATCCAAGCGAATTTAAAGATGCTGTGCTTGTCGGTGATAAAACATGGTGGTTCCTCCACCTCCCTTCAGCGACTTACATGTACCGCAGCGTTGCAAGAGGACGGGTCTGGTGGACAGAGAACGTCCAGCCCTTGGCTAAAAAGCACTTCTGAATGAGGGAGGTCAGAGAAGAACGGCCAGACGTGATGAAGCTGACAGGAAGGTGCAGAAATAACAGCGCGATACGCTGTGGTGTGGAGAGCCGCTGCTCTGAAGCAATTCCGGAGGCAAAATCTGGCCCTGCCTCGTACTACAGTAGCTAGATCTACCTCGTAACGTGGCCATTGAGCATACATACATATATGAAAACAGATAAAAGATAACACAGTGAGGTACAGGAGAATTTTAAAGACTCTTATTAAAACTCACCATCCCTTCCCTCTTGTGCACTGATTAAATATACCTGCCGAAGCTCTATAGCAGAGGCTTCTAAATATGATTCCCTCTGTGACACTTTTCACAAGAAGCCACAGGGATGTCATGCAATGCATCGATGTGGTTCAAAGTCGACTCCGTGTGTGTACCTCCACGGAACACCCTGCCCTGCAGACATGGTAAGAAGCAGCAGCGGGATTTGGAAAGAATCAGAATCGTGTCTGTTTGTGATACAGGGCATAGCAGACATGCTCAGACAGTGACAGGTATTTGCTGCGCTGCGATTCGCTGCGATATCCTGCGGTGATACTTGCCCCAAAGGCAGAAGGCACCCCCTCTGTTTTCACTTGATGGTTCAACCCACCACAATGAACACAGAAACTGCAGCTGGTAAGAGACCGTGTCTAACTGGTTTCAGTACATTACAGTATTTACGGCACACTGCAGTCCTTTTTATTGCAGGAGCCCTGGATTTGGAGGTAAAGTAATCAGTGAAAACCCACAAAGAGATACTTAAATGGAAAATGGATAATATATTTGTCTCAAATGACTTTGGCCAGCAACTCTTCCTTCACACATAACTTGATGGTTTCAATCAAGGAAACATCCCAATTATGACCTAGTACTGAATTAGTAGCCACATATACATGGAAAGCATCCCCAACAAACCTGTCCTTAAAGGCTGCCCAGCAATCTTAATGCAATTCCTGCCTCTGGGTTTAGGGTTATTTTAAAATAGTAAATAAAATGATATATAAATAGCAATGATCAGGTAATGTTGAGATCATTAGACCAAGAAACTGAAAGCATTAAATATGGTGGTTAAGCTCCTCCCCTCTGCTACGGTGATATTTACACGCTTCTATCCAAAGTGACGTGCGGCTGGGAAGGCAGCGGCAGACAGCGCCTGCAGCAATCACGCATTCACGCATCACCACTGCCCTGGGATGCGCTGGGGCCTGGGGCCTAATGCTGGGCAGGGTGTCAGTGTATTGCTGCGACACAACATTACCTACAGTAGTCAGTTCAAAGCAATTAGCCGAAAAATATGGAGGAGGAAACAGGGAGAAGACACGTCCCCGACCGTGGAGAGACATGGCTGCCACACCACCCCGGGGACAGATAATTCTGTGTAAATGCCGTCTGACTGCGCTCACAGTTACACACCCGTTTTACAAGGTCAGTCTGTGGTTCCTGATTGGTTCCACTGCATCCTTAAAACAGTCTTTTTGTATGCATACCTGGTCACAGGTCACTAATGAGAAAACCCTGCTTTGGGAAGCTGCTTTCTGGACGCAAATCGTGGAGCAGCATGGAGTACTGATCATCAGTGCAACTGCAATAGCAACAATATAGAAATCTGCATTTGGGGGACTGACAGTATAACGGCAGTATGCTGAAGGTGGGTGAGTGAGTGAGTGAGTGAGTGAGAGAGAGAGAGAGAAAGAAAGAGAGAAAGAAAGAGAGAGAACCTTCTGGGTCCTCACAAAGATCAGTGAATGCATTCAAAAAGGTAAGAAAATAAAGTTGTGCATTTTGTTTGGTTACCTATGGTTAAGGTAAAGGCTGGGTTAAGCAGGGTGTCATTACTGGGATTAGGGTTTCTCCCATAGAAACCAATGGACAGTCCTCACCAACAGATCAACACAAGCATGTGTGTGCGTGCACGTGTGTGCGTGCACGTCTGCGCATTCCCTGCATGCCATCCACGGTACGCCCTATGCTTGCCTTTTAACAGATATGACTGAAGATACAGCTGCTGCTTTTGCTGAGGACATTAAATTCTATTTGATCCCATCTATCAAATCTGACTGTGATTGTATCATATTAAATGCCTGCTGGCCACGTATGAAATGAGGCTCTAAAGCACACTGCTGCTGGAATTACTGTATCACTGATCGTCAGTTTGATTTATTCAGCGTGAACCAGCAATATAAAAAGGAAAGTATATTAAACCAGGATGATTACCAAGCTTTAACCTTTGCTCATGAATGAATTCAGTAGGTGGACAGTTTAGTTATATATTAGGATATATGGTGTGGTATGGTTGGTTGGACGTCACGCAGCTTAAATTTATTGTTGTCAGTATAATTTTACATGGTCAAAATCTTGTTTGGAGCCATTTTTCTACTGATTCTACATGCATATACAGGTTATGTATTTAGAACTAACTAAAATATAAATGTAGTTCATTTCCCCAGTGGAAGAACTCGCTCCACACCAGCCATGGTGATACAGTCGTCACTGTGAGCACAGTTACCCTCACAGCAGCAGCCTCATACTGTATGTCAGCACAGGCACCCACCCATAGCTAATTTTGCAGGTATTTTGCAGATTCCGAATCCAAAGAATCTCATTTTATGCCCATACCTGGCCGTCTGATTGGAATCTGTCATGACATGGACTGGGAACTCTTAGTTTAAATACGTCTATTGACTTTCAGTGAGCGCAGCAAAGCGCCTGAATTGGTGCACAGCACCATCGTCCCCGAGCCCATTGGACAGTACTCTGCCGGAAAGGCGTAACCGAAGGGGCTACTGACCAATCGGGCACCTCGAGGATACTGTGTACCAAAGGCAGACTGGAAAACCGGGGAGAAGCACCAGGACGCAGGACAAAACCTGCAGGATTATCGCCGCAGACCCTTCACAGCGTAAACTACATATCCTCCCATTCTTCCCAAGGCCTCTTCGTCCTGCGTCTGTCTGGGATTTGAATCTGCTTGTCAGGTTCATCAAAAACATCTCCTCCCCCCCCAAAGCTGACAGGACACCAGTCAGTCAAGTCAAGTCAACTTTATTTATAAAGCCCTTTACGTACAGCGACCACTGACCAAAGTGCTGAACATGGGAAAAATACCAAAAAAAATCTAATTAGAATAAATAAAAAATAAATCAATTAATTAACAACTAAACAAAATACAACCACAACTACACATGAACCTGAGCCACAGCTCACACTGGGTCAAAAGCAAAGGAGAATAGATGGGTCTTCAGAGCAGATGTGAATATTGGCAGTGAAGAGGCCTGTCTGATGTGAAATGGCAACGGATTGCAGAGTTTCGGAGCTGAAGACGCCCCTGAGCTTGCGCTGGGTCCTCGGCACCTCCAGAAGCAGCTGCTTAGCCGATCTGAGTGGCCGGGAAGGAGAGTGCTCACTGTATAAATATAAAACCCCGCTTCCCACCATTCCTGAGGTTATTCACCCCCCAGCCAAACTGGTACAGATACACTTATCTGTTTATTAGTTGATTTAGCAGTTTTTACCATTCAATAACCCACCTCCACATGGTACTGCCCTCTTACTTCTAGTTTACAAACGCACACGTCCCACGACGTATACAAACCCTTCAGGTATACGTGCACTTCAGGTATACATGCATTTCAGGTATTGTGATAACCCACCTCCATATGGTACTGCCCTCTTACTTCTAGTTTACAAACGCACACGTCCCACGAAGTATACAAACCATTCAGGTATACGCGCACTTCAGGTATACGTGCACTTCAGGTATTGTGGTAACCCACCTCCATATGGTACTGCGCTCTTACTTCTAGTTTACAAACGCACACGTCCCACGAAGTACACAAACCCTTCAGGTATACGTGCACTTCAGGTATTGTGGTAATCCTCCTCCATCAATACCCTTGCATACTACACCATGGTCCTGGAAGGGGCGCTCTTTTGTGCCACTGTATACCTGTATAAGAATGGTATGACATCATACTCCATTTGACATCGCTTGAAATAACTTTAAATAAGCAGCATTTAAAGTGCATCCCTCAACAGTTCTGCGCCCAGCAGTTGTCCTGCAAAGTGTCTATTGATGAAACAGTTGTTCCCAATCGTTCCTCTGAGATCTTTTACACTTTCAAGTCAGATTTCTTAGAAGTCATAGATCAGTGAACAACAGAATTATTCTTTCTTCCGTAAAATGAACGCGCATTTGCACTTCACGTTGTTCTGTTATGTGATTCAGTTAATGCCATGGATGCACCAGTGTCACATTACACAGAACACAAGTTTTATTTCACCTCCTCATGGAATCGTGTGCCAACAATGATATCCTGATGTAAAATGGCTGCCCACTCAGCCCACAAAGTGCTGATGCAGTTTTTATGGCTAATAAGAGGATGTATCCTACACTAGATATGCTAATCCTAAAGACGCTATACAAGCAAGGCTGTGAGGAGTGTTTTTAAATTTTACATGTTTATTTATTTTTTGTTATCTAAACATTTGCATCTGGTTAGCACGGTCGCTATAAAGGTAAGAATGTGGCCTCATGCCTTCAGTTTTTTTTCCATTTCGATTCTTGCCCAGAAATATTTTCACTGCGTTTTCGGGTTACCATAATTAGTTTCTAAACTGCCCTTGGCATGTGCTCTGCAATGGACCGGCACCGTCTTAAAGCTCCGCACTGTACTTTCTGAAATAGGCCCCAGACTCATTGCTATCCTAAACTGAATAAGTGATTTTACATACAAAATTTCTTAAATTGGCTTCCGCGATAGGCCCCGGACCCCCCGCGACCCAGTAAAATAAGCGGGTTGGAAACTGGATGGATTTCTTAAAATGTTTAGAACAAAATATATATTATTTGATGGTTTTGAATTTTAAGACTAAAAATATTTTAACACAATGTGAGTGAAATTAGTATTTTATTTTTTACAATTGTAACAGCCTTCACAAATCGCCAAACAACGGTGAATTTCGGGATCTCTTTACTGTCAATTACTGAAGCTACCACAAGAGGGAGGACTACAAGCGGTGAACCTCTGCCAGCGCTGCGATTCATCGAATTAAAATAAGATGTGCCAATCAACACCAGACATTTCAGGATCATAAAAATGTGCCATGTTCTTAAATTATAGAAGATCAGAACAACCGAGACGTTAAGTGATGATGTACGATATGTTAGACTATTCCAGTTTCCAGTGTCACTGTCTACATCCACGCTTAGATAGCAATTATATGCATTATTGCATATTACCGGACATAGTACTGGTCAAAAGCATGAAGTAACTTAGATCCTGTAAGGAACCGCATCCCATCCAGAAAATTAATGTATTGTTTTACTTCGGCCCAATAAACCGAATCGATTATCACATTAGTCGGTCCGCATGGTAATTTCTTTCTCTGATCACAATCCTCCATTTAATACCACGAGCTGCAATACACGTATCCCACAACACCAAAAAAAAACCATGCCTTGAAAGTGTTTAATGTGGCTGTGCAATTACAGTCCTTGCAAGTATCGTAATTGTGAATGATATAAGTCAATTATATTCAGTTATTTCTTCTAAATTGAACACACACACGAACTATATACATACAGTATGTGTACCTATGAGCCTGTGCTTTTATTGTTATTTGCAATGTCACACGACACCGTGTCTGTCAGATATCAGCTGAAAAAAAGACAAATAAAAAAATGGTCCTATAGCTTTCTTTTACCCACGAAAATGATCACACATAAACATATGCATGCACTGGATGGAGCAGCAGAAATGGACCCCGAATGGAAAACACCCGGATGTACTGTACTACCGCACCTCCCCCTCCTTTCACTTCAGCCTCTCTACACCAACACAACCACCTCCGCTTCTCTTCCCCTCCCTGCGGTTCTACTGGAGCCACTGCAGTGAATCCGTCATCAGTTGAGAGAAGGCGAGCGCAAAGCAAATCCTACAACAAGCTGCCTGCAGAAAGCATCGATTACACTTACTCACATATAGTACTAATTAGTGTTTTTCCGCCAGAAGTAGACTTCAGACCGGCACGATGGTAAGGAGTAACTAATGCTTTTAGGATTGTTATTGCATACTAAGATGTGCATGGAGTTTAAACGTGCCACGGCATTGCATATAACAAATTTAAGGCGTTAAGTGACGCCACTGCAGGTATAGTAGCCAAGTTGACGAGCCCTCCGACGTGCGTTACAAGTCGCGGTGTTTGTTGTTGCGTGTCCCCATGTGTGCTTTTCACTTGCCCGTAGCCGCTTTCGTCGTGTCAGCGCGGCCCAGCAGCTACTGGTGGCGACGGGCTGCCGAGACGTTGACTTGTTTTTTACCGCCGTCCAGGCTCCGCCGTGCAGCCGTGTAGCGAGGCTGCTACTCATGGCGCGAGCCCTGGGCTGTGGGGGACCGCGCGCGAGCTGCTCGCGCTGAGCCCTCGCGGCATCGGTTGCGAGATGGTTACACATAACGATGCCCGCGTGGTAGGTTAGTGCGTCAGTATCTAGTTGTCGATTCGTTATAATTAATATCCATGACAGATGTGCCGTTTTTACGGCACAACTTTATGAATATTAGTAGCCAAGTAATACGTTTTCCTCGGTCTAGTAGTATTTTAAATGTTATGGTCATTACATGACTGGCTACGTGAAAAGAGTACAATATCAGGCCAAAAGTGTTCGTTTTGGATCTAAAACGTATACATGTAACAAGTTTAACATGAGATTAGCATTTCCTTCTCCATCGTGGATACTGTGGCAGGCGTGTATATCGATATATTTTGGGCTAAAACGTACCCGTTTTGTTACATATCACGACATAACGGTGCCAGGAGTACGATAAAGGGCTTTTTTGTTAAATAAGGTGGAACTGGTTTTCATAGTTGATTACCGTGTTTTTTGACGTCCGTGTCAGGCTGCTTGCGGCCATTATTATTTTCGGTCCACCATCAACGGCTTCTCACGTTGCACCCAAGATTTTTGCACGTCCATGTGTTAATTTCGCTATAAAGATTCACGCAGTTCGGAAATATCGGCATAATGCGCCCGCCAGCAAAACGAGACGTATTATTTCCATACAGAAAATGGTCATCCATTTGTATTCTCAGAGGTAGTGGGTGTCTCACGACTTGACTCACGACTTTAACGAAGTTCAGACGTTCACGGCAATGATGCTATTGCTTGTTAAACCATTGAAAATAATAAACGTCCATAAATATTCCAGTGATGTGATCCGCCAGCAGTCGTGTTTCCTTTGATTAGCAGTTTTAGATCCTCAGCTCTATTATACTCATTGCTAAACTTGAAATTAAATATCAGCGCAGACCAATATTGCAAACGCAATATTGAGGACCTTTAAAACGCATGTAAAGCATTTGCATCGCACACATATGCGGCTGGTGTGCGAGACATGCAGATATCCCCCCTGCAGCTGTCTTATCGTGTATGCAGACAGGCTGCCTGAGGCTCATTATTAAGGGCCAGACTCGCTGCTGGGAAAAAAACCGCAATAACTTCGATTAGGAGAATTAGTTATCGGCGTTTTAGATGGCAAAGGAACATTCCGGAATGTATGGTCAGCCTAGGAAGTAAGGAAAGCGGCATCAATAGTCAGAAAGCACAGCTTTACCAAAGCACAGGTCTTTTTCATTCAGTATTCATTCATTCTGTTCAAATGAATACTGTTTTATCGTTTTGCAAATGAGCAATTTAACCTTTATCTGTAAAATTAGAAATAAAAGTAATCGTAGTGTCAAACTGCACATACATCCATGAGACTGTAAAATAGGATGAAACCACGTATGCGAGATAAAATTAATTAGCAGGAAACTAGGAGATCTCTAGGCTGCCCAACTTGGGGCGTAATCTTGCACTATTATTGAGGGTACATTATACAAAGAGAATAGGTGAAGTGAAGAACTACTTATTCAGTATTGGCCTCTCTTTAGGGTAAATGTATAACAAAAGTTAATTAGGAAATATGCTAAAAATACTATGGAGACATGAGTAAGTGGTTCCATTTTCAGGTTAATAAAGAATATGGTTATTAATCTGTATCATGCATATTTTTGGTTCCTGAAAAAATATGGGGGTGTGATGGTAGTAGTGATATTTTGAATTATGTTAGCTTGGGCACATTCTCCCCATTACGTTTTTTTTTGTGTATACTTGACGCCCTGCTGAGTGGGCAGTGATGGGGACGAGGCGTCCAATTCGGGACCAAGACCTTGTGTACAGACCGAGACTTTGGGGCAGTCGGGACTGACACCGGAAAAAAATAAAGTCCATTTTCGAGACCATTGTTTTGATTGTTTATTCGCTGTTACTATTGCCTCTGCTAATAATTGAACGCAAAATTGTGTTAAAGTATGACAATCCTTTGATCTCAAACATTAGTACAATAAGTTCAATCAAAAATATCCGACATCATACCACTGCTAATCTGATCTAATTTTTACTTGAGTCACTCCTCAGGGTGAGAGATGTGTAAAAACCTGTATGTAACAGTTCTACTTCGAAATAAGTCAAAGTCAGCTTTTATTGGTTATACTGCCTGATTATTTGAAATCTGTAATTAGTGTCCCATGGCTCTTAAGCATACCCACAACCTGTCTTTACAACTGATTTTTGCCTGACTTGCTTAATGACCTTAAGTATTCAAATTGAAATGTAAGCTTATTCTAGTTTGCAGAGCGGGGAGCTGGTGGATCGAGCCTTTGTTCTTAAAAGGCTACCACATGTTTGGCTGGAATTGCCTTCTTTTCTGTGATGTGATGTGATAGGCTGATGTGTGCTTTCAAACAGTGTCCCCGGCTGACAGTTCATTGAAGTTTCTCACCTTCTTAGTTTTTAATTTTAGGTACCCTGTGCGGGTACACTGATCTCGGATCTCTCTGAAATTACGAGTCCGAACTGTTCGTGCTATAGTCTGAGGCCAATTTATGATCAAGTAGAAAATGCTTTCCAGTTCTTTGTCAGTGATAAAACTGTTTTCGAGACCAAGACAGGACTTGAGGACTACAACACTCCTCATTTTCAATCTTCATTTGTCCTCCAGTACCAGGACCTTCAGTCAGATATGCAAGTGAAGACCCCTAAGCTATGTAACTGCGGTGTACATGTTACAAAATGAGTACATCATGGAACTCCAGGTTGTACTCTGCCTGTTGTGTAACACTCCAGTTAGATGGATAACGACGTTTTTTTGGCACTTTATATCCATTCCATCCATCCATGTTCCAAACCGCTTATCCTACCGGGTCGCGGGGGGTCCGGAGCCTATCCCGGAAGCAACGGGCACGAGGCAGGGAACA
>JABFDZ020000045.1:13486433-13500707 GCA_019775955.2 Pollimyrus isidori | reverse complement strand
ATTGCTTAAATCACCTTTCTTTCCCATTCTGACATTCAGTTTTGAGTTCAGGAGATTGTCTTGACCAGGACCACACCTCTAAATGCATTGAAGCAACTGCCATGTGATTGGTCGACTAGATAATTGCATTAATGAGAAATTGAACAGGTGTTCCTAATAATCCTTTAAGTGAGTGTATTTGTTGCCCATTTTCTTCTTTCTGTTTTCGTTTTAACCTGGCACAGTTGAGAAAGCTTTCTGTTTTGTTTTGTTTTTTTTCCCCTTACAGATTTGGTTTATAACAGGGTAAGACATCTATTACGGGAACATGACTCCTGGTTTCAATAAGTATTTCAATAGTTTTACTTGGTATATCTTCAATTGCAGACTGATTGGCACAGTTACACGTGTTTGGGAGAAGAGAAACATGGGTCTTTCAGAAGGAACATTATGTCATTTATTTATCAAATAAATCAGGAACATGAGTGAATAATGTCATACTGTTTATTTAATTCTCTTTATTATTATGAAATAAACCCAAAACGATTAGACCAGTATATATATATATATATATATATATATATATATATATATACTGAAAAAAAACACAAAAGAACAAGTAACGTGTACAAGACAAAATTCTAAAAATTGGAAACAAAGCTCACATTAGAAATTCATGTTTTTTGTTTTTTTTTTAAAAAAACTTCACAGTGCACATGGACATAAATCATGGGGGTGGGGCGGGGTGGGGCGGGCAGTAATCAAAACCAGCCTATGCAACCCTCTGGACCCCCTTGAATGGGTGGGGACCTCAATCCCCCAACGCACAACCCAAAGTTGTGCCCCTGACCATGCATATCCCTGTCTTCCTATTTGGGTGAACGATTATAGTTTATAATACCTTTCAGTATTTAAATTTGGATACATGTACACTTTCCCGTATGCAGTATTTCACATCCCTGTGTGCTGCTGAAATAGGATGGTTAAAAACGTTTAAACATGGACATCAAAACTGAAATCCATTGGGCCTTCATGTAACAAGAGAAGAGTTTGTTGACCAGCAATAAATATATTCATTTCAGTTTGTAATAACCAGCCATCCTGAACGCTGTGCTCTGGATCCTTAAATGAGGATAGATGAACACCTGCCAGACATAGTCGTGTCCAGGCTTGAATCCCTAACAAACCTTCCCGTGACCTTCAACTGTGTTTGAAAAACGAGTAAATAAAAAATACAACATTTATTCATTATGTCGACTTAGCACGAGCGATGCCCCTGAAAGATCCAAATGGCCACGTCATAACCCTGAACTGTTTACAGTGGTGTCACTGTGCTGTTTCAGATTGTCCCTCAATTAACCGTGTGTAGTACTACATCCCAGGGACCAGCTTTGTCCGTAGAGACAAAGAAATGTGAGAATAAATGCTCGTTTTTCTTGTGCTTGCGTTTTTTTGTTTGTTTTTCTCAATCATTTGTTTTTGTCTGCTTGTTCATCCACAGAGAAGGGGGGGGGGGGGGTGAGCGGCGTTATATTTTCCTTTAAATTTCTTTTAAAAGCACGAATTCCCCATTTGTCTCTGCGAAGTCCTTGTAAGTGAGCCACATGCACTCATGAAAGACAAATTAGGTCACGAACGAGGAATGTTTTTATGGCCAAAATCCGAACCATTAAAAGAGCCACAGTAACGATTCCCATCTTGATTCGAAGTTTATTTACTTATGGTGTTGGGAGAATATCTGGGTAGGGAGGCGGTGTAATACATCATGACACCATTAGAGGATCGTAGCCCAGCTTTAAAGGGGCAATGCGAGGTTGTCCATCTACACTAATTTATAACTTATTTATTTTACAATGTCAGGCTTTGAGGGGTTCTGAAGAAACAACAAATACCACGGAGCTGCGCTTCGACTTGTTTGAAAAGCAGTCGGTTAAGGATAATGAAGACAGAATGAAACTTTTGAAGAGAGTTTAGATGGTCTAAACAAACCAATGTTGACTGTGCCGGAGGGGGTAATTTTAATGTCTGCCTCCGTGTGGTGGTGGCATGTGTGCGGGTGTTGTGCACTTTAAAACCTTGGCCCTGACCGGTCGTTTAGAAAGCTCGGGATTTTGTTGCTAATTGTTTTGGCAGGATGCAATTTAGCCGGGACACGTTCAGACCTGAATCGCGGTAGGAAGCCGGCATTTGACATTTTCAGCAAACGGCAGTTCTGCTGAACCCCAGTAGGTGGCAGCACCAGAAAGGCAAATAGTTCGATGTCCTTTTTTTACAGGTCTTACTAATATTTTTAAACGAGCACATACAATTTTTAAATGAAAATATTTTAAATGAATATAGTACCTCTGACCCTACTGAAAAAACATTCTCTCAGGAATAGTAAGCCTTGTATTTTGTATGCATATATAAGGCTTCCTAGAGGATTCCAGGGCAGCCAACTGAGATATAATATGAGATATATTTCCCTTTTCCAATCCTTCTTCCGTGATCACCCAGCAAAAACTTTCCTGTTAACACCATGAGGGGTCTAGCAACCAGGTAATGGCGATACCGTCGGGCTCCCTCAGGAGAGCCCGATATCATTTGCCTGGGGCCCCTGCTAATAACAGTCATTAACAGTAGACATGAATGAAAGGGAAACTAATAACAGAGAAAAATGGCCAGCTGGGATTACTGGGAGCCAGCGAAGGCCTGTTGAAAAGTTGGTTTATATTAGCTACAGCCAATTAAATTTCACTTTTTTTCAGAGGCCATGTGACTGATATTATTATTTCTAAATAGAGCAAAAGAATGCATCTTGTCTCTCTCTCTCTTTCTCTCTCTCGCCTTTTCTCCCCATCTCTCCATATATACATATTTATTTCTTTGTATATATGTAGGCCTATATGAATGTATAAGCAGAAATGCCTCAGCTGCCGCGCCGATTTTACTGTCAGCACTGTAATCTCACAAAGCTTAAATATACTGGGCTGGCAGTACGTAAGTGTGGAAACACGCCACTTAAACTGGGAGTCTGTGGTGCTTCACAGCAACAGGCACGTCCACGTTAGCGAAGCCGTAGCTCGGAATGCGCCCCCTTTTGCTGAGCGTAATTCTGAGAGTGTACGCTGAGCAGCCCCGCCCCTGCGTGCGTGTTTACGCGAACGGATAATCGGGGCCGAGGGGTCCGCGTGATCGACGGCGCCGTGATTGGCCCTGAGCTGTGTAAACAGCACCACAATCCCCTTCGCCCCAAGAACATACTTCCAACTCATTTATGTCACCTTTCATTCACTTCGTGTCGTGCAGATGTGTAGATTAATCAAGATTAGATTTTTTTTTTTTTATCCTTGTACGGACTGGGGAAATTGCGCTTTGATTTGGGACTGGGTTGTCTGCCCAGCCAGTTGGGGGAGGGGGGGGGGGCGTGCATGCTGGCGCACAGGAGTTCCACATTAAGGAACAGGAAGAAAGTGATGGAACTCATAAAGCATGAAGCTGGTGGTTTCCCGTGCATCGTCGTGGTAACTTCAAAAATATCAATAATATGACGTCATCTCCCCGCACGCGCAGTGAGTAAGTATGCTCTGTCCTTATTTCCTCTGGAAGGGGAGATGGCAATGGCCACCTGTAACTCTTGAACTCTTCTGCTAGCGTAGTTCGTGCTTCTCTCTGTTGTCCTCTGTTGTGCCGGAACAGCATTCAAAGCTTCACCTAAGCGATAGCTGGTGAAAGGGAGTATCAGGTGGGAGAGGTAATGACCAGTGACCTTAAGAAGAGCAGATTGAGGAGGGTTTTGTGGACACAAGGCTTTCACAGAGAAAATTCCCAGCCGTGGATTCGATTTGCCTCATTATTCCCTAGATGCTCCTTGATTCGCCTGCGGCCCGAGAAATGCAACACACCTGTCTGTCCTTATATTTTCAGATGGAAAGGCAAAGCCTGACAATCAGGGGCTATGAATTGTGTTTCATCCACTACAGCGTGGAACAGTGCCAAAGAGTTGTTCTAATGGCCATTTAGGTTAGGCGTAGAGGGACTGTTCTCCTGTGAAGGCTGGCGGGGTTGAGCGTCGCGATGAGTCACCTTCTTGAGCATCCCTTGGTCACATGCGGAGGAGATAACAGGAATATCTAAGCGTGAATGTGTGAAATGGCCACGCGGAGTGCTGTTTTACTACACCTGAGAGACGCTATGCGCAGGCCCAACGCACAGTTTTGAGAAGCTCTTAGCATTTTTGGTGCTGCCAAAGTGATTTTTAAAAATTATTCTTTATTATCTTTTGCTTCCAGAAAATTTGGGAAGTAGGATGATTATCCTCCAGGCCCTTTTCTTCCACACTCACAGAGGAATCAAGGGAATCGGCTTAATGAAGGTTGAAGTCGCTAATATCCGTCAATGTTACAAGAATCGCATGGGGGGAGCCCCCTGTTTAGCAGTTTAAAAGTATAGCGTCTCATTGGTTGATTGTTTTTTCATATGTAGTGCTAATACCCCATAGCACCTGTCTAGAATGGGCTTACATTGGACCAGTTGTCAGTTAAACATAGAACATCTAAACATAATCACCCCAATACAGTAAATAACTGGAGAAATACATAATCATGTCCAGCCATGGAGAAAATAACGAGGCCATAGCACCCATTTTATCACTCATTTCTCAAATTATGGGTGTGCGTCTGTGAATAATATATATATATCTTATTTTATTTTGAAAACTGCAGCCTGGTTCTTCTCTGTTTCTCATGAATGAAGGGCTTCTTCCTTGCTTTATGGGACCTCAGCCCTGCTTCTGTGAGCCTGATACAAACTGTCCTAGCAGTGCACTTCACACCTGCACTTAATGTTTCTCATTCCTTTAGAAGGTCACTTGATGTCATCCTACAATGCATAAAAAATGCAGATTTATTTAAAAATATGAAGTGGTCCTTTATGTTTTTCACGGCTGTATATAAAATCATTCGCACTCACTATAACCACATTTTTTCTCATGCCATTATTCTTTATCCCGCTAGGGGGCATTACAACTCTATTTTAAAGAATTGTCCCAGCCCACACTAAAGTTCACACTAAAAATATAGTAAGTCACTCATCCTTATAATTGTTCCCTGTCACACTGAGACATTGCTGCTTTTATTAACAATTGTAACAATGATAATAATTAAACTGAAAGCTTAATCTCACTCAAACGATGCATGTATTTAATTTTTACTTGTGTATAAACCCATATGTGCAATTCCTGAACAATAAACGCCGGAAAACTAAAAATACATCACGTGAATTTTTAGTTCAGGAACCTCACGATTGGTTTTTATGAACTTATCTGTATAATTTATCTATTTTTTTCCACCACAACTGGGAAATTCATACCTCGCGAACAGAGTGTGAAAGGAAGCTCACTTGACCAGAACTCAGCACCCATACATGTGAGAACGTGAACTCGAGAGAGCAAAAGAGATTTCACACCAGTGTGAACTCCGATATCGCCGTGTTGTGAAAAAAGAACGAGTCGCCACTTTCTTCCAACTTTATTTACAAATGAAATCCATGGTTTGTAACTACTGCTCTTTTTAGACAGGAAAGTTAAAGGGAAATTATTTAAATTATTGGGACAGTATCCAGAAATTGTCAATTGTTTTTTTTCCTTTTCTTTTTCATTCTTTTCTTTTCTGTCCTTCTTCTGTCTTCTGTATCTAATTTTATATGTACATCAATGTGTTCTTAACACACCCATGTAAAGCGCCCTGGGACAACTCTGTTGTGAAGGGCGCTATATAAAAATAAACTGAATTGAATTGAAGTTGTGTTACTGTATTGCATATGATTTTGGCTCTTGGCAATGAAATTTAATTTTTCATGCAAGGAAGGTATGTTTGTACCACAGTCTATTTCGCTAGAAATAATCACCAATTGTATCAAAGGAAAAGTGAAATTGTGATAAATTCCATCAAACGTCCATCAAAATTTCATAAACATTTCAACCGAGTAACTAGTATGGTGGATTTTTGTTTAACTCGTTCTAGATACATTTAATACTTTTATGTGGGAATCCCCGTTCGTCTGCCAGGCTGTTGTGTCTGTAGACGGCCACAATCCCCTGAGGGGGCAAACATTTTCAAGGTTAATCCCTGTAAAAGCTGACCACAAACAAAATGACCTAATCCCCTCTTTCAAAGTGAATTAGCCCTGAAGATCCTGCCCTGCCGGCGAGAGCTACGCGAAACTTCCTGAGTATGATATGGATTAACGCGCCGCCCCCCGGCGACCCGACTCCGCCCGGACATCAGCGGAGGGGCCGCTGTGGCTGCCATCCAGCCACTGCACCCCGCAGACACGGTGCACACGGTGAAGGCATTCTGCAGACCCCTGGGGGCCGCGGGGCCGCCCCACCCTGCGGAGCGCCGATCTGTACCGGGACTTTGTCAGGGATAATTCTGTGGGGGTGCGGTGGGGGTGAACAATGTCTGGCAAATATTATCGCTGTCCATTCCAGTTCCTCTCACAGCAACACACCGAGACCCAGTACTGGATGGATGGATAGATCTATGGATGGATAGATCTATGGATGAGTAGATCTATGGATGGATAGATCTATGGATGGATGAATGGACTTGATGGATGGATGGATGGATTTTAAGTCATTGGATACATTAGACAAGTGTTCTTTGCTAACACACCCTTTTTTTCTTTAAAAAAATACCATTAATTATTTTTTGTTCCACAACCAGCTAATTAGCTAATCCCTATGCAGAAAAAGGTCAAATACAATACTTTAACAATACTGTCGTGAGCTCCCCGGGTCATAATACATGTTAGAATTTGCATGTTACAAAACAATATTTGGCTATATAAATATTCAGTATTCAGGATATTGAAATATTTCAAAGCGTTTCAGTAAATCCGCAATAGATTTCCCAGTATCTAATCCCAGATTATTTTTAATTACACAGCAGAGTGCGTTACAATGAGCTGCGTGTCAAACTGCAGCCACGGCGTCGACGTGCCTGATTTAGCTGTCGGCGCCCGTCAGCGGGCCAGTGCGTTTCATAGCACCTTCCCCTTACACTGCAGGGTCAGGGGTTCGAATCGCAGCAGCGCTCTACGTGCGCGTGTGTGTGCGTGCGTGTGCGTGTGTGTCTGTGTGCGTGTGTATGCGTGTGTGTGTGTCTGTGCGCGTGTGTGTGTGTGCGTGTGTGTGTGTGTGTGTGTGTGTGTGTGTGTGCTTCCCCAATGTCATGCGGTTTATCTGACGCGGTCCAAATTCACGCAGTTAGGCTAATCGGCATCTCTAAATTGCCTGTGTCTTATGATTGTGTGTGTGCCCCGTGGCAGATTGGCGGGGTGAAGCCCAGCCTCACGCCCTGTGCTGCCTGGCACGGGCTCCTGCCCACCCCTCCACCCCGACTGGGATGAGCGGCTGGACACTGGAAGGACAGCATCAGATACACGGCCTTCTCTCCTCTGCTAAATCCCCAGCATATGGTGGTTATCAGACTGATGAGATTCATTCTCTTGTTGGATTCAGATATTGCTTTAGTTTGCATCACCTGATCCGGTACCAGCACTGTGACAGCAGTTGTCTAGATATTGTGATAAGTACATTCCTGCTTAATTTGTGTACATACCCCTTATAAACAAGCACTGATGTGGCTAAGACTGTTCATTTGGCTGAGAAAAGCACATTTTACTGTACATATGGTCTTGCGATGCGACAAGCTTAGTCATCTCGCAAACCAATTTCCCTCATCGCCCGCTGACCATCGCAGCTGAATATCAGCACCACCGCACCAGTGCTTAACTTCTGCTTGGTTGTGCCCTTATTTGGAGGCCAGCCGCAGCTCCCGATCATCGCAATGGAAACTGCGAGGGCTGCGCAGCGGATCGCCAGGGGGAGGAGCCAACGGCACGGGAGGCGTGGCCGCCTGCGATGCGGGGACTGCCCGTCTGCATTGCACGCGTCTGCGGCGCAATCGCCATAGCAGTAATGCAGCTTTTATAAGCTCATTCATATACCATTACATCATTGGAAATGCCAGGTCACATACAGTTGGGGGGGGGGGGATCCATCGAGTAGCGGAGACTGGAAGCGCAGGTATAGGAAAGGCCTCTTATGGGATTTTTATATATGTACAGCGATGTTGATGCCTGCTAAAAACACGGTGTTTTCAAAATGAACTGAAATCCTACATCTCAGAACAAAATTTCAATATCCGAGTACCATACATACCTGATATCTTATATGTTCATAGTCCTGTGGATTTTTACTTCAGGATAATTTACTGGAGCGGTTCCAGTAAGGCATCCGGCCGAACAGCCCTAGAGTAGGCCCCCCAGGGACTCAAGCAGGCATCCTCCAGGTTGCAAGTTTACGTTCTTGGCCGCCGAGCTCGCCGCTGTCCCGCCGCCAGCCGATATTTTCCCAAAATACGACGACAAAAAGTCTTATTTTGTGTCGAAACGCAATTAGCGTAACGGCGACGTGGGACGGCGGTGGCACCTTCGGAGTCGCGCTCTGAAGCCTCGCCAGCGCGAGTCGCTAACAGGCGCGCCGCCGCGCGCTAGCTTCCGCTGTGGCTGTAACCCAGTGCCCCCCCCCTCGCCCCCCCCCGGACTTGCCTCTACAAACACCCACGGACAGACAGCGTTGTTCTCGTTAAGCCACCTACGGCGCCTCCATCTGCCAGCCTCCGTCGGATTGCCGTCCTGCCCTCCCCGTGGCTCTCCTGCCTCGCCTCTACCTGCCCGAGCTGAGCAGCCATGCTGCCTCGTTGGAGATGGTTACCTGCATCACATCCAAGCACCTTCAGTTCATCTGATCGTTGGCAGCGTCTAACTGCAGATAATACCGAGTGTATTTTTTTAACCCTGTATACCTCTGTGCCTTGTGCTCGTCCTACTTCATTAACTATTCTTCTTCATTATACATAATGCTCGCTTCTCATATTTTTCATTTACATTTTTCTAACAGATGCTTTTATCCAAAATGACTTGATGTTTGAGAAGGTAGAGTCAGACGATCCTTAGAGCAGTTGGGGGTGACAGCTAGGGTCGCTTTAATTTCTAGGCTTACCCAGATTGAAGACCAGGTACCTCCACTGATACATTTTAACCACCCCACTGAGAAATACACCGTTGTAGTGATAAAGGCAGGGGGCTCTGGTCAGGGGCTTGCTCAGGGGGTCAACAGCGAAACATCTCCGAAGTGCTTAGGATTTGAACCAACAACCTTCTGACCACAGACACTGCATCCTAGCCCCATAATCAATTCCATGATCAATTCCGGAGTAAATGTGTCCCCAGTCACAACCATAACCGCATAATATACATTATAACTGATACCTATGTTCTGCAA
Organism: Pollimyrus isidori; assembly: GCA_019775955.2. NCBI lineage: Eukaryota > Metazoa > Chordata > Actinopteri > Osteoglossiformes > Mormyridae > Pollimyrus > Pollimyrus isidori. The sequence continues at coordinate 13,491,397 of JABFDZ020000045.1, read as the reverse complement.
TCATTAACAAATTCATCTCACCATTCTGTATCTCATTCATCAAGCCTGTATTACTATGATCTAAAGTAACTATCTCACTGACTTCCTTGATCATGTTGCAGTCATAAGAATGTAATTGGTTGATCCTGGCCCTGGGTTCCACCCCAAAGCCCTCAAAAGTCAAGGCAACCCTGAAGCGCTATTAGGTGGTAAAACTGTAGCGTGCACAAGCGGCCCCTTTCAGGCACGTCAGAAGTTATATTCGGCAGTTCTTAAGGTGGTAAGGTCCCCTCACCTCTCAAGTAATAAATCAAAAAGCAGAACACAACAGGGCATCTGTTCTTCCCACCGGGCTACCTTTAAACCCAGCTATGCAGTCAGCCTCAGAGACCACTGCAGCTCAGTATGCAATAACGTCATTGACTTTTTATTTTCTATGGGAAAAAAGATAATATTCCATGTAAACTCTAGTACTTAAATCTGGGTCTTTCCATTAAACTGTACCCCTCGTCTTCCCCCCATGTCAGTTCAGTTCGATTGTGTTTACTACTTTAACAACCAGAAGCGGTGCAGTCTATGTCATTCTGACACAGAAATTCACTGCCTCCTTGCAGTTTTTTTTTCCAGTATGGTCTCGGAAAAACATAGAAAAGGTCTTAGCAGAGGTTAACATGATTTATTAATCTTATTCAATAAGCCACTTGGTCATACATCATCTGAAACTGGATATGCCTTCAGTTCCATGCTGATTACACACAAATCTACTTTTTAACAACTGCTAATTGTCACCGTCTGTATGAAAGTCTGGTCAAAACTACATTTTTTATTACATATATAAAAGTCTGTCTTGCTATAGCCAACTTACTTTATGTGCAAAATAACACAAAAATTATTACTCACTGGATCCAAAAGTTCCATTGCAAACCACTGTCCTTTAGTACGATGTGTACCTTTAAGAAAGCTGATGTTTAAAAACAGATTTTCAATTAATGTTCTTTCTTTGAAATATATCATGTTCTTTTTTTTTTAATAAAGACATTTCACTATTTCCCACTGGGTTGCAATAATTATATTGCATAATTTATAGCCTAATCATACACTTTTTACAAGAACAACTTATTATATGCTAAGATTATTACGAGATTAAATTAAATTAAAGGTTAAGTACCTTATTACTAGAAACTGTTGCCGCTTCATATGGTCGCATCCATAAAGATAATGCAGGAAGGGAGATAAAGTTTGATTTCAGCCATCTGGTTAGTGACTTGTATTTCTATACACTGACTTTAAGCTCATGAATTCGTAATGAATTCGTATTTTTCTATCCAAAACTGGCACCTTTCCTGTGGTATTGTATTTAAAAATGAATTTAATTACTAGACAAGTTGGAACTTCGAATGTTGGGGTGAACACACATGGTAGTCTCACAATTTTGATTGGTACATGTTCCTACTGTCCCCAATCTATATGCTTGGTATAAGCACATGGGGATTCTTTTGTCCCACCTTAGTCTCCTCTGAGAAATAGGTGCATATAGCTTAGGGTTAAAGGTCAGGGTTTGCGATTATTTATTTATTTATTTATTTAGTTAGGTATGGGGGGGCAGGCATGGTTAGCCTTGTTCAATTGCTGAGTGATACTGTTATTATTTGGTTGACCATGGGATTAGAGCTGTCAACCTTCTGATCACACATGACCCCCGAGCCACAAGTCACCCCTCCTCACTGAAGAACATCAGCATTTATGTAACAGCCCAGCATATATGGCCCCTTATTACACGCACATTTCCCAAAGTTCTGTACCTTCTGAGGAAAATGAAAACAAGAGGAGTAATACAGCCACCAACATAGTACTACTTCAAACCATATTTAACTTAAAAATTAGATATGTTTTTTTTTTTCTTTTTGTTGAATCTGGAAGAGACACAGTCTGTTGGGTAGAAAATAAACTGTGAGGAGAAAAAAAGATTTGTGTTAATAATGAAATTCACGCTGGCTAACGGCACAAATGCTACTGGACGGATAAATCGCGGGAATCCACTTTGGTTCCATCCGGTCTTCAATACACCATCTGGGTTTCCGCTCCTGAGTATAAGATTCACTCCTTTAACACCCTACCCTGATTCCGTGACTTAACCTTGAAAAAAACGGGTCACTTTCTTTTTTAACTTTAAAAAATATTTTTGCACTTTCGAGCTTGAAAGAAAAATATTGAATAAATTCCCAAAAAGAACGTCTTGAGAAGCGTTTCATTTGCGATTCTCTCCCGGATGGAATATATGTTTGTCCACATACTGAGCTGTTGGTCTCCGTTATCTGAATGACCTAACACAGAAATCCACTTTATGTGTTGTGATTGCCAACTCACAAGACTTTATTGATTATTGTCCATCCTTATCCTGAGCTCTGAAGCACAGCCTGATGTTTTTGGAATGAATGCCGTGCTGATGCATATACTTATAATGAAAATGACTTCTGTAATTCTAATTATAAAAACAACCAAAATAGCTCAGCTAACTGAAGGAACTGTAAGAAAATAAGCATCATTCTCACTCTGGATTTATCGTAAATAGAAATGAATAGTTATAATAACGACTAACAGGATTAAGTGTTTAATTGATATGTGATCTCAATGATAAAATATCAATTTGTTTTATTTTTACATTCTTGACACCAGATTTTGTATGACTGTGAAACTTTACATCGTGTACTGGAGAGAGCCACATTTTCCCCAGACAAGATGAGATTTGCTTCATATTCATAGTTTCCAGGAGCAAGTTTGTGTGAAGTTTGAATCACTCCAGTACCACGTATCTGACTTGGGGTAGTTGGAGATGACCTCCCGAGCAACTGAAGAGTGACTGAACATGACTGAAAGATCGCATTTCTCAAGCCAGTAGTCAGTAATTTGCATCGCCTGTCATTACCATTCCATCTACGTCTGTATTTATCACTCTCCTGTAAGCACTGAGAAAAATTCAAACGCAGAATTTGACAGGGGTATGAAATGTTCTCTATTTTCTTTTAGTAAAATTGATTTTTTTTTTTCTTTTTTTAGGGGGGTTGTTATTTAGACCTATATACAATTGTTTACACACTCAGTCAACCAGGCAGAGTTTTCAGTTTTTACTTATATCGACTGTGGTAATATTTGTTTTTGTCTATATAATCCTCATACAGCTTGTTATGACAGCTTGTTTTTAAACATGTTCTGTATGAGATAGGAATAATTTATAATTGATTAATTGATTGAGCTCTCTCTTTGTCAGTGTATGTTTTTTTCTTTGTACGTGTCTGGGTGATTGCTTTATTGCCGTTACAGTCCGCTGGGCATCTGCGTTGGGTGCAAAGCCATTTTCATCCCGTTCATTGGTTATCAATCATTTCCTTGTTCTTCATCCCATAGAAGCCGAGCTAATATTACACGTTTCTGGTAAGATGGCACTTGGGGACACACAGCGGTTGACAGTTGTTCCACAAGTGTATTCTTCAGCTTGATTGGCACAGCACGGAGACTCGTGTAAAGTTCCACTTGATTACACTCAATTTGCCCCATGTTGAACTCAATATTACATTGTGACAGCATGCGCGGCACTTTATTCGCCTCCGAAGTCATTTTCCGCACTCTGAGCAACAGCCGACCGTGGCCAGGCAGAAAATGCAGGGAACGGATATGGAAAGCAGAAGGTGTCAGCAGCAGTCATATTTCAAAAGACGTGCATCGATAAGCGTTATCTACACACGCCAAGGACAAACAGCAGACAGATAACGGATGATTGCAGCACTAAAATACAATGACCTAAGACTATCAGTGATTTCATGCATGTATACCAAAACCGGATCATAAATAAGCATTTTTGTTTACGCGAATTGCGAGAAACTGTCAGTATTTGAGACCTAAAGCCTGTTATTTGCTGGCAAGACCCTTTCAGAAAATATAGGACACATTAAGAGTTAAGATCTGATAGTTTGTGCAGGAACATTAAAATTTGCCGCATAGAAATGGAATGACAGAGTGCGGGAATCTCATCATGCTGTCTGAGAGGTGGCTGTCAGCCGCCTCTAGATAGAGCTTATAATCTGCACACTCGGATATTTCTATGAGTGGAATGTGGTTGAGAGAATCCATGTCTGAACATTTGAACTTTTCTTACCTTCTTCACTGAAAACTTTAGAGCTTTTTAGGCAGCATCACGTGGCTCTTTGGGTTAGGATGCCATGAACAGAAGGACGCTGGTTCGCACCTCAGGGTGAGCAGAGTGATTTCACCATTGAGTCCTTAAGCCCCAATCGCCTGAGGCACTGTCTAATACTGCTTTCTTAGTTTCTGACCCATTTCTCAGTTGTATGTCACTGTGCATAAAAGTGTATGCTAAGTAGATGAATGCTTATCAATAATCCAACAAGGACAACAGGCAACACTGTATGAAAGTTCATGCATCTGAGTAGGCATATTGTATTCTTTTAAAAAAGACACTGAACTACAATGCAATGGATTGAATGCAGTCTTGCTTTGCATAAATCACCCAGTAAGCAAATAAATATTCACGCCTGTTTGGCAATAGGAAATGTATATTCCTTTGTGCGTGAGATTCCTGCGCCGCATTTTCAAATGTAAAGTATTTCCAGCTACAGTAAATTGGCAACAAATTCTTTCTGAAAAATTCTCCCTATTCCCTTTTTTTAGGAATGGTAAAACTTTTTTTTTTTTATCATACTAAAATTTACAGTAACTCAGTAAATTCTAGTTCGACAAGACATCAAACGGTGAAGGAGATCAGTCAACCACTGGGCCTTTCTCAAAGCGCCGGAGTGAACGATTCTTCATCTGACAGCTTGGAACGTGTCAAGACGTCTCCACCAGGCAAATGATGTTTACATACCCCCCCCCCCCCCCCCCCCCCCCCCCAGACATGAGCGCCGCAAACCCCCCCGGGGGGGGCCCCCCCCAAAACAAGGCTCAGGAACCCCCCCAATGGACAAACC
>JABFDZ020000045.1:13465735-13479418 GCA_019775955.2 Pollimyrus isidori | reverse complement strand
CCTCGTGCCCGTTGCTTCCGGGATAGGCTCCGGACCCCCCGTGACCCAATAGGATAAGCGGTTTGGATAATGGATGGGATGGAAGTTACTGAGGTTTTAAATGGACACACTAACATGCATTCCTATGGGTATATAGTATATAAGTTACTGAGGTTTTAAAGGGACACACTAACATGCATTATAATCTGAAGGGATATGCTGCATGGATATAAAGTGTCCCTTTAAAGACCACAGAAGTGTGACGTCTCCCTCTCAGCCTCTTGATCTCTCCACCTCGCTGCTGCAGTGGCACCTTCTGGCATCTCTGTCCCATTTCTCGGCCAGCCGCAGCATCGTGGCAGACGCCAAGGGGCGCCGGGCGCCGCGGCCACTCGGGTGGGATGGGGATGGTGCTGAGTGGATGAGGCCGGCCGGGACCAGCTGACTTCTGTGTCCCCCGTCCAGGCCGGAGAAGCTGTCCTGGCCTGTCGCCCCACAGCACCACCTAGGAGAAAACACTCCGAAGTCAGGCCTGGGGACGCCAAACAGATGGATGGATTTTCTGGCCTGACGTAGAGCGGCACCAGCTGGTGGGGATCACGTTTCCTCTGGCATGAAAATGCTCTGCTTATATCATCAGCAATCTGAGGAATTGCATTCAGGTGTTGGGGGCCCCGTGTTTCACCCCGCGGAGGGCCTCACCGCCTAAACCCGCCTCTGAACCTCAGCTTTTAGCCAAATCCTAAGAGAAGAAAGGCAGTCCGACAATCAGCTCTGATGAGATATTTCTATATTGCACTCAACCAGGAGAGAACAGCATTAGCTGTCACAAAGACATGTGCACCAGAAGGTGCACAATGTAATTTTTTATGGATATCTTTTACCACTTTATTATAGATATCTTTTAACCATTTTATTATAGCTATCTGTTACCATTTTGTTATAGATATCTTTTACCATTTCATTATGTACATATTTTAACACTGAATTATGAATATCTTTTACCATTTTATTTTAGATATCTTTAACCATTTTATTATAGATATCTTTTACCATTTCATTATGGACATCTTTTAACACTGAATTATGGATATCTTTTCCATTGTATTATGGATGTCTCTTACTATTTTATTATAGATATCTTTTAACACTGAATTATGGATATCTTTTCCATTGTATTATGGATGTCTTTTACTATTTTATTATAGATATCTTTTAACACTGAATTATGGATATCTTTTCCATTTTATTGTGTATATCTATTTCCATTGTATTATAGATACTGTTTCTTACAAACATGAAATGTGAAATATAAGAATAAATGATAAAGATTTTCTTTGTCACTATAATATAATAAATGAGTTAATATCATAAAAATAAAAATACCATTTAAAGACAATTATTCATTATGCTATTAACTGCTGAAATCTGGCGTACAGATTAAAGTTATTATTATTTTTTGCCCTAATTCTTATAAACATTTTTATGTGCAACACCACTGGAAAAGGAATCTTGCACCAAAAATGTATCTTACGAATCTTCCCCATGTTTAGCTCATTAAATATATTTGATTATATAACATAATACACTTTTTTTACTGATTTTTTGTGTGTGATGTTGTTTGGGATGTACAGAACAAAGAACGGAATCACAAACGAAGACAAAGACCCAGCACTGAGTCCGCTGTGGAATGGCATTCCTCTGTTACCGTTGTATATACAGTATATATACAACAGCTGGAACTTCTGCATGAGAAGGATCAGAAATAATAAATAAAATGTGCGGAACATATTTCATATTCACATTACTGAGCCACAGTGTTGCCATTTTCGGTGGCCTTTCAGAGCTGCAGAGCTCAGTACGTCTGATCCGATACAGTATTTTCAGAATATATTCAGTGTTTCATTTATATAGACAGAAATTTTCCATGTGTCGACTGACTACTGTAAAATACAGGAAAACTTGAATTAAACTCAAGAGCTGGATAAACCTTCCATTTGTCAAAGTGCCCTGCCTATAATCTCCGTCCGGCGGAGATGGTGTGGATTTTATGAAATATAGCATTCTTAATAGCTGAAAACTTGGGTCGCTAATGTTGGTGTTAGCTGCGAATAAAGAACCCTTTGTAAAACGCTTAACAACTGGGACCACTTGGTCTTAGGAAATTAAACTTTTCAGGAAATCTAAATTGCTAATTTAGGGTTTCTGCAAAAATTGGCTGAAACTGGCACAGTGTGGTTGCATTAACTCATTATGCAACTTTGAGACACACCGACCAGTCAATAATTTGGTATATGTGTTACGGAGAACATGTACAGAGTAAACTCCCGAGCATCCCATAACAGAAAATAACAAATAACAGCACGGTTTTGACAACAGCATGATAAGTTGTGCAATCATGGGAAATAATGTGAAGCACGCAGTCTAATCTGGCTGTTGCATGCTGGCCCTAGTTATTTTTAGTTTTACACTTGTTTGAAGTGAAGCCAGACAGATATTGTGCACATGTGTACACACAGATCTGGAAGAAATTATGTCTTTCTCGTGTTGCTCGCCTTTGTACAAAGAAATCCAGAGGAAACTATGTATTTGAGCGAGCAACCAAACTGCGAATTTAATTTTGAGAGCGCTGTCAAGCCGCACAGAAACATAACACAATTAGCGAGCATATTAAAGGCAGCGGGAAGATAATGGAAAAACTTAGTCGCAGAGCGGCCAGGCACAGAGAACTGAAGCAGACTGTTCCCATGTCGAGATTTACGCCGTGCTGCTGACCCCACGGTGACCCGTCAGAACGTTAATACCGCTCCTGCTGGATCCTGCTGGTTCTACTTAAACCCGCGGCATGTAAAGACAGAGCTCACTAGAGCCTGGAAGGGGGTGCCGTGAGTGTCACACACAGTGTGGATCAGCGGGCTGGGATGTGGTGCTGGTGATTTCGAAGGTTACTGGTCTGAACCGATTCCACCAATGGGGCCAAAGGCAGAACCCTTAATCGTCCCAGGGGCTGCGAAACCATACTCTCTCAGAAATGTACGTATCTAGACTTTAAATCCCTTGTAAATAGATACTCTATTCTTCTTGAAACATTGAATATAAGCCTGGTGCACAGAGTATTGTCCATGCTTGTGCAGTTATACACCTTAACGTAAACTCTGTCCTTCTTCTGTTTTATGTAGCTAATTTTACAGTATATGTACATCAATGTGTTCTTAACACACCCATGTAAAGCGCCCTGGGACAACCCTGTTGTGAAGGGCGCTATATAAAAATAAATTGAATTGAATTGAATTGAATTGAATTGAATTGAATTGAATGTGCTGCCAGGTCACCCTTGCTGTCGTGCTGGGCTCGGCACCAAACCGCTTATAAGTTTAGAACACTTAAAAGCGCCACATCATTTTTTTGTGCCGCATCAAGGCTTTGTGACTTCGTCGGGAACCTCTATTTAAACAAAGTAATAATAATAATAAGTCTAACTAGGCAAGCCATGCCCATACACGTAAGACAAGACCAATTCAGTTTATTTAATTAACTTATTTTACCATTGTTTCTTTTATTGAAAACAAGAGGTATGCTGTTAAAAGAAAGGTCCAGAAAGCTACACCAAAAATATTAAAACCAATCTTAATAAGGAAACCTAACAAGGTAACCAAGAGGTAAGAAACAAATTGGATGATAAATAATTGTTTTGAGGGTATTTTACGGCTGATTTAAGACACGGGACAGCAGGAACCCGTGTAACATAGGAGATGGGAACAGAAAGCTAACACAGGACAAAAGATATAAGGCACAATAAGCTTAATTTGCTTTAATTAGAAGCAATATTAATTCTGCTTTTGTGTAAGGGTTGACATGATTGTTAGATGCTTATGCTGAGGCATTTCTCATGTGGTAATTGCATTAATTGACAGCACGCGTTGTATGCGTGACTCTTAATAGCCTCTGAAGTCTGATTCCTTCGATGTTAATTATGTAAGGTGTGTGCTTTAGTGAGGCACTCGTATTTACATGTCAGTTTTTAATTACCTTTAATCCATCAACTTGACAATTATAAGTAACCCAGAGCACGCGGCAGAGTATTATGAAAGTGTTGCACGTGGTACATAAGCAAATTTTATTTTCTTCAGCTCTCTCCATTTAATTGATATTTCTGAATGTATTTTTAGAATAAAGTTTCCCTTTTCCCATAATTCCATGCAGCAGACGAGTTTCGCCACTGTAAAACAACTTATTTCCATAGGTGTTAATTTATTTAATCGTACTATGGTCATTAAAAACAGACAGTCCCCAGGATATGAACAATTTCCATTCCCTAAGTCAGTCTTTAAATCTAATTAAGTCAGAACAACAACAAGAACAACAACAATAATAATAATAATAATAATAATAATAATAATAATAATAATAATAATACAACTAACCACTATTGGTACTGTACTATCCCTTGAGCGGATGAATCGCAATGAGCATCACAAACTAGCGCATGCGTTCGTCTCAACGAATCGTTAAATTTAACCTGAATTTTAAATATAATAGGCTTCATAGCAGTTCATTGGTAAGTACGAGTTGTTCGTAGATATTCTTAACCAGAGGATTGTCTGTAGTCTGTTGCCTGTTTTTGTCTGACACTTGACTATTTTTAATTTACTTCAGAAACATCATAGCAAGACAACAAATTTTGGCTTGTAGCGGTAATTCTTTTCTTCCCCCAGCTGAATAACCTTTGACACCTTTAATTTGCTCGCATTTCACCAGCCGCTGCCTCGCATCTCGCTGTTCCGTAATCATCTGGCTATTGTTCCTTTTCACTTTCCCGCACAACACCATAAAAAAAGAGTCGGTTTCCTTCCCCGAGTGTCACTACAAGCGAGGAATTTGTTTCTACAAACCGCCTGATTGCCGGACTCGGAAGGCCCATTCCAGAACATTCCAAACTTCTGGAGCCGGTTTTCTTCCCCACAGCAGATGGCCCGCAATGCCTAGGTGAATGTAAGAGGGGGGGGGGAGAGAAAAAGCCCCCTGTAATCAGATAGAAACCCCGCAGCACGCATTAGGACGCATTCTATTCCTGGGGCGTTCCTGCATAACAAAGATTCTGCCAATGGAGTCAAACTATTTTCTAAAGATAATTTTTCACTGTTTCCTGAATTCCCCTAATTGATATCACCCAGAGCACAAACACGAGTGCCAGTCAGCATCAATTACAGCTTACATTTATATCCACCTTGCCAGACTTTAAAGGAAGTGTGATTCTCGGCTATCCAACTCATCTGTTTGTGATTTTAAGTTCAGGCCATTTTCCATATTTATTTAAATGTGGCCCAACATGAAAGCCAGGGGGGGCGACATGAACGGCAAAATGACACGATGGCAGCTGCCCCCTAAATAAATACGCGATTCATCAAAATATTGCCTTTTAAAATGGCTCTTCATTATACGCCCAAATTACCCATGAAGACAGTGGTCACGAGGATGTTAAAAGAACTTCGTTAAACTGCGCCCCCCACAGAACTGATATCTTATTGTCGTAAATTTTTCCCTTTTTTTTATTGAGACTTCAAGTGTAGCTTAAGTCACTGGTGTTGTGTTTTCACTTGGGCACCTGAACAATGTAACAGCTACATGTAAATTTGACAGTATTATAAAGAAAATATTTAATATGTTAAATATTAAATATATAAAACATTTTAAAAAATTTCATTCTTGAAAAAAAATCATAATTACCTAATCCAAACAAAAAATATGTAAAAAAGTCCTTTCGAATCACAACTTCAAGATGTAAAATCCATCCATCCATCCATCCATCTTCTGAACTGCAAATTCAGTATGGTTTGCGATAATCCCGGTGATTTAAATGCAACTTGACTCAAGGTAATTCCAGAAAGATATAATTTCTTTTTATTTTATACATATTTTAACTGTAAAGTATGCACCAGATGTGACCTAGGTATTTGTGTTAAAATTAACAGAGGTTACTCCTGTTTGACCATAATGTTAGTTTTTTTTTCTAACAGCGGAAACAATCTTTTTGACCGTTTACCTCCGCAGAGCCTCACACACTCCTGGAGTTAAACACAGGAAACAGATTTTCTTCAGAGATGTTCTGTTTTCTAGAAAGGCCTCAATCTCACAGCACAGGCGAACTGCCTTGTCACCCCCCCCTCCCAGGTGTCTAGGGTTAAACAGAGCGTCATTAAGCGCATGGGCTGGCCCAGGCTTACTTATTTCACAATGGTGAATGAGGGTATTTGAAGCTGCGACCCACCAGTCCAGGGATGTTCTGAGGTGATGCACACAAGTGCTAAGCAGTGAAAAAGGGAGCCCACATCTAACCGCAGGTCCTGGAAGGTAAAACCACACTGATGCCACACAGAGCTCTTAGGACATAAGGGTAGAGGGTTTATTATGGCTTATTTCCTTTCCCAGTGAATTCATTCGCACGGGTCCTTGTGCACTATTCTTTGTGTGATTGGATCATCACTTAAAAATGGGCAAATATACTGTAGCACTGATGCATTTTATTCTCCCTGTTTTTTTGTGATATTTCTGATATACAGCATGCACATTTTATAGGGGCATTCAGACATTGCCGTTATTTGAATAATGAATGAATATTTATAACACGTTCAAGAAACTAACCTTATTGTAAATCACAGGCAGATACGGAAAATAGTAAGAAGATGGGACATTTATACTTTAATAGTCTAACCGGGGGGGGGGGGGGCTGGGGGTGCCTGGCTTTCCCTGCTTAGCACCAAGCTAACGAGGGATCAGGTGACGACCCTTTGACCTCAGCTGCATATCACTACCCACTTACTGTACGCGCCAAGTCATCGCTTTCAATCTCGCCAACGAACGGGGCTTGAAAAACGGCTGCACCAGGCGCCGGAAAATTCCCAGGGGCTCCCCGACGGAGCTGGGGATAGTCTGCGAGTATCGCGTTTTAACGGGACGCCAGGCCCCGCCAGCCTGCCCATCCGCTCTGCGGCGGGGATCGGCTGCTTCGATTCCCCATCTCGACATGAGGAAAAGGGACCAGGGAGAATCGGGGGAGTCGGTTTACACGACGCCCCCCCCCTCCGCCAGCCTCACTCACAGTGAAGACCACCGGGGTTTAGATATGGGAGACTGTTAATACGGAAGGTCAGGTAGCCGCCCGGAGAGCCGCTCCGCCCTTCTGGAATATATCGGCCTTCATTATTAATGGCTGAGCTTAATCCATTACTTACAGTCCATTCATCTTCAGCCCGAACGCCTCGTCGTAGGCACAGGAAGGCCGGGGGCCGGCCGGCCGATCGGGTTTCCCCTCAAGCCGAAGCCAAAGGCCAAATTTAAACTCGGCGTAAAAAAAGCGACAGAAAGGAAAAGAAGCGGGGAAGGAAAGTCTGGAATCTGCATATAGGCGGAGGCGTGAAATCTTAGGAGGGCCCGGTGCTCTCGCTTCAGGTGCACAGTCTGGCGGACCGGCGGGTCTGAGCCGCCTTAAACGGGCGGCCTGACTCCCGAGCGACGGGGCACGCCAACCGGCGCAAGACGGGGGAGGTCTGCAGAAACGTCGCTAGGGTAACGCGCCGTGGATACCTGGTCCTGAGATACGCTCAGATTTGCCGTCGACACGTACGTATGAACAAGCGACACCACAGATATAAAATAAGGCAGAATGCTGTTGATGTGTTGCGGGCGGGGGGGTGGATTGCTGTTATCCAGAATCTTTAGAAGAATAATCTCCTCATTGCAGACCAACCCAGAAAAAGGAACAAACCATTATAATGTAGTGCAGTACAGGTGGTTTAGATAAGAAATTAAACAAAAATGTCTTCGGCTGAAGTGGCCGTCAGAGACTCTAATTGAGAGGATCTTATATACCCCGATAAGTACACAAGTGGAGATTTAGTAAATGCAGGTTAAGTGCCTCCCTAAAGGACACAAAGAGTGAGCAAATCTCCCCCGAGATCGAAACAAAGCAAAAATCCTGGGAATATGTTCTGAAGCCTCTGATAATCAATGCCAGTCCTAATTAGGGAGATTAAATATCCTTTGGCTCAATAGAAAGGATTTGATGTGGCCTGTCTATAGCCACCGTGCCAGCGCGCTACCAGCTGGGCTGTGCCAGGCGCGGTGGGCGATAATTCCTCATTATGACGGGTTAGCAGTATGGTTCAGAGCTGGCAGCGGCGGATGTCGTTAGCGGGGCGAGGAGCGTAAATCTTCAAGTTCTGATGGGTACGATAAGCGCTGACCCATGTTACGATGCAGAACCGGATGGAAAAAAACAAACCCGAATGTGACAGATCGCACACAGTGGCCAAGTGATGACTGTCAATGGAAAACAGACTCATTTGTGTCTGCAGTTTCGACTTCTATTACTGTCAGCTACGATTCTGCTTGCGTGAAATGCTACACTAACACCTAAAAGAGTTTGCGTTGTTTGATTACGAAACTCCAAGTTAATTTTTCCCATGTACACTTTTCTGGGTGTGTAGTCAACGATAATGAATGATATATTTTTAAAGAAAAGATAAGTTTCTTCATAATAGAGACATTCAGTACAAAGCAGTTATTATCTGTATTTTTTTTTTTCGTTTATATCTCAGATGTGATCTCTTTTCCCTTCCTCTTTGGTCTTTGGGCTACGTTCCGAGACTTTTTCGTCAATGAATTAAATCCACGCTATTTCTATTTGCTTGTATTTCTCTGTCCTGGGAAGACAGCTTTAAGCATTAGCTAATCCTTTCATGTCTCACATCTAAAATGCACCAAAAAGCTGCGGATTGGCTACGCCCTTCCCTGTGGTATGCATTTGGGCCTGTTTCCTGTGCCGGAGGCGCAATCACCATGCATGATTACGAGCAACAGGAGTTCGCTGATGCATTTTTCCTTACGGCTAAACCACCCAATTACCATCAAGAGAAAAGGCGCCGGGTTCGTTGTTTTCATCCAGCGATGCAGACACGAGCATATGATGTCAAACCCTCCCCAGTATTAAGATAAGATCTTTTCGAATCGGTAAATACGCAAGCTGGACTAAACAGAGTTTAGTTTTTGCCCGTACACAAACTGCACAGCATATCTAAAGGCATGAAGATAAAACGAAACATTAGCTGGCAAACCTGCAGCTACTGGCACAGGTCAACAAGAAAGGCCTGTGTGTTTGCTTAGGTGCGGAATAGCAATGGCTGCCCCCAGTGCAGTCTTTGCCGGTACATTTTTTCCGTCTAACTGACACTGCCATCGCTGGCTAGCTGTGTATATTTATGCTGCAGGTCCTTCTATCCAGAGCAATTAACAAATTAAATCGTTAGCTTATTTTACCTGGGTAATTTGGGTCACACAAGCATACAGTTATGGTCCACTCTTTGGGAATTGAGTTAAAAGTAAACATTAGGTGCTGACATCAATTATCTAACTGGCAATTTATTTAACAACAAAGAGTTCATAATAATAATAATAATAATAATAATAATAATAATAATAATAATAATTGTTATTATTTTAATCATGGTGATTATAATTATATTAGATTATATAGTATGTAATTATGCATTATCTGCTAAACACAGTTTTACTGCTCAGAGCTGCACCAACAAATTATGAATACAGTGCTGTGATAAGTATCATAGTCACGTATCTCAGTTTTTGTCACAATAATGAAGGATTTCAAGGTAACCTGTCTTGAGGGACTTGGTGTTGAAGCCCCTTCTGAAGGTAGCCTAACCCAACGGAACCTTCCTGACATCGTCGTTAATGATGAACCATGGAGAAATGATGAACGTCTCTCTGTAATCCTGCAGTTTCCCTTCTTCGATGCTGCTCCCCACCGCTGCTGAGTCTGCACGGAGTCTCTTACTCTTCTCCCTGCTATGGGGCTGACGCAGGGTCTCCTTCCTGGAGCTGTGAGGTTTCCTTTCCGGACGTCGCCCATGTAGTGATACCCCGGACTGACCATACCGCAAGGCGTTCTGTTTGACCGGAACTTTGCGATGTCAGTTTCCTCAGGACCTCGAAGCTACAATGGCGGCCATTGCAGTTTTACGAACGAGAAGAGGCATTTTTATGCCTCTACGCAAAACATTCAGCGTGACGCATTACTCAATCGCGCGAGGATGACGAAGCGTAAAGTGTACGATATGCAAAAAGCACGTATTCATAATGCCTCTAAAGTCTCGGAAGACGATGTGATGATTGACGTAGAGACCCGAGGCACCGACAAGTCTCAGCTAACCACAAAAATCTGAACAGAAATAATAAAAAAGGCAGCTCAGCTTTATGCTGAACTGTAGCTATAAGAGTAGCTACAGGAACAATGGAAGTAGGTGAGACTAAATACCTCGGTAGATGAATAATGACATTTTACACATAATAAACCTGCTATGGCTGCCTTTTAACATGAGTGAGACATGGGCCCTGTAGCTCAGGGCCTTAAGTTCACTTTATGAGGCTGGGAAAATCTGTATTTCATAAAGACCGTTTAAGGAATATTACCAGAAGTCACTTATGAGAAGTTATGCATGAGACCACATGGCACAATTTGCTTGGTGTTAATGCTTAAACCTCATAACATATTAGGAATCATACATTATTATGTTTGTTCTCTAATTATAAAATCACAATACCTGCTTTTATGTTTAATCAAAAAAACCCACATTTTTCCTTTTATGTTTTCATGTTTATCTAACTATTATAAAGAGGTAAATAAAGTGGGAAAAGGGATAATTTTACCATGAATATATTTTCCCATTAAGTTAATTGGAACTGTGGTATAAGAGGCCAAAATGCACATTATTCCTGAATGTGCATGTAAATGTGATTCTGTCCAGGGATCGTGGCTGTAGGTTCATAATATCCAGGTTGCATGAGGGGGGAAAAAAAAATATTTTTTTAAATAACAACAATACTGGTGTTTACATAGCCGCAGAGTTCAGGGCCGTGTCCTCCTGTGGTACCTGATCCCGGGTCTGCAAACCCCGCGCGGCTTCTACTCTGCACCCACTAGGAAAGGCGCTGCTCAGTCAGTAGCCTGGCAGAGGCTCCTTTCCTCACCACTTTATGTAATCTCGGAGCGCAGGAACAAAGATGGCTTCTTGGGCCGATTATTCAGCCATTTGTCTTTCATCCGTATCAATCTGTGTAAATACACGTAGACGCCGGGAACGACTGCCGTCGCCAGTGATGGATTCTCTACCGATCGCAACAATTTCCCCCGCTCGCCCAGCTGGCATCATCTGCTCCTGATTACTGTGTGCTCTTTAGTTCCACAAAATTGCACGCTCCCTAATGGAGTTTTAATGATTATAGGCTTCTCCACGTTTAACGAGGTTCACCTTATGGAAATCTGGAAAGTCTCCAGCATAGTTTTGTTTTTTAATCACTAGTTTTCCATCTCTCACCAATATTTCGCCACATAAAAAGCCAACGAGAAGCCCGTTAAATCCAGGGGGTGTAAGACACCCTTTTTTTGTGTTGAACCAAACACCTAGTTGTGATCCCAGCAGTAAAAACGCTTTGTCATTAATGGATCAGCGATCTTGCTGCCAAAGTTCCCTTTGGGTTTTGCCGTGTGTGGGTGTAAACACCCAGTCCTGGATACCAGCCTCTCTCTCGCAATACATGCTCTTTTTGTTTGCGAAGGAACCCACATGTCTAGCATCACCGCTGATCTTCGCCCCGCCCTGGAGGAAAAGCCGGGATCGGCGCAGGCTTCCATAATCTACCTGCCCTTAACTCAACAATAAACAGGGGCTCTCAAGTGCGCCTTTGCTTAATGGGATGAAAAGTACAAATTGGGCATCTAGTCGGCTTCTCACGCTTCTCATTGTAATTGGCCAAAAAAAAAGTATTTTTGGGATCGAAAATCTTTTATGGATTGGCACCCCAGTCTGGTGCCGTATGCTGGCCGGGCCAGACTCCAACCCCCCCCTCTCCCGCCCATCCAGACCCTGATCAGGACAAGTGGTTCAAAGATGAATGGAAAGAATCTAAAATATGTGTTCATTTTCTCTTATATTAAGATGAATGTAAAGATTTAAAGCCATATTTTACTTTACATTTCACTTTGATTCAGATTAGATCTGCATTAAATAGATGTGTTTGGCATAGCGAAGCAGGACTATAACATGTGTTGCTTTCCATCCGAGCTGCTACTGGATCCCGCTTGTTCATTGACAGCATGATATGTTTTAAATAAAGTTAACCGGAATACATGCATTTAGGATTCGGCCTAAAACTGAGGCACCATCCCACTCTAAATAAATCAAAGCAAATGCACTTTCTCCACGGCCTCATTTGCTGGGTTTCTTTCTCATATTAATACTCTCGTGATACTTCCACAGCGATCTACAGGAGGCGAGCGCATGTACAGATATCGAGAGACGATTTTTCTCATACTAAACTGTGTGCACTTTCTAGTGCTTTAGTTTTCGGCCTGAAGGAAGAGCTGCGCTTGGTTTGTTTGAGTATAAAATCGGATGAAAGCTGCCCAGACTGTTTCAAAGAGAATAACAAATCCGCTGACTTAGAGATGAATGAACCAAAGGGCCTTCATGTTTGCTCGCTGGGTCTGGATATTAGTATACTCCTTTTTCGACTCTAATTCGTATTTTGGGTCCAGAACGCTACGGAGCGCAAGTGTAACGCGGAAAATATGTCAATTGGCTTCTGGTAATTAACTCACAATTGAACAGAACCGTGAGGGAGAGGCGACGCTAGTCACCGCGTGACTCTTTTTGCAATCCCGATTTCCAGCTTCGTTTCGCCGCTTTCTCCCGCGTACAGGAATTCCACGCCGCTAGCTTTTAATCAAAGGGCCCGCAAAGGCACGTAAAGAAGGCTTCACGGGAGCTGCTAGCCTAGCGCTGGAGTTAGCGCACGCCTGCCGTCCCCCCGGTCGGTGAATCCGAAAAGCGCACGGGGAGGCTTTCATCTGGTCTAGCTTCTTGGCCGAGCTACTCTAGTAGCAGTCGGGGAACAATTAGCATTGGCACAGCCTGACTGCATAGTTAGGGGAATTTAAGACCATAAAATGCCCCCTCGCCACGAAGCGGAGCACTCATTACGCTCTGTTATTAATCAGGCAACGATGTGGGAAACTTAGACATCCCTGACTGGGATTAACAATCCCTGAATAACAGCCTCGGGCAACACATAGACACATGGCGGGTAGTACTTCAGAAGGATACAGGAACAATGGAGTTTATTGAGGTGACAATTTAGAATTTATATTTATTGCATTAGTGTTTTTATTGTACTGTTTACAATCAGGGCTTTCGGTTATTTGTTGTGAATCTGTAAGTGTAGTGGTATGGAATGTCTCACCGTGCAAAGCCACATTCTCTGCTAAGCGGAGTGGTGCACTTGTCACGAAAGATGTACCATTGGCTCAGTGGCCGTCAACCCACGGGGTGACATAGGCGGCCGCCCAGGGCGCTATCCTCAGAGGGGTGCAGACTTAGCCAGTCAATTTCACTTTGTCGGGGGTGATGCATGGTGCTCTACATGGTGCTGTACATGGTGCTCTACATGGTGCTCTACATGCTCCACTTCCTTGCCTTTTGCGGTGGCAGAACCGAAGACCTACACGATGGAGTGGTGGGAGGTGGGGGGGGGGGGGGGGGGGTGAGTAAAGTAGGCCCCATATGCGGTTAAGCGGGCACAGCGCCCAGCACCGGGGATGGGAACAACCAGCACAGGCCACCAGGATGAGAG
>JABFDZ020000045.1:13415066-13429594 GCA_019775955.2 Pollimyrus isidori | reverse complement strand
ACTTCTGCAGAAAAGCACTCGCATGGATCCAGCTTTGGAGATGTTGCCCCTCTGCAGATCTCCACCTGTTTGCCTTGTGACATTTTTGGCTTCCCCCTCCCGTTGAATGGAGACACTGTGATTTCCCCTCTTAATTTTTTTTTTTGATTTTCAAGAATGAATTTGCAAAATAAGATGATATCAATGTCTTATGCTGGTAAGGATTCAAAATAAGGGTTATAGGTCACCTAGTCTCCAAGCTGGAAGTGTCATATTGTGAAGCCCTGCATAAAAACCTCCGCTTTAGCTCTGTAGGGGGCGCTGTCCATGACATGCCCGTGAACCCTCATGCTCGGTTGCAGGCGTGGGCGTTCCATTGATGATGACATACGTGTACGGTGTGGTTCCCATGTCCCTCTGCCGAAACGGCTGGTGCAGGAACCAGAAGGAGCAAGCTGAACCACACAAGATACAGCCAGAGGATCTACTGAACTGTAAGTCTTCCCCTTCTTGCAGTCCTAGAAATGCAGATTTCAGATAAGAGGATCTCCACATCTCTGTGCATTGTGTGGAGATGTTTTCTTCAAGTGCAATGACATTGTACTGGTTTTTCATACCCATTCATACCCATTGTTTGACAATTAAACAAGAATAGTCACTGCTTGTGTTTTAGCCCAGGAAAAAGGAAATTTTTATCCTTCATTTGCTATCAGAAGGATAATCATACTCTTTTAGGATAACCTGCATAAAAACAGATAGATCATGTTCTGTAAAAAATAAAAGACTGACTGAGGAGGTCTCTGGTGCAGCTATTCTCATATTCCGTACCTTTAAATTCACTGAGGGTCTTCTTTGCTATTTTTCTTTACCATATGTGTTAAATATGCTCCAGATGCCTTGAATCCAAAATGGGCAGCACATGGCGTATGAGAGTGTAGATCATTGAACCTCTTGATGGGTTTACAGGAGGGACATTGCTTCAGTTTTTTCTCTGAGGTTAATGGTTAATGACCGAAGCAAATAGCACGTAGAGAGGCCTTTACCTTTTTTTAGAACGACCTTTTAATAATGATAAATAATACAGTAGGCAGGCTGCATTTCTTTTTGTGAGGTTGTGATGTGATATTCTGATATTCCCCATGCAGTTGGTGAACACTGGACTGGCCAGGCAAGCCAGGCAGCCAGAGATGCCAGTGGACGTGTCCTGGACCTCCTCCCCAGCACCAGCAGCAGCCCGCCTGACCTCGAAGGAAGTGGAGAGCGGAACGGGCCCACCTGCACTGTGGCCATGGAAACCGATATGAGCCATGAAACAGGGAACACTTCCCTTGGGTATATCTCACAAGCCATGTTTCATGCTCTTTGCTTAGCAGACAGCACGCTACGTTAACTGCTCTCCTATTCCCTTTTTTCACTGGACAATTGATTTAGATGAACGAAGCACGAGTAAATATCTAAAGGTACAATCGCAGACGCCCTACAAATATCTGAAGGTTGAACTCTTTGTGATGTATGGTAGTGAATGCTTGTATGGTTTCTGCCGTTGCGCCGCCTGCTGTTCCGGAGCAGTATTGCAGTCATTTCTGTGGATTTCCTCAGGGAGGGAACCAACATCGAGGTCCGGGTGGAGATCGAGACGCACCCCCATGCGGCCGGCCTCCACAGCATCTCATCCAGCCGCAGCCCATCGGCGGAGTCACTGGCCTGCTCACGAGAGCAGCTGTTCATCGGCGGCCAGGCCATCCACGAGTGCCTCTCAGGCCCCGAGGCCGACTAAACGCCGACCCCTACCCCTGGCGGCCCCCCCCCCCAGCACGTCCCCATGGCCGCAAGGGCCCCGCCAAGCTTCAGCCCAACACTACCTGGCTGCCTTTTCCAGAGCAGAAAGCTCCTGAGGCCTGGGGAGGGAGCAAGCAAAGGAGTGAGGGCGGATGTAGGAGGAGGAGTGAAGGGGAGTGAGGGTCAGCTAGGGTAAGAGAGTGATTTTGGAGGGCGGGGGCAGACTGAGAGCTTCTCCTTCAGCATGCAGCGGTCAGTAAGGGCATTGAGACAACAGGATACAAAAGAAGTACATAAAAATCCACATTATGACAGAAAAGTAAACCAGAGACAAGAGCAAGACCTTTGCTGAATACTTCTGTGATTCGTATCTTTTTTCCTTTCAGTTATTACTATTCCTTCTGGTATTTTGTCTCATTTAGTGTTTGCTTAATAACAATTTTTATCTTAAGAATCTAAAAGCAAGGGACAATGAAAGGAATATGCCACACAAATACAAAGCAGTTCTGAATTACTGAGCTGTACTGCATCCATTGCTGACACTTAGTGATGATGGGGGGGGGGGGGGGTCTTCTGATGACCTGTCACTGGTGTTCCAAGGCTTGGCATGAGCTCAGTTTATGCAAATAGGTCTTCATTTGGAGGCGGGGCCACTGCCAATGGGAGCAGTGTAGGCGGAGCAATCTACAGCAAGCCCAACCAAGACTACCCACAGTGCTCTGTACATAAACTGTTTCACTTTTTGATTCTCTCCCATTGTTCTGGAGTTTAGGGGAATGAATGTTTTAAAGGTTTAAATATGTCATCTTGGCAATAGTTTAATTTAACTTGGTTTAACGTTTTGAATGCATTGTAAGTATAAAATAAATTCCCTTTAAAAATGTAATCTGAACATGAAGAAACACTGGGAAGTGATGCACATTTTTGTGCTTTGGGCTCAGCCAGTCCCTGGTGCATCTGGGGATTAGGGACCCTACAGTTAAATCCCCCTGCCAATCAGAAGAAGAATTTGAACCAGCAATGTTTTGATCACAGGCACAACATTCTGACTCCCGAAGCCACAAACTGAGTGCAGTGCCTGCTACACCAAAACCAGTTGTCAAAATTCTCCTCCAATTCACCTGTAATGTTTGCACTGTGCCTACAGATGGCGATAGTGTATAAATCCTCTGTTATGGTTCGCACCTGTTACGTGCCCAGGAGAACAAGTAATCAGCCAAGCCAAATCTGTATTGTATCCTCATAGAATTTCTAGACACGTTATTATTTATTAAATTCATTTCACTAGCTGTAGCTGCTATCCAGTGTTTTCTTTCTTCAGCTGGACCATGAAGACAAATTGACGAAATTAAAAGATAATTTTCCTGTTATATTTTTATTTTTCCACAAATCGCCAGATGAATGTTCTTCCTTTGGATTGTCTTGTGTCCACAAAAATCTATTGCTAGTTTAGCCTTACCATGTTAACTATGAAAACTGAACCTTGCCATGTCTCATTTCACCATTTTAAGCTGATTTCTTACAGTGTACACAGTTGTAATGAGCAGATGCTTCATGCCTGAGATTCTGAGCCTGTCTGTTGAAGTACAGGCCCTGGATTGGATGTCAGTGGGGGCGGCCCCCCCCCCCCCCCCCCCCCCACGACACCCCTTATGAAAAAAAAAGAAAGAAACCCTTCCATAACCTGCTATAGCTAAGTAAAGATCCTTAATCCTTAGAGGTGACCTTCGGCCTGGCCGACCTTGAAATCAAATTTGGAGGAATATTTGGAGGATAGTCAGGGTCAGGATCCACCCCTTTGGGGACAGAGGCATATGCCAAGGACAGGGTCACGTTGGCAGCCTGGAAGCCATGCCAGGATGCCTAGGGTGAGACATCGCCTAAAGGGACAGCACTCCATAATAGGGCACGCATACCCACTTGAATCTATACCAGGTCACCCAACGGGGTACGTTTCCAAACGCAACACGCAGACTCCCAGTGCATACAGAGTTGGGGGGGCAGGACACACACATCCAACCCTGCAGGCGTGAGATTACAGAGCCCCCCCCACCCTGCTGCCCAAATGAACGAGCCCCTCTGACCGTTTCTGGACATAAGGTCTCTCGTGCTGCATATCTCGGCTCCCCATTCTCATTCCATCATCCTGTATGAGTCTCTCTCCACTATTCCCACATGCATCCCGATGAATCGCTGCGTACCCTACGAGTTGCCTTTACCGATTACTTTGAGCAGTTTGATGTTCAAGGCTTAATTTTATTTCCATGTATAAGTATTGGGGGGGGTGTCTCTGCAGGGTCAGGAGTCTATGTGCCCGTGTTCGGATTGGCACCAGCTCGAAGCCCATGGTCAGGAGAATAAGCCGTATCATTGCAGGCCCTTTGAGCAAATGTGTGTGCGTGTGTGTGTGTGCGTGTGTGTGTGCCTGCCTCACAGGAGAGCGTGACGGGAAAAACGGGAAAAAATCCTGTGTACCTGTACAATGGCCAATAAAGTGTCATACATTATTAACTGAAATTAAATGTTGTTATTCACAACATACTAACAAAACCCTTTAATTACACTATAAACAAGCAACCCACTTCAAGCTAAATTATACTTCATTATTCAACATTTTCTCCTATTGGGCATACTTTTTCACATCCAAGGAGGCCATCCTTTCGTGTCAACGTGGCATCTGAAGCCAAATTCAAACGAAAACAACAAAAAAGTCCATTAGCACTAATTAATTCTGGTAGCGGCTAGAAATAAGAAGCACTTGATTTGGAATATTTACCAGTCTTCTGGTAAAAGCCCAATTTACTCTCTATGGCTGATTCATAGACTTCAGCTCTGCATTCAATGCTCTCCTTCCCCACACACTTGTGACCAAACTTTCAGACATAGGACCTCCACACTCCACCTGTTGCTGGATCAAGGACTCCCTGTGTGACCGCACTCAGAGGGTTAGAGTGGGCCCCTACTACCCCGCACCCATCAGTCTGAGCACTGGCTCTCCACAGGGCTGTGTGCTGAGCCCCCTGCCCTATACCCTATACACCCACCATTGCATTCCTGTGCACCACAGTAACAACATCGTCATGTTCGCCGACGATACCACTGTCGTAGGGCTTATCTCAGGGGGAGATGAGTCTGCCTACAGGGACGAGGCGGAAAAACTGACAGCGTGCTGTAGGAATAACGACTTGCTCCTCAATACAGGAAAGACTAAGGAGATTATCGTGGACTTATAGTGGCAGAAAATATCCAGGCATCATCAACGGGGACTGTGTGGAGAGGGTCTCAGACTTCCGTTTTCTGGGAGTCACCATCAGCGAGGACCTGACCTGAGGACAAATCCTGCAGAGATAGTGAGGAAGGCCCCAAAAAGAACTCCTGATGGTATACAAGAAGAACAACCTTCCAGAGAAACTGCTGACATAGCATCATGGTCCACTGTCTCCAGCTTGTGCATAGTTCTCCAGCTGCACAGTGGCACAGAGAAAAGATCTCCACAGGGTTACCAAGGTCCCTCAGAGGGGAGTTGGCTGCGCTCTCCCCTCACCTGAAGAACTTCACAGCTCCTATTGTCTCAGGAATGCAAAGAAAATTCTTCAGGACCCATCGCACCCAGGACATGTACTGTTTGAACGCCTGCCCTCAGGCCTTCTTTCAGATCCATCAAGACTAAAACGAACAGACTGAGAATCAGTTATATTCTTCAGCCATCGCCATGCTGAACACTGCCAAGTGGTCAATCTGAGCTATTGCACAATCCATGCTTATGGTACGACACAGTGTTATGTTTACAGTGCAGTATTAAGTTTTACACCAACTCTGGCTAAGGGGACAAGCGCAATATGTTGTGCAATACGTCGTGTGTTGTGTGTATGAAAGAAATAACTTATGCTTATGGTAGCCTTTAGAGTGACTGTGTTTTTATTTGTATTTTATTTTTGCACTGGAAAATTGCACCCTAATTTCGTTGTACAATGTCTCATTGTAACAGTGACAATAACGATTCTGATTCTGATCTGCCGCGGACGCAAAAGCCGCTCACTTTTCACCATCAGTGAAGCTAATTGCAAACTGACTGATTTGCCTCGGAAGGTTTCCATCCCTCCTGCAACACTGCCGCTCCTCGGGTCATTTCGTTGAACCCGAATAAGTGCTGCGGGTGAAGCGGGTTTGAGAGTTTCAGTGTCGCCACTGAGGATTATTACTGCGGTCGGGCCAACATCCTGCACAGCTCATTAACATTAATGTATGAAAATCACAGCGCTTACGGCAACACTGCAATAATCCACTTTACACCAAAATGTGATAGCTACCTTGCGCATAACCCACCATATATACAACTAGGTGTACAAAAGTGACCCATGTTTACTTTGCGACGCAATCAGCTCAGCGATTCACTTTACGGCATACAGCGGCAATCACGCCCGTTTGGCCTGGCATATTGGCTCGTTGTTCCCGCCTGGCACGGCACAACAGTCAGCTGTCGACTGAGCTTGATTAATGAAGCCTGGCAGCTTCACTCATCGCGTCGTTTTCGCTTTATTTTCAGTTAAAATGAAAATCTGGCACAAACAAGGTTACACAGCTCCTCAGGATATCTGTGTCGCAATGGTGCCTATCCACAAACTTTTGTGCGAAAAGTGCATAGCTAATAGTAAAAATAGATTCTATGAATGATGAAGTGACGACACGCAGAAGATTTTGGAATGCTAACTGAATACTATATGATGATGGTAGATATAATTATTCTTAACAATAACAACAAAAACATCAACGACAATAATAATAATGATGATTTTTAATTGGAAACACTGAAATGCAGTTACTCTGATATACATTGTGTGCAGATTGTTGACAAAGGTATTTTTTACAGTTATATTCTTTACTAGTGATGTTAACTCACAAATACCCAGAATTTAATCTCTCAAGTGGTATTTGCTTGTAATGCTAAATACTGTGTGTCTCTCTCTCTCTATATATATATACACACATACATGGCCACACACACACGTAAAGGCAGCTTTAGTAGTTCGGCTAGGAGCCTTGATATATTTATAAGCTACTACATGATAACTCCTTTGGGTATGACTTCAATTGAGAGCCGCTTGGATCAATGATTCATTGATGCGCACATATCCGCATGCTCTGCTGACTGCACAGCCGCCCTGGAAGGGGCCTCTGTGTGATACAGATCTCTGAAGCTGAGAGATTCTGATCAGCCCTTAAACAGGTAATAGTCAGACTCTGGGAATCCATTACGGGCTTTTCACGTGACACTCATTGTTTGCTCGACGTCCGTCCGGCGGCTTTGATCGAAAAAGTCCTGTTTGTCAGCTGCGATCCCATGTTTCTCCAAACAGCAATTGCGCTCCCGCTGCTCCTGATTGAGTCATTTTTCTCTGTGTAAGAGAAGGTGTCAGGGTTACAAATGGCATTCCGTGCATTTAATATAGTCTGAAACTTTGCAGTCTCAGGTAAACCAGCCCCCTCCCTTCCCAATTCCCAGAACCCCTGTTTACTAATGGATGAGGAATCTGCCTGGTAAAGTGTGCCATTAAGTGCAGCTAAAACCAGCCCGTGACAAACACTTGCTGAAATATTAATGCTTTCCCCCCACTCTTTCCTCGCAAGTTCCGGTTTTAGTTCATTTTTACGGCATAACAGCAGCAGGCCTCCCACGACAACTGGGCCCTGTTGTAATCATATTAAGCCACTTGATTTGCGCTATACAGTACGTTGCACCAAGACTCGTTAATTACACTCTTCGCTATATTAATTCGATTAATCATACTGAAAGCATATCAAACAAACATAATAACGTCAGATAAAACGTTAGTTTCGCACACGTTTTTAGAACGCACGACACGCAATGACGACGCAAACGGCCCATTACGATACGCGTTATATGTTTTACCGCCGTTCTGAGGAGCCCGGCTGATAAAAGATCTCGCCGTACAGACTCCGCTCTCCTTGTCTTATTCATTAGCCTGCATCATCCAGGGCTCTATATAATAGATGAGATATTGTTGGCATACCGCACGGCCTCCTATGAAAGCTACCTTTGTAGTCATTCCCGAAGCACATACTGTACCCCTTCACAAGGCTGACGTTGACTGTTCAAAAGGCCCGCCTTTCAACAGCCAGCTACATCCCTAACCCCACCTTGCCCTCTAGAACAGATATTGCTCCAATCCCCAGCCTTAGCTCTTCATTTTGCCCAGGTACTTTCGCTTCTCCTCTCGCTTCGCCCTCAAATGCAGCGGAGAGGAAGAAGGTGGATGTCTGACTCGCCACGTAATGGCTCCGTGTGGCATTTTCCCGCACACGAGATAGGGCAGCCCCGACGAAGAGCCCTGAGATTTGCCGTCAAGGCAGATTAACTTTATCTTCAGATGAAGAGAGGACACTGCTGTGGAAAGCAGTCGTCGTCACCCTCTTGGCGGGTTCGGGAGTTATGCGCGGAATCCCCCTCTGAGACGTGCGCCTTGAAATCAGCCAGGCCCATTGCTCGCCGCTCTATTAAAAGAATGTAAGTTCGTTGCATCGTTGAATATCCCAATACGAGGCGATTGTCGCAATAATTCCATAGCTACATAAATGAAAGAGTGTAAATACGTAAATAAAACTATAGAAAAGCCAGGATTTACGGCGTAGAGCCGTAAAAGCGCAGGGATTGTACAGTATCAGGAGCCAGGTAGTAATGAAGTCCTCTCCACATCGATCATCCCGGAGGCCTTTCTCGCCATTAGGTGGGGGGCTAATGTATGAAAATGTCCAAAGCTTTTCTAGAACATTAATTATTTACAGTTCCGTGAGAACTCCATTACAAAAATGGTTCATCACGCCGGGCTCCCTCCTTCCAGCAAACACACACACCGACTCGTACAAAACCAGGACCCTGCGGCCTTTTCTGTCCGTAAAATTACACCACGATGGCCGCCGCCTCACTTTCATCGCGCTGTAGCACAGTAGCCAGGCCAAGGCTGCTGGGAGGACTGACCCCTCGGGACTGAGGTCATAAGCAAACAATGGCCTCTCTGATACGTTACTTTCAGGAATATTACCTCTGATATTTTCCCAGAGAAAGACAAACATGTAAGTCAATGGGAGGTACTGCTTACGACCCTTAAATATGTGCATACAATATATCAGAGAACTACTGTGGGACCCAGAGGATTTGTGGCTTTCAGTCCGGTGCCCCGGGAAAGAGAAAAGAACTTCAATCACTTGAATAAACATGTAGTTGCATTTATAGTTATTGCATAAAATAGAAGACATGTAAGTGACCTTTGTCACATGTTCAAATCCCCAAGAAGAGGTCGAGTCATTTAACCACTAATGTTTAATAAAGTTTTCTGCACCAGGACTGAAATTGTTATAATGTAGCTAGATGTAACAAAAACTGAATTGAAAAGGAAATGTATATACATCAACAATTATGTATTATATATATTATTCTGAACTTTAATATAAATGCGCACCACAAAACCACCACAGATGTAACAATAGCCTCTTCTCATTGTATATTTTCCCAGTTTTATGGTCACACTTAGAATAATTATATCTGTCGTCCATAATAAATTATTCATACGCTGCAGCAGACTCGCCAGACTTCCACTGTTAGTCCCATGCATTACATCTGTAGCCACATTCCCGAAGAGGGCAGACCACATCTCTCCATCCAAAGCAGAAGCAAAAGACACACTAGATGTCAGTAGTGCTGCTCGATTGAGACGATTTTCTTACCACAAAGACAGAAGTATCAACAAAACAAGAACAAAACGTATCAGTGATTTACATTCTAATACAATTTATATACTTTAACCAGTATTCATTTCATTCAATTTACATATTTATGTTCTGGATGTTTTTTAAATTAGAAAAAAAATATATATTTTTTTTAAATGTCATCAACACAATCACAGAAACCATAGATGTGGTAAAAATGTACTGTAATTTAAACATAACGCTACAAAATAAATACAAGGTTCAGTACTTCTTTTAAATTACTACTAGTTGCGATATTTACCCTGAAATAGGCCACATACTCTGTTTACCTTTAGCTTCGTCACAAACTGCAGCCAGGTCTTCCTTTGCTGGAACTTTGCTAACTAATTTGATCAGAATAACAAAAATAGTTAAATATCACAGAATATACAATTGCCTCATTGCATAAAAAATTCAAACAGAAAAATTGCATGTCCGTTTCAGTACGATTATAATTCATGTTATGTGGTTGCATTTGATTTTCATAATTATTCCTCGGAGGCAGAGTAGAGGTGACCGCTCATATATAAATTGGCAAGTGTTTTTCAGCTGCAGTTGTTACTGAGTTATTAATTTAACAGCAGTGGAAGAGTCTAATGAAACTATGGGCTGAATTTTTTTTTCTTTTACGCCTCCATTGCCATAATGGACACATGGTCAGTCTGGCTAACAGTGGCAGCTAATGTAAAAACGCAGGAATCAGAAAACATTGAATATGGCAAAAAAAATTAACGGGCATTTTCCATGCTGCGTGAAACTTACTTACAAACCCACTTAAATATATAACAAATATATAAATGTATATAACAAAACAACCACTGCAAATAGTGGTAATAGTAGGCCCGTTCCATAAATCATATCAAATAATATATTAGTATATAATTGCAAAAATATCAAACACATTGCACACCATGTTTAATGAATACCTTTCAATATTAATGGCTGTCATGTTCAAAAAAGCATCGGGCAAATTTTTATAACTACGCTGGTCCTTCACCAAGATTATACGCCGAGGGGACCAGATTTTTCTCCGGGACGCAATTACCAGCGCTGCGGCAGGGGTTCAACCCTTGCTAAAAGGCCCGCCATGTTGTCCCCTGAGCGGCCTGCTGAAGAGTGACCGCAGCGGAGAGCCTGACCCCTCTGACTAGATATGTTATAGGTGGTTGTTGTGGCGTCGTGACGGCTGTAAACGTAGCGAGTGAGCGGAAAGTGTCAGGCTGAGTGTGATGGCCAATCATCAATCATCCCCTGTCAGGCTCCCTCTTCCAGCCAATGAGCAGCCTTTATTTAAAGGGGAGCAGGAATGCTGCCACACCGCAGGAACAAGCCCGGAGTTGTTTGCAGGTGCTATCATTCACAGCTGCCAATTAAACTCATGCTATTTCCATAATAGCCGAGGGCCAGAGTAAACATTGTACGCATGTGTGTATGTGAGTGTGTAGTGGAAGAGAGAGGGGACAAAATTAAGGTGTGTGTCCCTTGTTTTCTGTGACAACCCCTACAAGCGAACATAGATAAAAAAAACAGAGATGTGGGCAAATCACAGTAAGTAAACGGTGTGTGTCTGTCACTGCAGGGCCAGTATTACATACTATAAAAGTGACAGATATAAATTCAATAAAAGGCAAAACACTCTTACAATATTAGTATAAAACAAACATCAGCAAATGTCAAATTCAAAATCAACAAACGTCTGAGATAAAGAAAATGAGTCATTGCAACGTCTTCCACCATAATACCAAAAAAAAAATTAAGAAATTGCAGTATTGTGACATTAAAGACGATAAAGATTGTGATTTAACAGTATAATTAACTCTGCTCCAACTTAGAGATTATGTTCCTCCAGTGGAAAACGTTACATTTTATAAGATTATGGGGATTTAAAAAGTACTATGTATAATTTTACACATAAATATACAAATATAGTGTTATATGATATGCTGAATATTATATTTATCTTCCAACCACTAATGTAGCATTGAGTCATGGGGTATTTATATGGACCGAAACATTAGTTTTTTGTAGCTCTGTAAATGAAAATACATTAAATAAAAATATATTTTTTTGAGATACAACATTCTGGTTGTTAATTAAGAATATATTATTCTAAATTTACTCCTGCTGCTTGAATGGGTTTGCCTACTTTCGTTTGACAGCATAGCTAAGCATTTTAAATGGCTTAACCTTCCCTGCTCAGTTGCACAAAGTAACAGAATCAAACAAAACCACTGCGCTAATCACACAAAATAAAAACAAGTTTGAACCAACATCAACTTCGGCTGGCTTAAAGCTTACATAACTACACGCATAAGATTTCATGGCATTAACAAATTATCTAAAAAGAATGGGTGCAGATGTACAAGGTAAAATTGCTTTTGATGTGGGCAAGAAAACGAAAATTACATTTTTTTTCAGTTGTTGTTCATAGTCGAATAATTAATGAATAGCACCGTTCTCTATGATTAGTCAATAACATTTTGCCACTTTTTTTTTAAGAATGATAAAGAAAGCTACAAGTAGCACAAATAATCATAGGTGACAATCACTATGGCTTTCCTAGACCACACCTACGTGATTCAAAGCGGCATCTTAATCCTGCTGCATAATTAGACGTGATGACTGTAATGTCTGCAGATGAGAATTCTTGGGAAGGTCCACAAGACCTCTGTGAGGCATAGAGCAACACTAATGGAAAAAGCAGCCAATGGCGGTCTTTCCTTTAAAACAAGCAGCCAATGGCGGTCTTTCCTTTCAAACAAGCAGTCAATGGTGGGCTTTCCTTTCAAACAAGCAGCCAATGGCGGTCTTTCCTTTAAAACAAGCAGCCAATGGTGGGCTTTCCTTTCAAACAAGCAGCCCACTCCCTATTTCCTGTGTACTTTTATTTTACATATAGCGTGTACAGAGTGATGGCTAAAACAGATTTACCAGCATCATTTCAGGGATAAGATTGTCTCCTGAGCATGTTTGTATTTCATTGATTACTCTATAAAGCTTATCAATAAAGCTAATAGTATATGTATACACAAGCCATCATCTCTATCCGTGGATAATAACGTCTTGTGTTCCAGAGACCAGAAACATCCTGCCTATTCCGGTGAACCTGTGGAGGAGGATCCAACAGTCCCTATATCATCGACAGGGGCATATAGATGACGAGGAGGGGAGTGGAAGGCAAGGCAAGCCCCACCGACGACCTATCGTCAGCTCAGTCTCCCCTGATGTCTAGGTGACCGTCATCCAGGCCTTAGCTCTCCATACCGGCTGAGCTAAATTACCCGGAACGGTGCGGAAATGCAGCAAGGGCATGACTAAGACCCCAGCTGACGGCGTAGCAAATCCTCCTCAAGGCGACAGTCTTTCAAAACAAGCCCAGAACAGTCGCTAACCATAAAAAAAGCCCCAAACTTCTCCTCTCCCCTCATGCCCCACCTTGTCTCTCGCTACCAGACACTTTGCCAATGTGGCGGCTTTTATCAGCGACATATTAGGCCTAATGTACTTTCGCGTCACATTCCCTGGTTCTCATTATGTTCCTTCATTCTCCAACTGTTCTTACGAGCAAATTTATTCTTAAACGCCACGTACGCACTTTTTAAATAAAGATTCTGACTTGTGTATAATCCGCACGGTCTGCGTTATTTTTTTTATTTTACTTTCATAAATTATTAAAATACTATCATTTTATGAACTGTAGAATGAACAAAACTGCTATAACCAATTATTTTGAACAAACTATCATTAGTCAAATGTGCGTACAAATGGTCTCGAGTGTGCGTAGATTCTGTTCTTAGCTAAGATTAAAAAAAAAACATTGGTTAATGTCAGAATCTTTGTAAAAAAAAAAAAGTGTGCATGTGGGATTTAAGAACAAATTTGTTCGTAAGAATGGTTGGTGAATGAGGCCTATTGTCCGTGGATCCGAATATAAAGAACAATCAGTTCCTTGTGCCCTATTCCCTTCTGAAGCATGACAGCATACTATTTCCAGAAAGACAACAACTCACAACTGTACATCATCTTCAGAGGTGTCTTTCATGGACGTTTGAGCCCCTTATCATGTTCATTTGCGTATGGAAGCTCAATCGTATTCCGGATGATTCTGCCTGTCCGGATCACTTCCTTTGCCCCTAAGTGGATCTATTGCCCGACATCTGCAAAATGTCACTTTCATGCGAGTGTTCAAACGAAACATTGTTTGCGTGGACGGGAATAGGCCCATGTATTTGTAAACTTTTACAGCACGGATGCTCTGCCGCACTCGGGATCGGATTATGCTTTTTTTCATGACCACATTTCCAGTGCAAGGTTGTGGTGAGCCTGGAGTCTATCAGAGGAAGCCCAGTTCACCACAGGGCACACACACGCTGACACGCCCATGGAGACACTACAAACTCGGACTAATTTAGATACACCAGCCTACTCACATATTCATATTGTCGTTTGTGCAATCAGTACTGGACACGGGATAATAGTTACTTGTGGGGAAAATGAAACTAAAAAAGGACTTTTATAATATTCCTCCAGGCTTCCCTCCCCTTTCTGCAAACATAATCTTTAGCACAAGCAGTATATAATGTCACTAGTTAAGGTATAATTTACTGTACAGCAACTTGAAAAAATCACTTAAATCAAGAAACAGTGAAACTGCAGTTTGTCGTAATTGAAATGTTATGAATTCCAGCATGACCACATGCCTGGCAGCCTCACTGAGAATAGCAGCCGTCGTCTACAGCCATGTCCCAGTGCTCTGGGGCCTTAGGTGACCCATGCGGGCTCTGAACAGTCTTCGGTGACCCTCGGTGCTGTTTGCTACGCTTAGTTATTGCTTCATCTTTGAACAGAAATTAATATTCATTTAAGGCCATGTTTCTGGAGCTAGTACTCAGGGACCCCCAGACAGTCAACAATTTTCCAGTTTGGCAAAGACGTGGACTGTGGCATAGAGCTGGGAGACGTGGACTGTGGCATAGAGCTGGGAGACGTGGACTGTGGCATAGAGC
>JABFDZ020000045.1:13404322-13414966 GCA_019775955.2 Pollimyrus isidori | reverse complement strand
CATAGAGCTGGGAGACGTGGACTGTGGCATAGAGCTGGGAGACGTGGACTGTGGCATAGAGCTGGGAGACGTGGACTTTGGCATAGAGCTGGGAGACGTGGACTTTGGCATAGAACTGGGAGACGTGGACAGTGCCATAGAGCTGGGAAACGTGGACTGTGGCATAGAGCTGGGAGATGTGGACTGTGGCATAGAGCTGGGAGATGTGGACTGTGGCATAGAGCTGGGAGATGTGGACAGTTTGGGGGTATTTGAGGACTGGTTTAAGAAACACTGACTAAAAGTGACTGGCATTCTGTACATGCAGGGGTAACAAATCGAAGATTTTAGCACCACATACGCCATACTGTCCCATCTAATGAGATCTGGCAAAAGAAACTTCACTGGACAAGCCAAAGACACTTTACATAAACAAATGGACAATTCATACAGAAAAAAAACACAGTGTCCTTATCGTTGCTGTTTTGACGACCACCTGTAGATGCATTAACAAACCATGCAATGGCAATGACTATTCAACAGAATCATTTTTATCAATACTTCGATTTCAAAGTATTCAAGTATTAAACAAAACGAATAATGTAATCAATATCCAAAGTGTGTCTGATTTTCATTAAACAAACTTTTCAGGGTCGTGACCCTTATCTCATGAAGAAGAAACTCGAAAAACATGAAGAAATAAACTTGGTATGTATAACATGAGTTCATTTCTACAGCTTACAAGACAAAAAAATACTACAAGTATTACTACAAAACATCAGCTAAAAATAAAAAAGCTTTGCATGTGAAAAGACCATGTTGTGTACAGGCATGTTACACATTTCCACATAAATACCTCGGACAACACGTCCTGGAGTATAATACAGTGTGCACATCACCCCGTTATTTTCTGTAAAAGCTACAGTGCTGTGATGTCAGAGTTTAGACGAAACTGTCATGCCTTCCGCTGTTAATATATCAGACCTGAGAAGATCCCAACTGGAACCCACTAAGGCTCTGGTGACTGGGAGCCACCACTTCCCTGATCACCACATCTCTATAGACTTTTATTTAAGGTGTTATATATAGGCGTACACAGCTTACTTCAAGCAATTACTTCCGAGTCCAGAACCCATTACATTATACAAAGGGAGACAGGTCAAGTGCATGCCGTCAGGACAAGGCACTGCAGGCTAATGCATGTAGACAAAGTCACACAGCAAGGGCAAGTTGCAGCGGTGCACAAATGGATTTCTGACAAACAGAAGAGTATTTCGTCTCTTAAGGTCCATCGACTGCAGGTTGGAGTCCTGGGAAGAGCTCCTCTGTGAGGCCCTTAAGTTAGCTTCTCCCTAAACTCCCATAAATGCTCCAACTATATAAATAAAATACATTAAGTTGCTCTGAATGAAAGCATCAGTGAGGCAACTGGGTTTAACCGCATTTGCGCCTTTGCAACCCTGCATCCTTGTGATGTATAGTGTCAATCAGATATTATGGATCCACAGTGAATGATGCCGACCGCATTCGCTTCAAATAAATGTTGCAATACAAATAAAAAGCAGGACCATTGTTTAATAAAGAATGCATTAAAGGAGGACTGTGACAGCCATTCGCTGCGTGATGGACACACTCATCTGCTCAGGCAAAATCACACTCCTTCCACCGCTGTGATTAACACTCACTTCCGTGCAAAACTTTTACACACACAAAAAAAAAATCACAAAACCAACACAGAAAACCACAATACTGTTTATGTGAAGGCAGTTAGACAGAGGAGAGATCAGGAATCTCGCACTTATACAAAGCTTATCCATTATTAAAGGGGCGAGAGACTATCGAGTTACAGCTATTATGCTGAGGGCACCAGCGGGGAGGTGGAAAGGCATCTGAACTCGGAGGAAACTTCCGACAGACGAGATGACAGGTGTAGGACCTCAGGCTTGGGGGTGCCAATCCGACAACACGGACCAGCTGCTTGACACCTTGCTTGTTTTCCATCGAAGGGGAACAAACGATCGGTGATTGCAATAAGGCGAATCAGGAGCTGGCATGCTCAGAAAGACGGAGAGACATCTTCCACATCTTTGAGTGAGGCTGTGCCGCTCAGCTCCACAGATAAAAACGGGGGACCACGTTCACTTATTTATAAAGGCCGCATTGCTGTTGCAATGACAGCCGGTGGCCACAGAAGGCGCCATTTGGTCGTCTTCAGAAGTGCACTTAATATTTCACGTCTCACCAACGCAGGCTGAGCTTCGAAACCCTGGGACGCCTCGGTGTAACTGCTCTACTTAAGGCTTGAAAAATGCTAACTTTCAGGTCTGTCGCCTTGTTGAAATGGAACGGGGTCCCTCTATAAAAGAGCCCTCACTCCCAGCACGCACCTCTTCACAAGTAGCACTCAGTTTAGAACGTCAGATCTGGAGGGTCAAGGGTGGACCTCTGACAGAGTGTCCGTTCCCATAACAAATAAGAACCTGGAGAGCGGGTCCCTCAGGTCGGGGCCCGAGGCCCCTGAGAGGCCTGCAGCCGCTGCCGTCGTCGAGCCAAGGCCTGCTGCTTTTTCCTTTCGATCTCCTCCTGGGTACATTTCACAGCGACCTGGCTGGAAACGAACACTGCGGAAATAAGGACATGAATAAAGATATGGTCGAATTCAGTTGGGAAGATAAAGCAATGGTACATGAGATGATGGCATGATGTTCACTTCAAATTTCTTCACCTGTTCTCACTTGTAGGTGTATTCAGTCCACTAAGGTTGATGGCCTATGCTCTACATATCAGAGAATTGTCTTGTTTAACAAAGGCTGTTAACAGAGATTTAAAATACAGCCACTTATTAACCCTCTGGGGTCGACGGTATTGTCGGCGATGCCGCGTATCATTCTCTTGTATTTCAGTTCAAAACTCACTGAAATATTATCGTAGAAACAAGAAAAAGTACATCCATAATCTGTCTTCTTTTCAAAACATCTACTGTTGAAAGTATTAAAGTTTTTTAAATTAGGTTGAATCGGCAAAAAAGTAAACCATGTCACCTGACTTTGTTTTACCTGCATCGGGGGCGTGTAGTACCGCTGTCACCCGAAGATCGCTATTCACATTCTAAATAGCCGCATTAGCGCGTATTCAAATCGCATTCGCATGGTAATCTGACGAACAGCGCAACAGTGAAACGCGATCTAGATATATCCCCATCAGCGCCATAAAAGGGGGGGGGGGGGGGCGTGGCCAGGTGTCAATGACTCATTCACACACATGAACGTTACTACATATTCATTGAAAAGAGCCAGAAATACTGACATGAGTTTGGGTTATTTATCCAACTGAATGTCGCAACTGCACCATTTCGTCATCTTCATGCAGCCAAGATCAAATATCTGGGATCAAAACAAACTTCCACCATCGTGATCATGCCCCGGTCAGTGGATGTGTGTTCCCTACCCCTAGTCCCCAGAGGTTAGGGATTGGACCTACCCTTGGTAAAGAGGGCTATGGGCTCAGACAGGTGCCGCTTGAAGGAGTTCGCCCGGGGGGCTTCCGCCACACTTCCCGTGGACACCGGCCACGACGTCTTACTCCCGCCATCCCGCACGCCGCCGGCAGGCCTATGGGTCGAAGCCCCCACCGCGGCGCTCCTCACTTGCGTGAACTTGTACGGCCCATTCCCGTTGCCTGAAGGACATGCCTTGGAGGTGCCGTGACTCCTGGAGGCCGGCCCGACCGCCTTGCCCTGGGATCGGTCGCTGTGGGAGGCGACCGGAGGAGCCAATGGGACAGAGGCGTCGCTCGCCGGTACCGAGATGGACTGCGTGATTGGACGGGGGGACTTCGACGGCCCTTGGGTCAGCTGACCGTCCCCGCTGCCCAGGAGGGGGTTGGGATTGGCTCGGCACTGCTTGGCAGGTGGCAGGGAGGGAATCCCGGCACTCTGCAAAGTCTTTTCCGCGTCGGTACAGACTTGATACAGCAAGTCGTCGTCTTCGCCGTCACCCCACAGCGAGTCGGACGTGAAATATGAATCCAGGTCTTCATCTGGGAGATCCTGAGCGCAGCCCAGCCCCACGCCGGCCGGTTCTGAGGTTACGGAGCTTTGGCCCACCGAGATCTGGTCTCCGGGCCGGGCTGACGGCATGGGGTGGGAGCTGCGCACGGACGCCGAGGTCTCTCTAACCCCAAACGACCTCAGCGGCGCCCTCTCCTGCTGCTTATCGGGAATGCGCAGGGTCGTCTTGTCACCTTGGTGCCTGGTCACCATAGAAACATGGCTGCCTTGTGTCTTTACCTCGGGTACCCCGCCACCGGCGGAATGGCCCTTCCGGAATGTTCCAGAAAGTGCTCCTTGCGGCTGGAAATGGGGGTTCGCCTCCAATTTGAAAGTCATTCTGTTTCTGACCTTTACACTGTTCCCCGGAAAAATCGCAGTGGAGCCGACGCTGCCAGCATCTCCTCGCGGGTTCAGCCCGGCAGAGTCTGCGACGCGGCCAGCGGTGGACGGCTGGACCGATTTAACCTGGTCACCCCTTTTCTCACTCTGGTCCGTCTGTGTCGAGCAGCGCTCGGGAGCTACTGAAAGGGGCGGGTTTAGTGTCATCTCAAGCAAAAGTGAGTCGTTGAGTAAATCGTCATCCCAGTCATCGTCAAAGTCCTGCCTCGCCTTGGGAACCCCGTCTGCATTATCAGAAGACGCTAAGGGAAGGTTACTGGTAATGGAATTGACCGCCTTTTCAACAGATGGCCCGGGAGGGGTCAGCATCACCTCCTGTGATTTGACGGTCAGCATCGCCTCCTGTGATTTGACGGGAGTGTTCGGGGTTGCCGCCTCACTGAGGGGCTGAGTTGACCTATCAAAAAGCTTGTCCAGGCTGTCCTCGGATTCCAGCCTGGGCTCTTCGTGCTCCCCAGGCATCGCTTGGGCGACGTTAGTGTTCTTGGGGGCTGCCCCCTCGCCGCTGCTCCCCGGTTCAACCAGCAAGACGGGTGGGTCGATCTCGCCATCTCTCAGAGCCCCGGCGTCGCCCGTGTCCATCTCCGCGGGCCGCGGATCCACCTCTTCCGCCTGCTCTTTTTCTTGCTGAATCATGTTAATGTCAAACTGCTTGGCCAGTTTCATAAGGTCCTCCACACCATTCTGCCTGTAGGGGGAACACGGATGTGTGAAGTCTAAATGTTTACCTTAAGAATAACAAAAGATACCAGAGGACCGGAATATACTACATTCCCACACAGGGGTGTAACAATGTAACAATGTAGCGGAGTATTTCACAACTGAAACATACGCCGGTACACACTGTAGGGGTGTAACAAGGCACCACGGCACTTTGCTGTCGCACAAATCATTTATTAATGTTAATGCAACAGGGTGCAAGAGGCAGAACTTCCAATTTTGGTTTTGTATTTTGCACTGGAGTCTGGAGAATAAGGAAGGAAAAAAAAAAACAAGAAAAAATGGTTTGAACTTTTCTATAAATGTACATGTCTAAAAAGGAAAAAATAAGGCTTGAGATCCAGGTTTGTTTTCCATTAAATTTTGTAGAATATATTGTAAATGTATTAAGCCATGCGTCCCAAATTGTGTAGCAAACCAAATCACGTATATTGCATTGTTACTCCCCGGACAATCTGAAGCTTGTTAAATAAAGTATCACTTGGGAAAATTATAAAAATATAACACTAATGGGGTAAACAGTTGAGAGAAATATTTCAAAATATTTACAATTAGCAGGCACTTTGGCTCACATCTGTAGAGTGAAATCAGGCTCCACCTCTTTGTTTCGTACAACAGTCTGAAGACAGAATTCAGGCAGTTTGGGGGAATGAACATAAGGTGTGTTTTTGGTTTGCTGTGAAATAGCATCACAGCTTGTGCCGTCTAAAGCGGGCTGAGTGTGGCTGTGATCCTAAATGGATAAGACATTTCAGAAAATGGAGAGATGCTTTCTGCATGTTTTATCTATTAACTATAGTAGACACTGGAAACGTCGTCTACAAAATGCGGCACTGAGGCCAATGTGGTTTTAAAGATTAATTATGCGACTGAAATATCCATCCATCCATACATCACCGCAACCACTTAATCCCAACTGGGATTGTATGGGGGGGTTGGAGCCTACGCCAGGAACTACAGGCGCAGGCAGAACCAACCCCAGGTCGTCAACACACCGGAGGGCACACAGCGACACACACACACGCAGCGACACTCACACACACACAGCGACACTCACACACACACGCGCAGCGACACTCACACACACACACACACACGCGCAGCGACACTCACACACACACACACACACACAGCGACACTCACACACACACACAGCGACACACACACACACAGCGACACTCACACACACACACACAGCGACACTCACACACGCACAGCGACACTCACACACGCACAGCGACACTCACACACGCACAGCGACACTCACACATTTACAGGCCAATCAACTTCCACGTACTTTTGGACTGTGGGTGGAAAGGCACGTGAACACAGGGAAAACATCGCAAAACTCCACACAGAAAGGTCCAATGCCGGACCCTGGGATCGAACCCGGGAACGTCTTGCTGTGAGGCAGCAGCGCTATGCAATATGAAATTCAAGACGTAAGAATGAAATGACCTTGTGGATTTCCTGCGGCTCCGCTGGTGCTTGACCTCGGGAGTACATGGAATAGCACTGTCGCCAATCCACTGGAATAAGTTACATTCAGAAGCGCTTGGCCTCTCACCCTAAAGAAACATCCGGGTTAGTGCCCGGATATCAGACAGAAATGTCATATAAAATGAAACTGGGACACTAGGAAGACAACATTCAAAGTCAATTCCAACATTGTTACAAACCACGGGAGCTATCCGACTGACGATTTCTGAAATGTCCACAACGTTTCTGGATGATTTAGCGGCCACTTTACCTGTATGGACAAAACAAAAACAAGCTTACTAAGTTAAACAGGCACTGTGAAGGGAAAAAATAATCAACAGAACTGGGAAAGCCAAAGTGCAAAGAAAAATTGTTTGAAGTGGACAAGATACATATTGAAGTAAGAAAAGTCATATTTATGAGTGTATGATAACACTAATATGAACAGAAATACTGACCATTCCGGACAGGTGTAGGTGAGGTGGCATCCCATATGATATCCTCTGTGTCATGATTCGGAGAGTCTGCACTGTTCAAACCGTAAAGCCTGATTTGTGTGCGTCTTTTCGGAGTCTTGAAGTCCGACAAGGGACAAGACGTAACTTTAGCATCTGGTGACAAACAGAAGCAGAAAGGGCCATGCTATGTACAGGGCTGCCAAAAGAACTTCCATGAACTTAAATTTTGTCAGGCTGCTGTGATAGGCAAGGCAGCCATGGGATGAACGTTGGAGATTTGCTTCAGTGGGTTCTGCATATAGGGTCCCAGTCCATAAAGCCGAACCATGTGAGACCAGTAAAACTGACTGGAATTGAAAAGTATAATGCGTCACCAGGGTTCAGTTACAAAACAAGTGAAGATCATCAAATCAACATGCATGAGTTAACGGCGAGTTAGAAAGCTAACTGAAAATGTACGGGGGGAACGTCTAACGAACAGTATTTTACATGCATTACCTGAACGCACAATCTGCTACATATGGGATTACTTCGAAGATTAAAAAGCATCAAGCAGAATGACAACGCTATACATAAAAAATAACTTTCGAGTGTAGAAAATAAATAACGTTGGTCGATTTTAAATAACCAGCTGGATAGCAATACAATGAATGGGTCAGAGCACCTGGCTGTTACTCACTTACTGTGAGCTGCCGTCATAGTTTTACCGTTAGCTGGGACTTGGGTGCCTCTCGCTCTTACCGTTTTTATAATTAAATGACGATTCGAGGGAGGGTGACTGCTGTGTTTGTTTCAGAGACCTGCTCAACCTGTTGCCTTTTGCTTTATTTTGAGAGAGCCTGGACATCCGCTGCGTTTCACGTTCGTCTAACCGGGGGCGACTTGGAGATGCACGGTGCTTTCTCCTTTCACTCATAGCTATTCCTTTATAATTTCAAACCACAGCATTATGGTAAAAGTTGATTTCCCCACCGTGTCACTAAAAGACGCAGTTAATAACTTTAGACTAAAATCCGAATTCTACTGCCGCGTTTGAATATCCGCCATGTTGCCGCACGTTTCCTCTCTATCTCATTAGTTGAACTGCCGGCTCGGCGACTCTGATTGGTTGCTGTAAATCACGATTTATCTCGCGGTCTCTCTGGTCACGACGCGACATATTAGCGTATTTTTCCAGTTGTTATGGTGGGTGCAATAGCCAATAATTATAATTGTATGAAATAGTGTGTTTCTTCTTAAGATTAAACACAACTGTTATGTAACTATTGTAAAGTGAGCTAAGTATAACGTATAACTGGCGATAGTAAATTTAGAAACAGCATCTATATTCTTAAATGCAAAAATAGCAAAAAAATATTAATAACAATACGTAGTAATATTATTTTTATTGGTCAACTTAAAAAATTCACTTTAATAATACATATTAGCATATAATTTATAATATAATAATAATATAGTTAATTTGAAATTAAAATTATTTTTAAGGTGTTCTATGGACCAAGAAAAAACCCACAATGCACCTGGAGTTCAAAATATTTCCATCCATCCAACCATTTTTCGAAATCACTTGTCCTATTCAGAGACGCAGGGGGTCTGGAGCCCATCCTGGCGGCTACGGGCACAAGCAGGGAGCAACTCATGACGGGGAGCCAACCCATCGCAGGTTCAAAATATTTATTTGTATAAAATCGTTAGTTAACTACTTAATGACAGGCATTAGATAATTAAAGTAAAGGAATATGGCCATATTTTTACTTATAATTCCTTTTAAGACAGTTCTCATTACAGTCAATAAAGCTGACTTCAAAACAGCAATATTGGTAGCCCTGTCGATAGTATTAATGTAGCCCATAATGCTCTGAAATAGGATAATCATTTAAGCCACAACCCTTACTGGAAAAAAAAATGCTTGTTTAGCCACATTTTACATTTTCCTTTTTTCCATATACCTGTGCTGGGAAGTGTTTGTTTGTCGAGGGAGTGCAGCAGCCTCTGTTTATGTTCGATGGCATTCGGTCTTTTCCATCTGCTGTACTGCGTGTCGTGAGACTAAACCAAAAACTAAGTGTGGCAGATTTGGAGGATCAGAGTGGGATCAGGGTTAATTCCCAAGTTGTACAATCAGCCACTTTTAATGTGGTTTCTCTGATCGTGCCCAGTAAAACACACTTCAGGAGATCTTCTGTTTCAGAACTTTACTGCGTGAAAGACAACTAAAGGGAGCTGACCTGGTGCTATGCTGGGCAGCCCTCTGGCCTTGCGGTAAACCTCCAGGGTTTTGGTTTAGCCATGCCATGTTTATATGGGCTAACCTAGGTACTCCAGTTTCCTCCCACGATCCAGAAATAGTGGTCTGGCAAGTCCCACCCATTCCGCCATCCATTTTCCAGCTGGTTATCCAGTAAAGGGTCTAGTAGATTCTTGTCTGCAGCCAGGGGTATACCAAGAATTTCTGGGGGTCCCCAACAAAATGTCACCTTGGGTTCTCCCAACCAATTTCAACAATTCAAGAGCCTCTGTCACGTGCTAGGCCCCCTGACCCTGCCAGGGCATCCATACCCCTATTGTGCTCCTGCCTAGGGCTTAAAGCAGGGCTGTACCCTCATGAAACCTGCTCAAAAACATGGGGGAAAACATGAAAGCTCCATAGACACGGATATGGGTTGGGGTTTACATCTTCAGACATGCTGCCATTCTGCTTCCTGGTTGATGTCCTTTAATTGCCTTTTGTGTGTGTGAGCCTTGAGAATGACAAGGAGGCATCCCACCCAGTGTGTGCCCTGCCTTGTCCCCTGTGATGGACTGGCATCCCACCCAGTGTGTGCCCTGCCTTGTCCCCTGTGATGGACTGGCATCCCACCCAGAGTGTGCCCTGCCTTGTCCCCTGTGATGGACTGGCATCCCACCCAGTGTGTGCCCTGCCTTGTTTCCTGTGATGGACTGGCATCCCACCCAGTGTGTGCCCTGCCTTGTCCCCTGTGATGGACTGGCATCCCACCCAGTGTGTGCCCCGCCTTGTCCCCTGTGATGGACTGGCATCCCACCCAGAGTGTGCCCCGTCTTGTCCCCTGTGATGGACTGGCATCCCACCCAGAGTGTGCCCTGTCTTGTCCCCTGTGATGGACTGGCATCCCACCCAGAGTGTGCCTTGCTTGTGTCATGTGCTTACTGGGAGATACACCTGGCTC
The DNA here is from genome assembly GCA_019775955.2 of Pollimyrus isidori. Lineage (NCBI taxonomy): Eukaryota > Metazoa > Chordata > Actinopteri > Osteoglossiformes > Mormyridae > Pollimyrus > Pollimyrus isidori. Next base: position 13,404,692 of record JABFDZ020000045.1, on the reverse strand, counting down.
TATGTGACACTGTACTGAATGAGTAGTTATGGAACATGGGTGGATCACCTTAAAGCAATCAAGAGCGATGCACTATCCAAAAGCTATAAACATTGTTACCCTTCTTCACTATTATTTGATTGAAAATGAGAATTTAATAAACATGTAAGCATTGAAAATGGTTAATAACTTTTGATGATTTGTTTTTATATCAGCAAAAACAGTACAATATGTAAAATGGTAAATGGACTGCATTTATATAGCGCTTTTCTACAAAGCGCTTTACAATGTATGCCTCACATTCACCCATCCAAACACCGGTGGCAGAGGCTGCCATGCAAGGTGCCAACCTGCACACCGGGAGCAATTTGGGGTTCAGTGTCTTGCTCAA
>JABFDZ020000045.1:13369720-13386496 GCA_019775955.2 Pollimyrus isidori | reverse complement strand
CCGCCCCCCTTTTGCCCCTTGGGGGGGTTGGGGGTTGTGCCGGCCCCGCCCCCCCCCCCCCCCCCTTCTTTTGGGGGGGGGGGGGGGGGGGGGGGGAGCTCGTTTTTTTTTGCAGGTTGCAATAAATTATGCAAATTCGACCTTATGGTGACAATAAAAATATAATTTTATTGTTTGGAGTGCATCTAGTGGCCCAAGATGCCCCTGCCTTTTCCCTTCTCCCCCGCTCTCTATATTACACAAGCTGCTCGACCTGACAAGGCGGCGATGAAGATGGACGGTCTCCATCTGACTGACAGTGCAGAGGATTGTGGGTGAGAGGCGATCATTTATCACACCGCGACACGTGCCATTCAGCAGGAACGCCAGGCTTTATTGCGTCTTACTTTCTCATGCAGTTGAACGAGATGCTTAATAAGATGAAAACAAAATGAAAAACTGGTTCTTCATAGCAGATATGATGGAGGAAGAAATCAATCCTCTGGTTGTTCCGGGTCTGGTCAGCGAGACTTTCAGCCTTAATTTGCTTGTTTTGAGGCACGGCACATTTGCAAAGCGTCGTCCATTATGATTTACCAATAAAGGCTCGTTACCAAGCATGCATTAATGATTGATACCTTTAATTCACAGAGTAATCCCTTCAGGACTGGAAAGGGTTAGGGGTCACCAGCATATAAATCCCAGAACCACTTTTCTGCGTTTGCTCAGAGAAGCACAGGGCAGCCGGGCACAGGAGATGTTTCATTCCCACCTATTCACAGGTGCTGCAGGATATCAAGTCATGCAGAAGTGCATTATGTTGCAATAGTTATCCATAGTAATATTCTGCAGACAGAGTTAATGCGACGACAGATTCATCAGAATGTGGTTTGACATGTAATGAGACATAAATAATAAAGCAATGGACGAAATGGATAAAATATTTGTTCTGTGTTAAATATTTGCATTTGTTGTTAAACAACTATTTAATTATGTGTGTGTAATGTGTGTAATATGCATGTATACACACACATGCATATTACACAGTTTATACACACATAATTAAATAGTTGTTTAACAACAAATGCAAATATTTAACACAGAACAAATATTTTATCCATTTTTTAATTATATATATATAAACTAAATGTGATATGGATGATATCCATCTCTAGATGGGTATTTAATAAGCTGAAGACACAGATGTATATGGAGTATTAGCACTCATACATCTAGGCCCTTCGTTTCAGGCGAGGTTTGCAGACAGACTCTCCAGTGAGTGCCTACCATACAAACACCTGGCATTTCTCAGAAAATAAGGGCCCCCCCTCTCTCATAAAGGGCATGTAATAGCTTTTCTGTTTACTGAACCACATCAAGCTGACATAGGGCATTTCAGAAAAATATACAGATTTTTGTTAGGACAGACAACAACATGTGAGGCTGACCTGGAAAACATCTAACACTCACCTATAATTGATCTGAATTCTTCTAGATCAAAGCCCAAATCCCAAACCTGAATCCCAAAATGTATGCCAAAAGTTAACAAGGTTTATAATGAGGTATAATTTAACTTAATTATAATCAAGATTTGCAAAATTATTATAATGATAAATATTTGCTCTCAATAGTTTTGATGGCACCCAGATATCAGTTTTGCATAATCGTTCAAAATTGCTTCTATTTTATTCACCCACGCTTTCAAAATCATATTGTGCTAAAACTGATTTGAGTCTATCAGTTAAATGCCAAGTGAGAAGTTAGTCTTAACTCCACCAAATATAAACTTCTTTTGAATTAAACCCGCATTTCCCTTATAAACCAGAACGATACACACACAAAGAAAGGTTTTATTTGCAGCCGAGAACAATCTGTGTGCAAATTTTAATTTAATTTAGCTCAACGGAATTATATAAATGACCTGTCTTTTTTCACCTGTTCCAGAATGCCTCAGCAATCTTTCCGCAGCCTTTGTAAGCTAATGCAGTTTAATAATTCATGAAAGATTAATGGCATTTTAGTCTATAATTAGCATTGTGTTTGAGAAATGTGGGCATGTATCACCATGAATTATCAATGAGTCCTTTAATCTTAATTATAGACTTTCGATGTGATCTTTCTCTTTCTTGTTTTGCCCCTTTGTCTTCCTGCATCCATTGCTTTGTGAGCAGCGGGGATAGAGAGGCGCGGCGTTTGCCAGTGGATCAGTAATTTGGCTAAGGTTCAGTTTAAGGATTTAAAAAGACAGCGGCATTGAGTACCTCCCAAATCACTCTCCTCTCTCTCCTTGTTAGTGCCGTATTGAGAGAGGGCGCACATTTTCTTATTCAAATGAGCAAATGCACAAAACTACTTGTGCTACTTCGGCGGTGATTAGTTATTAAAGTAGCCTCAAAGAGCTGCCAGATATCCAACGAGTTCGTCCTTTCAGAGTTGAATGACTGCTCTTCTCTTTCACGAACGTGAAGAGGCGTGACGGGATTCTCCGTGTACACGGGTGGCAAAAAGTGTGGAAACATCTAGCGTTTTTGGCATTACGCCTTAAAAATCACCACACAATATTGGCGGAAACGTTTATAAACAATCATGGAATGTTTGCAAATATCATACATTCGACGATTAGATACGTAAGCAGTGATCTGACGCTGTGGTGAATAGCTAGGTCTCGCACCAAATTATCCACCAGCTAAGGAAGGGTGAGTGATGAATCAAAGAAAGGGACGACTTTACATAATGAGCCTTGAACAAGATCTTTGTAATACCTTTTTATGACACCTTCATAAGCTATTCAGAAACAACTCTAATTATTTATGATCATAACCACAGAACGCAAGCTAATTCTCACAATACCTATATAGCCCTAAATGAGACCGGGGTTATTCCCAGTTCAATATTTTAACATCATGCAAAAATTTATAATATGGAAATATTATGATACTATTACATATTATAATGCCTTTCATCAACAGTATTAGCATTGGAAGTACTGGTGGTATATTCCACTGACCAGTAATATAGATTTATGGTAATACAATTAAAAAACATTTGAAAGAACCTGGTATTGAGATCTTATAATATTCAGCTATTTAAAGTGTCCTCACACAATGAGCTATTAAATGTGGCATTTAGAGTAACATTCAGAGAATGACACAAACCTCTGCTTGCCCCAAAGCAGATGGAACCCCAGTAATGAGGTTTGACTTTAGAACTTTCCGGAGCCTGAGGTTGGCTCGCCACTAACGGACGCTGCCGCGGTGGAGACAGGAGGTCCGAGGTGCTTCATATGATCAAGGAGATCCCTGGCACTAAGTTTGGCCGACCCTGAACTTTGCCTCATTTCGCCTCCCAGGCATCCCTGGGGCCTCCTGGTCGCCGTGGCGATTTTAATCAGCGGACACGTAGCTGTTAAATTCTCGCAGGGGCCCTGGCGGGCATGTGCGGCGGCACCAGAAAGCGACGTGTGAAAATCCACGCTCTTTAGCTCAGGATTCATGGGTCTTCTTTTTCCAGCTGTATTATCTTAATTGTCCCAGTAAGTACGCTCTGGAGTTATATTTCCAATTTATTGCCCAGTGTGCTACCCCATTAATCCCGCAGTGAAAATACAGTAACCATTAGGCGGGGCGATACTCGTGGCATAAAGCTGTCCGTGTGTATCCAGCGCCTATATAAATGACGTGTGCCCGTCGCTCTGCCCGTTTCCGCAGACTCCAACTCTCCGGAGACGCCCCTGGTTCTCTGCCCTTCCGCCTGGAATTTAATGTTTGGCAAAAACATTCGCATGTTTCCGCACTTTTATATTTAATATGTCTTATTATGACTTTGACGACGCTAATGAACGTTAGCTTTGCTTTTCTTGAGAGGGTCGGGACCTCCCTTCCTCTACTTACGGAGACTCTTCTGACCGGGGGGGGACAGTCGTCTCCTTCTGCAAACGTCCCAGAGATGGGAAACGTGTGGGACGGGCCAAGCTGTCGAGTGGCCGGGCTTCTCCTTCTCAGTGGTTCAGTTTGAAACACGCATTTCACAGGTGCAACCGGTCATGGATGTGTACCCGCCCTATATACGCCGGAAGAGAAATGTGTCGAGAAGGTGAGAGCATATACCCCCGGCCCCTGCTAATTTGTGGTACCAGCAACAAAATTCCAGGGCAGACAGGAAGTGAGGTAATAAAGACCAATATGCCAGCATGGCAATGCTAATGCAAGCTAATGCTGAGGTGGTATGTGCCTCAGTGGGTTAAGAAACTATGCCTATGATTGGAAGGTTGTTGGTTCAAATCCCCTGGTCAACAGAAAGTTCTCACCATCCCTTAACCCAAGGGACTGGACGACCCTGTTTTGTCACTTTGGATAAATAAATTAACGAAATTGCTGAAGGCTCATGCTTCTGAGCTCGACGGTTACCCGTTTTAGCGTCTAACGTTTTTAATTACGTTTTTAAGGGCAGTTCAGTTTCATGAAGACCCAGCCCAGATTGCGCATCACGGACGTAAATAATGCAAGGATGACATGAGAAAAAGGTTGGCTGATTTGCAACCTTTTAATGACAACTGGCAGTGTCTCGGTGCCGTCTAAAAGTAACGCAATAGGTGCAGAAATGCCCACTTTTTACGTAAGAATTAATAAGCTACATGCTGAAAGATTTCTGCGAAATTAATTTCACGTTAGTGCCGCACCAGCCCTTCTTGGTGTGCCATATTTTATGCTAATTGCTTGACCTTTGTGACAGCATAGGCTCATTAAAACAGGTGGATGATGACAGCGGACTAGAAAAGAAAACCTCAGCGATGTCAGAATCGGCGACTCCTACTGACGAGTGTTTCTGCAGTCTGGTATCACTCTCTACCCCAGGGGACCCAGTAATCAATGCGAAAGCGAAATCTGGGTGTATCTGGGAGCCCCGGTGAAAGATGTGCATCGCAAATAAGCGAAAAAAAAACGCTCGCCGGCGCTTTGTGCTTGTGAGAAGTTTCTGGAAATGTCATGCATACGTAGGGGAGAGGCGAGTAGGTCAGGAGGAGCAAGTATCTGAGGCCTTGGGCAGACAAAGCCAGCAGGGGGTGCTGACACTCTGGGCAGCCGCTGCTCTTGTCTCCCTTCCAGGACCTTCTCCTCTGTTTTGGTGGAGACACACAGATCCAGCTTCTCAACAAGACCTAACACACGTCTCAGCAGATAGATGTAGGTCCTAGCAGGCTCTTTACCGCCACAGTGGTACATATATTAAACGCTGTTAAATGCCTCAAATCAGCAGCGGCCTTTTCACTCCAAAATAAATAACCACGAGATGAGAGAGTAGCACGTTCTGCCGGCTGATAAGGCCTATTTGGGATCCGTGCGTTTATAAAAGAACTACTTGTATATGAGTTTAGTGACGTGAATGCAGAGCGGCCAAACGTCAGCGAGCTTTTGGCATCCAGTTTAGGAGGGAGGTGTCCAGCGGTGGGAGGGTCTAAGCGGTTTGATCCCGCTTGCCGACGTCTAGTGAGGCAGGGGGCGACGTTAACATTTCGGGCTTCCGGCCTGCCGGTGGAGCATGGGTTCTGGCCCGCAGGCAGCAGTTAAGGTCCCCGCCTCGTATGCAGGGCACCAGAACCGTGGGTCAGCTGTTTCACGCGCCGGCCTTGCACACAAAGGAGCCGGGACTGACACAGGGGCCCGTTTTAAATTATTCAGATATGGTGTCATCTGGAGTCAAAAGGATGGTGGTGAAATCTGTATAGGGCTCAGGCGCATATCTGCCTGGGAGTGGTGTCAGGTTTTAATGGCGTTGGGTTCATTTGGGGAATTAACCAACAACGAGCTACATATCGAAAGGAGACAGTACTGCGTTCTCCTCAAAGAACGAGATTTTTGTTTTCTAAAACATGTCAGCTTTGCGTAACACAATTAACGTATTTATACATTTACGTTAAAACACGGTTAAAGCCGTGGCCACTATATTCTATCCACCTGTCGAATTGCATCGTGTCAAACAATGTGTTAGACTGCTTAAAATAATACATCTAAATATGTGATGTATTTTATACAAGACTCTCTGATTTCTGAAGTCTAATCTTTCCCATTAACTCTTGGGACTACGAAACAGTGCAGGCTATTCTCAGTAATGCTCAGTGAAATGCTCGGTGCGAGTCGTATGATGTAGCCAGTGGATGGAATCCTCTTTTAAAGATGAACAGCCTGTTTAAAAAAAAAAAATCCTCCATGGAAAACTAATCCTTTTAAGCCTCTTAAGAAGTTGCCGTTTTTTAAATGAGCATTTGTTATTACAACTAAATATCTGCAAAAATACATGCAATACACATTTTCATTATACATAGGAGCCATATTAATATGGAGGATTTTTGCCAGCTTAGTTACATCTCAGTTACAAATACCTGCAAATTCATAAACTTAAATCATAGGACGGATATATAATCATAGCACCGTTTCATGTGTTTCCTTACATGTAAACCAAAGTCAACACCACATTTTAATCAAAGGATAGAGCAGACATGATAAAAATATTATAATTTTATTAAATGTATTATTATATTAATTATCTAGAATGTTGTGTTTCATGCTAGGGAGGAGGACGCAGATGAGTGTTCAGGTTCTCTGAATTCAAAAACGAAAGTTTCCTGGAAAGGATGGTCTTACTTTTGCTCTGCGGGTCATCTGTCATAACCATACTTCAGATTGTCTCTGATTTATTTCAGGAAAAGCAACAAGCAGTATCACAATTCAGCCGACCGAGGTTTAAATTTTCTATTCCGCCGACAAAGGCGAGTAAAACATACCGAAACCTGTGTATATTTCATACTTCTTTTCTCTCGAGGCGACTTACATCTTCTGCATCTTTCGGGCCCATTTTTTGTTTTTTCAACAAATGGTTTTACCTGCAATAAATAATAGCTTTGCTCGCTTATTTCACAAGGCAATTAGTCAACGGAGCTCAGATGAATTTCAGAAAAACATCTACCTTTGTAAAAATCAATCCATCCATCTCCCAACAGGAGAGGGCCGGCAGGTCCATCACAGGTCAGGAAGAACACAGAGAGTTCTAGACCATTTGTCCACGGCGTAATGAAATAAATCCCTGATGCATTGAGGGTAACTCTCATCTGTTATGTCCTTTGTTATTCAGAATAACATTGTGAAATGTTAGATACATATAGTTTCTCTTGCTTAATACAAAATGGTATTTCCCTTTTATTCATTAAATTTTATTGTGCTCGTAATCATTCTTGTCATTTTATGATATTGGAGAGCTGTTCTGTTCCTGGCATCTATGCACTGTACATTTTCTTTGTGGACGTTGGAGTCCGAGAAGATTCCTTCCTGCACCTGGAGGCAGCCGCCCTCTTCAGGCCTGTCAGCTTCCAGCCATTAGGCCCTTAATCACGGCGCTGGCAGGTGAGCCGTCGCGGTTGGAGAGCTTCAGGTGTTAAACTGCAGATGGGAGCAGGAGATGCAGGTACGAGGCCTTCCCTCTCACCCCACTAGTGAGGGACGTCCCACTCATTAGGCCCTGTTGGCAGGTGTGCTGATCTCCAGCCTGACACTGTGCCGACTCTGCCCATCTCTGCCGCTAATTCCAGGATATCATTTCATTGGCTGTTTTCTATATTTCTCCGATTTTACGGCCACCCTCGTGACTCTGGCCTGATTTATAAGTTCACCCGTGCCCCGCCAATGCCACCCGCTGTTAACGCAGTCCTCCTTGGCTTCAGTGGGCTAAATAACCTTCCCGTCACACACACATACACACAGGCAGACGTTTAGACATTTATATTTATATGTATGTGGGGACCTGGCATTCATGTCTCTGGGTAAAACCTTAATCTCACAAACCTTAACCCCCAGCCAGCCCTATCCTCAACCATAAGTAACCAAACAAAATACGAGACTTGTCTTCATTTTTAGTTTAGCTTTGCAGTCGCAAATTTTTGAAAATTGAGTTTTCCCTTGTGGGGACTGAAAAAGGTCAAAATAGCATGTTTTAATCACATCTGGGGACATCTGGTCCCCACAATATAATATATAGGTGCCCACACACACACACATGCAATGGTTTTCTTGAGATCCTCCATATTGTTACCACTTATATAATAGCATATATAATATGCTTGGAAATATCAATGCAAAAAATTAAACAATTCCAGTATTATGACTTGTAATCAAATTAATATACATCATACCTTAGAAATATTTTCCTTTAAAATCGTATAATGCATTTTATTTTGCTTTCTCACATCCTTGGATGGTACATTTAAGTATATAACCATTGTACATTTTTTACACAGTGAAAAAAGAGCACCTTTTCAGACTCCAGTGTAAACATGTTTTGTGTTAATACAGTCTAACATCTGCTTTTTGGGACTGTTTAGTAAATGTTTCAGCATCTATAAAATGGGAGAAAATGCTTAAACATTCCCCCATGTTGGGGAGTCCGTGCTGCTGGCCTCACACCAAAGATTGATATGCGTAATATTTCAAGGAAAGCCTCAGCAAATAGAATATCCTGCTGCTCTAAGGAAAACAATATGTTTCTGAGCCTACCTGTTTTTAACATCAGAGGGGGGGGGGGGGGCGCAAAAATGACATCCTCTGCTTTCACAGTTTGGCGCTCTGCTCTCCGGCGCCATTCGCGAGGCCTGGAGACGACTCCAGGCTGCAGGCACTCGGGTTCGAGTAACCCACTCCAGCTGCTGGTCAGCCCTCGCAGAATCGGCCATTCCACATTCGCAAATGAGGGTGACACCTTCTCAGGATTAATGGTAAACATGGTGCCTTTCAACTTCCCTCACTAGAGTCGGTGGCCCAATTAAAAAAAAAGTGGTGACATTAGTAACTGAGATATTCAACGGCTACCACTTATTAAAATATGCTCAGTGTCCTGCTCACTACGAAAATGCTGCAGTTAATCCAATATTCCTTCATTTCCTTGAGCTTATTTGATATTGCCCTTTCTGCGGAGTTGTCCTGGAGCCATATTTTGCAAACTATTAAAAGGAAAAAAGGGCGATATTTTAAAGTTTGCAGAAGGAATGGAATAGGGTCCATTGAATTAAATTCGCCTCCCTTTATCAGACTGACATCTTCTAAAATGATGGTCTCTGTGATATACAGTCCAGAAAGGAATGGGTTATTGGTTAAAACTGCAAGAATGAGAATGTAAGTAAAGATCAGAGCAAGCTGTTCTCAAGAAAAAAATGAAGGAACGAGAAGCCAAATTCATTCAAGAATTCATAGATATTTCTTTTTTTTTAATAAAAACTCAACATTTCGCTGTCACAACATACAAATTAACCCTTAGATTAATGGCTCAATTATTGATTCATTTTGTTTTCTTTATCTGTATTCTTATGAAACAAATCACCGAACAGCTATATTATTTGTCTTTTAAAGGAAAAAAAATCCTTCATGATTTTTTTGGGGAGATTTGACAACTTTCTAAGCCAATCGTCTGCTGTCACTGACATTTGCAGCGATTGGATTTTGATATGAAATATCACTGGTTTCACTGGGCCGTCCTTCATGAGCAGAGACGTGTGTTTCTGTTTAGTGTGTAAAGGAATTTGCAGCACATTTCCCTCATCTCTTGGGCCCACGGGTGTCTGGATATCGGAGGATGGCGAGGGGAGAGGTTAAATTTAGCAGAGATGCTGAAACAGAAAACAAATCCTTATCTGAGCTGAGTGAGGAGCCGCCTTATTTTCCTGAGAAGAACACGTGTCTCATTCAGAACAAAATGTGTGCATTTTGAACGTCGCTGACTGCAAGCCCTAGGAACTGATGCTTCTTACAAGATCTGCCTGGATGAAGCTCCATAATTATTGCCTAGTAAGGGACAGCTGGTTTAGGGCAGGGCTATTCAACTCAGGCCCTCGATTCCAAATCCGGGCCTTGTTTTCAGTTCTCCCAGGTAGTTAGTTTAATGATTACTGATTCTGATTGGTCAGAGGCTTCACACCTGGCTCACAGGTGAAGGAAGGCTGGAAAACCAGCAGGGCTCGGCCCCCCGAGGACCGTGAATGGAATAGCCCTGATTTAGGGATTCCCTGCTTTATGCTAAAATTAGTCAAATACATGGAACTGGTACGAGGTTTTCATATCACGCCCTCAAGGATGGAGAAGACACCTCGTAAATGATTCAGGATAACACATCTATTAAAATGTAATAAAAGCCTCATAACGGGTTCAAACAAAAGTTCAATCTATGTGTTAATGACTAGATCCTTCTTAGTAATGTCAGGTATTATTAAGCTAATGACACATTAGACCAAATGATTGTAGCTGGTCTTGTCAAACTTTGATTTCCTATATAAAGGAAATTGCTGCATCATGACCTTTCCAAAAGTAACAAGTCCTCTGTGAAAAAGGAATTTCCTAGATGAAGAAAGGAGATTTTCAAATTCAAATACTGTATATATACATGTATATTTATATGCGTGTGTGTGTGTGTGTGTGTGTGTGTGTGAGTGTGTAAAAGCTTTGTCGCTTTGTCTGCTGCAGCTAGGAGTAATTTTACTCTACAGTGGAATTCATGTTGCAAGTATTTTTGCATTCAAGGAAACACTGCGTACGATGCAAAATTATTTATTATTCCCTACATTCTGCCAAAAACCAAAAAGTATTATGTTTTGACCAAAGTACATCATTCAATCAGAAAGACAGAGTTTTGTCTCTTCAAATTATGAAAGAAACTAGTGGTTGCGGAGTTTCGCAAATTATTGCTACTTGACACCAATAAGTGAGGAATTTATTTCTTAGACCTAGAAATATATAACGTCGCACAAATACCAATAGAGCATGGGATGGAAACAAGGTAACTAAGTCACAACTTTAATTTCAGCTTGTAAACAAAAATAATTTTACAGATGCTTTATGGGAAAGGGGAAAAGAAAGGAATTGCTGACCTGTAGTGCAGCTTCGAGAATCGGCCATATTGAGATATCCAGCTGTGTCGACCTCTTCATCTCACCTTGTTTCCATCTCTGTCGGGACAAACTACCCCAGTACGATATCATGACTAATGCACCCTGGCAATCCAGCAGAACTCACCAATGGTTCTGTTTTCAATTTAACGGGGTGGAGGATGAAAGCGTCTCCATGGCGGGGGTGCTATCCAGAATTCCCAAGCTAAGTTCTGGCTGTAGCTGGTCCACAGTTTTCTGGGACTCTGCGTAAACTATTGCTTTAAAAAGAAATCGTTTGGCAGCCTAAGGTTCAGAAAATTGTGCAAAGGACTTTAGGGATGGGAATTATTTAGTGTTTTATATACTGGGGTAAAAAATCTGTTGAAAAAATAAATTTGATTTGTGACACTTGGTCTGAAAACTGCACCATCATGTTATTTTCAGAGGGGCGGCATGGTGGTGCAGTGGTTAGCACTGTTGCCTCTCACCTCTGGGACCCGGGTTCCGGTCTTCACCTGGGTCTCATGTGTGTGGAGTTTGCATGTCCTCCCCGTGCTGTCGTGGGGTTTCCTCCGGGTACTCCGGTTTCCCCCCACAGTCCAAAACCATGCTGAGGCTGATTGGAGTTGCCAAATTGCCCGTAGGTGTGCATGTGTGAGTGTCTGGTGTGTGAGTGTGCCCTGCGATGGGCTGGCCCCCCCATCCGGGGTCATTCCCTGTCTAGGCTCTGGACCCCCACGACCCAGTAGGATAAACGGATGGATGTAATTCTTGGAAAACAATACCTAAGAAAGTCACTGGGGGATTTTCAGCAAGCTGCAAATATTAATTGTGTTACAGACAGTTAAAGCTGAAAACATGGCCAGTCTCTGGTTTGACAGCGGACACAGAGCCACGCAGAAGATTTATCTGTTAGATTACCAGTTGCAACTAATTAGTTCCCTTCTACTGATCTTTTCAGTAGGTCGAGATCTGCTCAGCGAAGCGTCTTATTAAACTTTTCCGGTTTAGGCTTCCTTTAGGAAAACAGGTAGACTGAGTTTGCCATCAATCAGAAAGGAGAAAAATTACTGAGATAAAGGGGATTATTGAAATCCACACAATGACCAGGCAGCTATGAGTGTTCCATGTCTCACATTGGTAGAGTCCCCAGTGTCTCTCATACTGTTACTTTCCTATGCCTCCCTCATGTCAGTTTCCAATGCCTCTTTCATCCTGGTAGAGTTTTCCATGTTGCTCTCAAACTCGTAGAGTCTCCCATGCCTCTCTCACACTGGTAGAGCCTCCCATGCCTCTCCAATACTGGTAGAGTCTCCCACACCCCTTTCACACTAGTAGAGTCTGCTCTGCCTCTCTCACAATGGTCTCACTAAACTGCTCTCACTGACTCAGAGGCACTAGGAAAAACAAAGGTTTTATGGTGACCAAATCCAAGAAAACCAGCTATGTACTTACTGAAATCCAGTTGAACACATTCTTGAACATACGTGATTTTGTAATGTATTGCAGACGTCAGAAAATGTGCTATGAGAAAAATGTATGACATTCTTAACTTTTCACTTCCATTCATAGCTGAGTTGTTAAAATTCCAAACAGGTCCTGAGTCCTGGCTTAAAAATAAAAAGATAAAACTGTGCTAAACCTTCTGTGTAAAAAAGTTAAATTAGCCTGTGAAGTGTGGTGTGGGACTGCAATGTTAGAAATTTTATTTTTATATAAGTTACAGAGGTCTGCATATGGGCAGGACATAAGGTCATTGTTCTGGGCCAAGTCTGCACCCTTGGCTCACCAGTGGGTCCTTACAGTCAGCATTAACACCTGCCAGACCCAACCCTGTGAAAGGCCCTTTCTCTGTGTGCTATGAGGACAATATTAAGGCTGCGAAAGTGGGCCAGAACTGGATCACAGCAGGTCTGATGTGTGGGAAGATGCACCTTTAAGGAATCTGCAAACTTGATGATTTTATTCACTCACTAATCTGACCAATAATCACTCATCAGATGACAAATAAAACCAATCAATTTAACCAGCTTTGCTTAGCAGGTTGCAAGTGACAGACTTTATATTACTGTAGGACTGAATACTGTAAAAGAAAAATAACAATCAACTAATTAATCCATCCATCCATCCATCCCTACAACCATCCATCCATTTTCTATACCTGCTTGTACTATGCAATGGGCACAAGGCAGGAAATGACACAAGACAGAGTGTAACCATTTAAAATGCAAAATTAGTTTGACTAATTATCATTCAAACACTTTTAAATGTTTTTTTTTTAATCCAATAAGAGTAATAGGTTCTTGCTCTAGCAAAATGTAAACACGAGTGAATAATGAACCAGTTCTCGATCTGAATTTGAAAGCACACAGCTGAATATGCTGAATTCTCTATGGTAGCTGGTCGCCTGCATCCGCTGTGATGTCAGCATGCAGAGAAATAAAGACAAGCTTACCCCAGCACACAGACGGCAGAAGCAAGCACTTATACGTCCGACTAGAGTTTTTAAATCATCGGCTTGGCGTCTACTAGGCCATGATTCAGAAGCTGTCTCCGGCACTACAAAAAAAAAAGCTATGCTGTGATATCACTGCATGTGCAGCTCTGTGCTAAACAAGAGAGTGAGGATCTTAATTCAGTTTCATTCCTACTTTTGTCTTTCTATGTATTGTTTGCGGATTTGTGCACCAATTGAATACGAAAAGATAATTTAGCATTATTATCATCAGAGATAAAAAGGAATATATTTTAAAGTTAGGGACCATCTGTGTAGCGTCTAGCATGTAAAACATAATAAACGGGGGCCATAAATCAAGTTTGAAATCTCTCTTTTCTGGTTCAAAGTCTGCAGCTGGACGCCTCGCCTCCGTTTTTAGTCTGCATTCCATTTCCATAATGGTGCGCACCGCGAATATAAAACGCCTCCGCAGAAATGAGAGCAGTCCAGTGCCTTCACACCTGCTCGGAGAAACTCGGCGACAGAAAGGCAGCCGAGTAGCTCTGAGGAGCAGCCTGCTCCAGATCTCCGAGCCTGACCCACTTTCGTGCACCCCCTCGCTTTTTGTTTTTCTGGTCTTCTGCATACAGCGTAGGTCAGTAGCGACCATACAGATAGAAGATCCCAGTAGCCCCCATTGAACAGTGCTGAGAAAGTCGAGGTGAAAATGTTAGAATCTGAAGTGGGGAAGGATGAAGTCTACAAATCTCCCTCCATTCCTGTTTGCCTGCCAGTTGGGCAGATGGTCAGGACTCCCCCGGTTCATCGGATTAAACTTTGTGATGCCTGTAATCAGACAGTAGTCAGGGCAGCAATCTGCTAATTGAGTAAGTACATAACTCAGGAGTACATGCAATACGCTGTATGCGGAAATGATCAGATAGTGCCCCGTGCTTTGCTGGAGGAGAAGGAATATCACATACCACAAGTATGTCTCTAATCAATTTAAGTGGCACGTTTTTGGGAGACGGGAAGAAATTGAAGTGCCTGATTAAACAAAAAAAACAAACTAACTTTCCTGTCAGTGAAGGCACTGGTAGCTCAACACTCATGTGGCTGAAATGAAACAGCATCATAACAGCGTTAATTTAGTCCTCATCTTATCAATTAACGTACTACTTTCACCATATATGGATGGATCATTATCTGATAAACCCATGTAGTTACTTGCAAGAAACTCATTCATTTGCATATTGTTCAGTTACTTTTTAAGATAATTTCTTTCAAAATCTTTTTTCAAAATTATCTCGATTCTGATGAAATGGTTACTAACAGTACTTCCTTGTCCAGATTGTAGAAGGCGCAACAGTGCAGGAAAACTGACCAGCAGCCCAACAGTTACATTTTGAACTGGTAAATTTACAATAAATGGATTTCCAAATCAACAGTTCAGTTGTCTTTTGTCTCATTTCAACATTCACACTATTATTTATCATTACCGAAAAACTGTTATGTCAAAATGTATTTTTCATTGCAGTCTATTTCTCATAAGACGAGTAGCAACAAGTAGGATATTAGGTTACTGATTTTTGAAAGTACTGTGGATCACTACGGTTATTATTATGCAATAACACTATTATGCTGTTTTATTTTGATTTGCAGTCTGTTATATTGCAGCTGATTGCAGACAGTTCACTCAGACTAAGCAGAAGTTACACTGCAAATGCCCTGTGTAAGATTACCTAGCTTTCTCCATTCCTATTCTTCAGATTGGGCAATGAGCCTCAAACCAATCTATCCATTTTCCATTGTTCCATTGACAAATTGGATGCTAGTCCTGTTACGTTTATGTTTTTATTGAATAGCTTATATAACATAAAGATACTATGTACAGTAATGGATAAATTATACTCGTGTGTAGATTCGACATCATAGGTACGATGTAGCCCCATACATCGGTGCATAAGTACGATGTAGCCCCATACATCGGTGCATAAATACGATGTAGCCCCATACATCGGTGCATACGTACGATATAGCCCCATACATCGGTGCATACGTACGATGTAGCCCCATACATCGGTGCATAAGTACGATGTAGCCCCATACATCGGTGCATAAGTACGATGTAGCCCCATACATCGGTGCATACGTACGATGTAGCCCCATACATCTGTGCATACGTACGATGTAGCCCCATACATCGGTGCATAGGTATGATGTAGCCCCATACATCGGTGAATAAGTACGATGTAGCCCCATACATCGGTGCATAAGTACGATGTAGCCCCATACATCGGTGAATAAGTACGATGTAGCACCATACATCGGTGCATAAGTAGGATGTAACCCCATACATCGATGCATACGTACGATGTAGCCCCATACATCGGTGCATACGTACGATGTAGCCCCATACATCAGTGAATAAGTACAATGTAGCCCCATACATCGGAGCATAAGTACGATGTAGCCCCATACATCGGTGCATAAGTACGATCTAGCCCCATACATCGGTGCATAAGTACGATGTAGCCCCATACATCGGTGCATAAGTACGATGTAGCCCCATTCACTGTGCCGTAGCCTGATGCACACCTCCCCAGAAATGTAACTCCGTGTCACAACCACTGTGATTGGTAACATCTGGCTATTTAAAATGGTTTAATGGGAGAGAAGAAAGTGCAAATATCAGATGTACTTACATCCCTTATTGAAATTAATGAAGCGTTAGTTATTTCTCTGCATTAAATAACCCATCTTAGGCATCATAACAACAGGTCTACAAAACAATCAGGATGGCTGTGGTGTCAATTTCACTTACCGCCATCGAATTTATTTGTACTTTACAAAAAACTTTCCTAAAAAGTAGCGTTGACATCAACTTTAGAGTGGAAAATACATAAATATTGACTCAGTAGTGGGCCTACATTTTTACAAATTTGTCAATGGCAAGTTGGGAGTGACACAAACATAAGTGGGAGTGGTATGGTGGTGCAGTGGTTTGCACTGTTGCCTCTGACCTCCAGGTTCAAATTTTTGCTGGGGTGTGTGGAGTTTGCATGTTCTCCCTGTGTAGGTAGGGGTTTCCTCCAGGTCTTCTGATACACTCCGTAGTACAAAGACATCCTCTGGTTATTTGGAGTGTGCGTTGATGTCCAGGTTGTTCCCTGCCTTATGGCAGTAGTCTAAAATAGTACCCTTTAAGGGGGCCCTTTAAATAGGACAAGTAGGTATACACTCACCTAAAGGATTATTAGGAATACCATACGAATACAGTGTTTGACCCCCTTTCGCCTTCAGAACTGTCTTAATTCTACATGGCATTGATTCAACAAGGTGCTGAAAGCATTCTTTAGCAATGCTGGCCCATATTGATGGGATAGCATCTTGCAGTTGATGGAGATTTGTGGGATGCACATCCAGGGCATGAAGCTCCCGTTCCACCACATCCCAA